>OX465102.1:21881843-21946951 GCA_949987565.1 Luidia sarsii | reverse complement strand
CGTGTGCAAGGTCCTGCTAGAATCGAAATGCCAGGCTCTCTATCTCTGGATGACTTATCTTGCAATCCTGCTCAGTATTAAGCCCTTCCCAGCTTCCGCCCTTTAAGTCTATTTTTTCATCTCTTCTGATAAATTATTAAAAACTCGTCGTCTCTTTAATACGCGCAAATCACCGTTCGACGTTGAAAAATGTGGCCTTCAAATAAAACGAGGAAGAAAACAGAGTGGGCGCCGACTGAGGCACTCAAGGGATTGAGGGGAAGAGAGAGGGGAGGGAGAGGGAGAGGGAGAGGAAGAGAGGAAGAGGGAGAGGGACAGTGAGAGGGAGAGGGAGACGGAGACGGAGACGGAGAGGGAGAGGGAGAGGGAGACGAAGACGGAGACGGAGACGGAGACGGAGACGGAGACGGAGACGGAGACGGAGACGGAGAGGGAGAGGGAGAGGGAGAGGGAGAGGGAGAGGGAGAGGGAGAGGGAGAGGGAGAGGGAGAGGGAGACGAAGAGGGAGACGGAGACGGAGATGGAGAGGGAGTGGGAGAGGGAGACGGAGACGGAGACGGAGATGGAGAGGGAGTGGGAGAGGGAGAGGGAGAGGGAGAGGGAGACGGAGATGGAGAGGGAGAGGGAGAGGTAGAGGGAGAGGAAGAGGGGAGAGAGAGAGAGGGAGAGGGAGAGGGAGAGGGAGAGGGAGAGGGAGAGGGAGAGGGAGAGGGAGAGGGAGAGGGAGAGGGAGAGGGAGAGGGAGAGGGAGAGGGAGAGGACGAGGGAGAGAGAGTGGAGAGGGAGAGAAAGAGAGAGAGAGGGGTGGAGAGAGTGTAAGAGGGGAGAGAAAGAGAGAGATTGAGAGGGGAGAGAAAGAGAGAGAGGGGAGAGAGGGAGAAAGAGTGAGAGGGAAGAAAGAGAGAGAGAGGGGTAGATAAAGACAGAGTGAGAGGGGAGAGAAAAATAGAGGGGGGTAGAGAGAGGGAAGAAAAAAGAGAGAGAGTGAGAAATTGAGAGGGAGGAAATAGGAGAGTGTGGAAGAAAGTGAGGGAGAGAGATGGAGAGAGGGTATACGGACACGGTCAGGACATGGAGAGAGGGGGAAAGGGGGTGAGAGGGGATGAAGAAGGGGAAAGAGACACATGATAGAGAGAACGAGACCGAGACATATAGACATCGAGGGGGTCAGAGAGAAGAGGGACAGAAAAGCAGCGGAAAGGGTAGAGGGAGAAAAATGGAGAGAGTGAGAGAAGGGAATAGAGAGCTAGATGTGAGAAATGGGAAAGAGAGAGATGAGAGAGGGAAAAAAGAGCAAGGAGGGACTTAAAGGGAGTGGGAGGGGAGGGAGTGAGAGAGCGAGGGATAGACGGAGAAGAAAGAAAGAAAAAGTAAAAGGGGGGATCGTGCATCCTTGGACAAACGTAAGTGGGATGGGACACGCGAATCCCTCGGTCCCCGAGTTTCCGTCACTGGGTAGCGCAGGTGCCGACGAAAATTGTCGTGGCGGTTGCAAGGCCGCGCGCCGGCCGTGGCTGCCGTCTGGCCTCGGCGACCTTGTTTTATTTTAAGAACCACTCCCCCGTCCCTTCCCCTTCCCTCCCTCCCCCCCCCCCCCCCCGCTACCAAAGCGGCTCTGAGCTCGGCAGCTGGCGTTGACTTGGAGAAGAGCAAAACACAAAGAGGCAAGAGAGGGAGTGAAATTGTTGATAATCCACCTGCCGATCGGGCGAGGGATTAGAGCCATATGAATCGCAATGGAGAATTACTCCGAAAGGAAAAGCATTGCACCACTCACGATATATATTCTCCTATGGTCATCAGCGAGATTCCAATTTGTGGTCTTTTATTTCTGCTTACGGGAGTTGGTCGAGTGGTATAAAAGAGGACTACTCCCAACTACTATTATATAGAATAGTGAATTGACTGACACGGTTGACCGTCTCGATCTACCCTAGCACTTGACCTAAGGTCATGTCCCAAATGAAGACGTTCCAGTACGGGATCGATTAAGACTTTACAGAACACAAAATAGGGATTCGTTGACATCACATCACAGGCACGGGCGTCGCCTTTGAGTCTCGTTCCTGGCAAATAATTGAAGACGACAACGTCAAAGCCTAAGCCCACCTCCAAACCCCAAGCCCTATCAATGCCCAAGTTCAAGACCTACATTAGCCCAAGCTCATGCCCATCCCCAAGTCAAAGCCCAAGCCAAACTCCATCACCAACTCCAGGCCCAAGCCCAACTCCATCCCCAACTCCAGGCCCAAGCCCAACTCCATCCCCAACTCCAGGCCCAAGCCCATGAACCCCAGAAAAAGCCCAACTCCATCCCCAACTCCAGGCCCAAGCCCAACTCCATCCCAAATTCCAGGCCCAAGCCCAACTCCATCCCCAACTCCAGGCCCAAGCCCATGAACCCCAGCCCAAGCCCAACTCCATCCCCAACTCCAGGCCCAAGCCCATGAACCCCAGCCCAAGCCCAACTCCATCCCCAACTCCAGGCCCAAGCCCATGAACCCCAGTCCAAGCCCAACTTTATCCCCAACTCCAGGCCCAAGCCCAACTCCATCCCCAACTCCAGGCCCAAGCCCATGAACCCAAGCCCAAGCCCAACTCCATCCCCAACTCCAGGCCCAAGCCCAACTCCATCCCCAACTCCAAGCCCAAGCCCATGAACCCAAGCCCGAGCCCAACTCCATCCCCAACTCCAGGCCCAAGCCCATGAACCCCAGCCCAAGCCCAACTCCATCCCCAACTCCAGGCCCAAGCCCATGAACCCAAGCCCAAGCCCAACTCCATCCCCAACTCCAGGCCCAAGCCCATGAACCCAAGCCCAAGCCCAACTCCATCCCCAACTCCAGGCCCAAGCCCATGAACCCCAGCCCAAGCCCAACTCCATCCCAAACTCCAGGCTCAAGCCCATGAACCCCAGCCCTAGCCCAACTCCATCCCCAACTCCAGGCCCAAGCCCATGAACCCCAGCCCAAGCCCAACTCCATCCCCAACTCCAGGCCCAAGCCCATGAACCCAAGCCCAAGCCCAACTCCATCCCCAACTCCAGGCCCAAGCCCATGAACCCCAGCCCAAGCCCAACTCCATCCCCAACTGCAAGCCCAAGCCCAACTTTATCCCCAAATCCAGGCCCAAGCCCAACTCCATCCCCAACTCCAGGCCCAAGCCCATGAACCTAAGCCCAAGCCCAACTCCATCCCCAACTCCAGGCCCAAGCCCATGAACCCAAGCCCAAGCCCAAGCCCAAGCACAAGACAAAGACCAAGCCCAACCCCAACCTCAACCCCAACCCGAACCCCAACCCCAACCCCAACCCCAACCCCAACCCCAACCCAACACCAAACCCAAACTCCGAACCCAAACTCCAAGCCCAGGCCCAAGCCCAAGCCAACACCCCAAGCCAAAAACCTAAGCCAAAACTCAAAAGCTAAGCCAAAACTCAAAACTAAGCCAAAACTCAAAAGCTAAGCCAAAACTCAAAACAAGCCAAAACTCAAAACCAAGCCAAAACTCAAAACCAAGCCAAAACCAGAGCTTAAACTAAAGCTTAAACTCAATAAACTAAAGCTTAAACTAAAGCTTAAACTCAATACCAAACTCAATCCCAGATTGAGGAATGGAATACGACGTGAGTTTTCAGATTTTGATCAGGTGATCGAATTGCTTCGCACGTGCGCACATTCCAGCTACGTTGCACCATTACGAAAAGAAGAAGAGGGGAGAAAGGGAGGAATTGTCGGTTCCTCCGCAATTTTCTCCGTCTCCTCATGAAATCACGAAGATGCCTTTGTTCATCATTAATCAGCTTCTGCCGCCTTCCCCTGGTTGTCCCTGACAACGCGATCTCCGTATCCAGGCAACCAGAGAGCGATCTAGGCGATCGGAAGACGTGGGCACGAGAGTGCTAGGTCTTCTGCTTTCGAGGGAACAGCAGGCTTCTTGATATCAGGAACAAGCATGGACGTAACTAATTTCTAAAAACCGTCGGCGGTAGACCTTCGACACATATCTTTTCTGTCAAAATGTTGTTGTTGTTTTTTCAGTCGTAGGACAGTAATGCTCTAATGTGCTACAACAAGGCCGGGCAGAACTCGTATAGAATTGAGGAATGCTATCCAGAGGCGTGTGAAGCTAATGTACCGAAACTGAGGCTAAATCGAGACACGCCTGAACAGACCTTTTCGTGTGTTTTTTTCTTCACATCTTTTAATGATGCGAATGCACAATTACTGAGAAAGGTTAGCCGAGAAATAATGATATCCTCGCTACAAACGATCCATAAAAAAAAACAATTGGAAGATACTAGTTTAGTTCTGAGAGAAGATCTGAAGGTTTGCAGGGCATAGAAGCGCGATTTGGCACATTTTGCGGTGGCATTACACAGTCGTCTAAACATTATCTTGCATATACGCAGCAACGATAATGGTTGTAAACCAGCAGTCTCCTGTAGACGGACAGGCTGCACACTGCCAGAGATAATACCGGCTCTTCTTAGACGCATGCTGAAAAAGAGATGACGTCTACACGGTGTCACCGAAACGCCCGCATGGTTCAGTTCTTACAACTGATGATTCATTTGGTTCTCTATAGAGACCTGCGAGTTTCCAGCTTTTATAACAGCATTTCTTCAGCTCTGCCCGTGGCTCTGTCGAGAACCAACTGGTTCTATTAATTTCAGCCGTACTGTTTTTGTCAGAACCTAGCCAGTACTGTTTTAGAACAACTCCCAGAGCCCAGGCAAGCACACATACAGAGGTTCGCTAGCTAGCAACCCTCAAAGAGCCGGGTTATTTTGACCATCTCACAGCCGGGGGAGGACGGATCCGCCCCCCCCTCCCCTCAGGTCTCGGTCTTTCAATGATATACAATTACATAAAGAACATTTTTTTTGAAAATTTCACTTGAAGAAATTAATGTCTAGTCTAATTTTAGTGGGCCTGACGTTTCGATCCTAGCAAGACCTTTCTCAAAGGCAGAGTGACAAAACGGATACATGTACATGTACAAGAAGGAGGGGGAAGAGTGAAAAGGACACGGAAAAGAAACAAGGTACACACAGGAAAGCTGGTAGGGTGAGATCAAAGGGAAGGGCAATGAGTAGGGTAGGGATAGTGAGAAGAGGGGGAAAGATCAAAGAGAGAATTGTGAAGGAGTGAACACATAAGAAGGATTATCAGAAAGCTGCATGGTGTTAGTCATTACCCTCCTGGATGTTGAGACCATGTGGATGAATAGTCCGAGGACGCTTCATCCACATTTTCTCACGGCTAAGCCGGACAGCATTACTACGGTGACCAAGTGATTCTATGCCCAGTACACTCATATCTGATATCGAATTATCGGCAGATTGAAGTGATACCCAGCAGGGGTGTCCATTTTACCGGTCAATTCTTCATGATTCAATTTCTTACTTTTTTTTCTTATTTTTTACTTTTGTTCATACTGTCAGTGTTATTTTATTGAATTTCCAATATCAAAGAATATTTTTCCAAAGAATATATTTGTTTAGACGGATTTTACGATGATAATGAAACACGAAGAACCAACCTTTTGCATAGAGCGATATTAATGACCTAATTATGTAAAAGAATTGCTGAACAAATACAATATATCAACTGCCTTCTGTTTTGGCAAAATGTTATCGCAGGTATTTTTGCTGTCAACTCACAGCTAATCCCCCCGAGACTTGGTGGATCAGAACGTCGTGAATAATTCAGCATCTATTTGGGCAATATAACAGGCTAGATGTGTCTGTCTTCGTCCGGCATAATATCCTTGATTGCGATAAAAATGCAAAATGAAAAATGAAAAAAAAAACATACTAGGGACAACAGCTCAGCCGTGTGGTACCACGGGACCAGATTGCACTTCGAGCAAGCTATTTCTGTACGAGCAGATGGCGTTTAAACTAAAGAGAAAGAGAAACGCAGTTTTTTTTTCAAGGCTCGGTGTTAAACCATGAACCTCGCTTGACAGCACAGAGGTCGGCCGTAGGGAACAGGGGGAGAGAGGAAAAGGGGTCGGGCACAAATCCAGACAAAACACTGAGCGCCAGTCAACGAAATTGCATGCAGATTTCGGTTACGTCTTAGATTACAGCGGGCGGTGACACGTTTTTACGCCCGATACAAACTAGTTGCATTGTGATTATTGATCCCCTCTACAAATGTAGTGTTTCTCTTTCTGCCTCTCTGCCTGCCTGTCTGTCTGTCTCTGTCTGTCTCTCTCTGCATGCTCTGTCTGTCTCTGTCTGTTTGTCTGTCTGTCTGTCTGTCTGTCTGTCTCCGTCTGTCTCTCTCTGTCTCTGTCTGTTTCTGTGTTTCCCTCTCTGCCTCTCTGCCTCCCTCTATATTGGTCGTGGCTTCCTCGACAGCCGTCAGTCATCCGTGTGACGCGGCGAAGCCCGCCTCTATTGCTGTGCGAGAACGAGGCAGGGATATACCCAGCGCTAGCACGGAGACACGCACGTGTATACGGCACAACGGGTAACACTCCCACCCACAAGATCATTAGCATGCACGCCCCGTACATACAGCGGACACGTGCGGGAACGTGGTGGTGAAGGGAGGGAGGGGGAGGCTGGGGTTGGCGGAGGGGAGTTGTGCGCGCGTGCGCGCGCGCGCGCCTGCCGAGTCTCGTGACCTGCGTCTGCGCCTGCGCGCTGTTTCCCAACCACTCGCCCGCACGTTGCCTCGCGACTGGTGCAAGTTGGCGGCGTGCCGTAGTGCCACAGCAGCGTCCGTGGTTGCAGCAATGAGAGGGAGTGGGCACTCGCTGCCATTATCAAGTCAGCTAAGGATTCCACGGTTTGATTTTTTTTTCGAGGACAAACGAGCAGGCAGACTACAGCAGTGACTCGATCTGGAGGGAGGCGAGAGCAACTGCTAGACACGGCCCGGTCAGGCGTGGTCGGCCGTGGACTTGGGCCTCGCTCTGTGCAGGCCCAAGCCTGCTTCTTCTCACCGTTGGCCGCGGGGGCAGCCGTCACCGCCCGCATAATTAGTTTGATAGTCGCACGCCCACCCGAGACCCGCGTGGAGAGCTAGAGTCACGCGGTGTCCACGAGTCTTTTTTTTTTCTTCTCCTCCCTCTCAGCCTCATCGTGCGGGATTGCGAGCCGCGCTTATATAGGACGGCCCGACAGCACCGCATCTTTAGTCACAGGACCGCGACACCACAACGCTAACACGGGGGGCTAGTGTACGGCACCCGTAGCTCGTAGCTTGCCCGGCCACGGTTTTGCCCGCAGATCGGTGCTCACTCGGATCGCTCGTCGGCAGTTGTGTGATCCCTCTCTCCGTCAGTCCGCGGATCATTAACCAAAGAAGTGCCTGGACGGTGCTGCCACGTAACGCCGCGGCCCAACCCCCAGCGCGATGCTGTGAGTATTATAGTAATAGTATCGGCGGCTGGAATGTCTGCAGCGGACACACATGCACAGCGCTCGTCTGTTTGATTCTCGTTGAAACAGAAAAGAACAGAAATAGAAAGATAGAAAGAGAGAAGGGAGAGAGGAACACACTCACACGGGGCACTGGTTTCGGTTGATTTCTCTTTGGCACTGAGTAATGAGAATATCGCCCGGCCCGGCAATTATTAACTGAAAGGCCAGAGCCGCCGTGCCGAAACGCAGAATTGTTGCCAAGTAGCGGATCGCTGTTGGGAAACACAGCTCGTTTGCAATCTCTCTCTCTCTCTCTCTGTCTGTTTCCACCGGAGGGATCTCCGCTCCCTCTTCCGTCAACTTTCATCTCCTATCGGTCGTCCTTTTTGGAAACCAAACAGGGGGGAGGACAAGATGAATTTCTCGGGCGCCAACTTCTCGAACGAGTCCGAGTGTCGGGAGGTGGAGGACGAGCAGATCGAGGCCCTGCTGTACAGCCCCATGGAGTTCCTGGCCACCGTGGTCATCCCGTGCATCCTGGCCTTCGGCCTGGTGGGCAACCTCAGCTTCCTGGTGGTGGTCTTCCGCATCAAGTGGATGCGGACGGTGGTCAACTGCTACCTGGTCAACCTGGCCGTGGCCGACATCCTGTTCCTGATCTTCGCCGCCGGGGACCAGATCCTCTCCTACCTGATCACGCCGGTCCGGCGGGACGACTACTTCCGCGGCAAGGCCGGCTGCATCCTGATCCACCTTGTCAAGGACGTCTGCTTCTTCACCTCGCTGGCGCTCATCACCCTGGTCACCCTGCAGAAGTTCTACGCCGTCTGCCAGCCCTACCAGTACAAGCGCTGCACGGGCAGGCGGCAGCCGACCAAGTTCATCACCGTGTCCTGGTTCCTCTCCTTCACCTTCGGCTGCCTGCTGACGCCGGGCACGGCCAAGTTCCAGACTTTCTGCATCATCTGGCCGCGGAACGACTCCTTCGCGGGGTTCCCGCAGTACATCGGCTTCTGCCTGCCCACGGACGACAACTTCGAGATCGTGGGCAAGATCCTGCAGTCCGTGCCTTTCTTGCTTGCGCTGGTCGTCAACTTCTACCTCTACGGCAAGATCATCGTGGCCCTTCACCGGCGCACCACCTCGGGCCAGGGCTCCAACGAGAAGGCCCGCATCCAGACGCGGAACCAGATGGCGCGGATGGTCATCACCAACGGCATCATCTTCTTCGTCTGCCTGAGTCCCATCCACATCACCTCCCTGATCACGGCCATCAACGCGCTGACGGGCCGCGGCATGCTGACCGACAAGCAGTTCACCCAGATGGGCAAGGTGTTCCAGGTGGTGACCCACCTCAACTCCGCCATCAACCCCGTGGTCTACAACGCCACCAACCCGCGCTACCGGCAGGCCTTCTGCCAGACCTTCTACTGCTGCTGCCTGTCCAAGAACAGCAAGTACCGCTCGGCCGTGCAGCTGAGGGAGGTGTCGGGCACCAAGACGGGAGCCACCATGTCGGGCGACCGTAGCTTCTCGCCGCACTACATCCACAGGACCACTGACACCCAGATATCCCGTAACGACGCTCTCTAGGATTCAAACAAAACAATCGACCCCTCCCCTCTCCCTATACTCCACTTCAAGAGGTGCGACAGCGTGTCCTTAATCGTTTCCAGTCGGTGCAATACTGGATTGTGTGTCTGTATACCGGTACCGTGTCGATTTTATTTTTTTCTGATGGGGCGTCTGACCCATTTCTTGTCTCGGGCACTCGGATTTCGAAGCGAGCACGACCGCTCATCTCCACCGAGTCGCGGACCATTTTGACCGGCTGCTCCCTTGCACGCTACCCAGGAAGCTCGCCAGGTGAGATTTGCCAGTACGCAAGACGAAAAGAATGTACATAGTGTATGGTATATAATGTAATAAGGGAGGTTTGGGAGTACAGTATAATACGATTCGTCGAAAGGCTTTCCCGCTTCGACAAAAGTTTCTTGTGCTTTTTCAACAATGTGGATATAGTTTTGGGTTTGTAAAAAAGAAATACGTTTTAACCTTTTCATTCGTCGTTTATTCGTATCCCTCAGTCGAATCTCTTACGATCGATATTTCCCCCGAGGTAATATGTCGAATGAGCACATAGAGTTGTAAATCATGCATGTGCACTATTTTCTAATACCATGCAAAAGCCGCACTACCGTGCTAATCTTCAATATGACGCACTATGTATGCTGATTTTCCCTTCACGTTCAGAGTCGGGGTGTTTTTAATGCGTGGCAGTGCGCTCAATCGATGGGCGTCCATTGTGTGGGCGACCTGCATACGAAGTAGACCATGTGTACACGAAGATCGATTGGCAGTTTCCGGGTTTGGGGCTAATTCTCAAATCACGACGCTGCCATTTACTAGTATAAGCGGGTAGAGTTAGGTTATAACACTCTGTCACGAGGTGGGTTCTGACCACACGAAGCGTGGGTGGAAGGTGTCATGGTGGCGATTATACTGATTTGTTTAAAAAAACAAAAAACTCGTTAACATGAAGTTGGCAAAACGGCAACAGTTGCTGGCAGTCAAACTGTACTCGGGGTGATTATAGGACGCAGCTGTTGCGTCGTTTTCTAGGTCAACGAAGCCACACAAATTCACAATAGCAATCATTTCGACAAGATAAATAGCTGTTTTTGAGACAATAACAGTTATTGAGACAATGGTTTGAGACAAGGGTTTTGTTTTACTCCAGATAGCCTATCTTTAGGTAACATGAATTATGTTCTTTCCCGGGTATCGAAAACACATCTTACCCCAAAATGCCATTCCACATGTTGCAGAAAACGTCGTACAATGTATTTCTACCCGTTTGCATTTATCATTCAAAACGTCCCATTAAGATTGGTGGTTGTATACTATCATTTGCACGGCGAAGAAAATATTCCTTGGCCTGAAAATATTACCCCAATAATAATATTGCACACGTAAAAGAGTGTCAGTGATTTACTACCATGCTGTGTGGCAATCCTTCACTTCGAAGCAGAATTTCAGTTCCATCATCCCAGCGTCACTCGGGATCGCTAGCACAGATTGCGTATAATTATAATATCATGGACAGTCACGAGTGGATATTGGAAACATAACTCTGACAAGCTAGTGACGAAGGGGTTTATGCTCAAACATATACAGTTGCAGGGGAAGAGCCTCGGTTGTTAAATTAAATAGCGATCGAGTGTATAGTGGGAGCTGTTGAGCGAGTGTGGCAGAATATTGCTTGGGGCGGGTAGGCTCGCCTTGTCAGATAGTCCTCCTCTAATCAAACAAACTGTCACACACACGCACTAGCTTTTCCTAAACTGTCACGTTTTCGAATTAAAAGCGAGCGTGCCGTTGACTACGTACTTCACCAGATTCTCCGAGCCCGTGCCTAGATCTCAGTATAAGAGCACCCAATACGGAAGTTAACGTCGAATAGGAAAAAGCCCAAAACCAAAGTAGCGATGCCAAATGAACTAATAGCATCCATCCTCGTATACAGCGCATCCCTTTTGATTGGGGATTGTACCGGCTTTGCATTGTGGGTAACGGTAATCAAGCGGGAGTTGTGGTACGGTAACGCCGCGTGTTTAATAGGGGATCTCCTTTGGGGATCGGCCATTCTTTCGATAGGATTGACAAATATGACGGGTTGCCTCCCATCCCATCTACATGTCGTAGGGAGACGACAGAGGTTGAACACGCGCTCCGCTAGCCGCGTTTGGAAGAACTGAGCTCGGCCATTTAGGTTACAAATCAATGTCAAAATGTGATATAGGTTTGTCGGAAAAGAAAAACAAACAGTCCACGCACACTAATGGGTTTGTATTTGCATAGAAGCGCCGACTTCATGGCCAGAAAGTGGCAACGTGAGTCCATGTCAGACGGCAAGAAGGTTGCATATTTCAATTAGGATTATTGACAAAGTGTGGCTTCTAAATACAGAGTTGAACTCCGGTTCGCTAAGCATCATTGAAGAGCGCGGTCATAATTACGATGGGAATATGAGTGGGTATACTGTCTTGCTTGAGAACCTACCGGATGTGCGTTGTGGAATACAGTGACAAGCGGACTTGTGGAGACCCAGTCCAATAGGTTGAATAGGTCTCCACGGGGAAATTGTAAAGGTGTATAGGTCTCTACAAGGTTTTCACGAAACTGGTATTTGGAAGGTTGAAATGGGAGCATCTTTTTAAACGTCGTTTCTCACATGGTTGTATAGTGCACGAGAAGAAAGCAATGTCTCCACAGGGATACAAAACATGGGTTTAGATGGTTACACCGCGTGTATAGACTTGAAATCTCCGTCTGAGATCAGTGTGTTCCTGTGCAATATAGGTTTGACAAAACCCGGCGGGTTTTACCAAACCTGGCGGCCTTTACAAGCGTCCCCCCGACCCCCCCCCCCCCAGATATGGTCGCTATAGGATGAGATAGGGGAGGCTGAAAACGCGCAACCGCTTATTGCGTTTTGGAAGAAGTGTTGATTGATTGATTGATTGATTGATTGATTGATTGATTGACTGATTTAATTTATTATGCCCATAAAAACATAGAAATTTGCCTTCCACTGGAAAAAACACGTTACAAAATAAAACATGCGATAAAAGCATATAAATATTTAAAGAAATCATTAATACACATATTACATAGGCCTATACACATCCGATACAATTATCGAACTAAACCCACGGATACACCAGAAAGTCACATAAAAGCATTAACATACGCAGATGCAACGTCAGTGGCAATATGGTAAAAAAGGCTCAGCAATGATATATAATCATCTACCGCTTGGAGTATCTATTGAAAATGCGAGTAGCGTTTGGGATGAACGACTGCCTAAACTATAGTCTTGGGGGCACACAAGCGAACGCCAGACCGACTGTAACACAAAGAAAGGTGCAGTGGGTGTGAGGGGTCAGACATAATGCTGTGGACTTCCAGAAGAATGCGTTTGTGCTTATTCTAGTGAGTGATATCCAGGCACACACTAATGAGCTTGTATTTTGTATAGCAGCGCCGACTTCAAGGCCAGAAGGTGGCATCGTCATTCGATGTCAGGCAGCCAGTTGTTTGAATGATTGCTTTATGAAGACAGTTAAAGGGCAGAGTGGAGGCTACGGTGCACTTGGCTCGCCGTATATCAGTGGAGAGCGCAGTCATAATGCATGCGAATGGCAACGATGAAACCGGCGAAATGTGACCCGGCACAACGACATGAAGAATATCCCACCAAAACACTTTTTGAGTAAGCAACGCCTGAAGTTAAAGTAGGGCCTATCTTCACAATTCGATTACAAATCAATTTTCTTATTTATTTATTCTCATTTTCTTACAAATCAATTGGTTTTTTTCCGGAAATTTTAAGTATTAGAGGATATTATATTTTGATATCATTTGAAAGCTAATGGTATACTCTTTCACATCATTAAAAAACATTAAAATCTCAAAAGTGGGGTTATTCCTCATTATGCTGTGCCGGGTCACAAAATGAAACTGACTAATCTGCAACCATCGAATCTTGGGGGGAAAGAAGACCGATCGTTTATTGCGATCAATCGTAAGGCAATGGGGGGAATGCATGACATCGCTATCAGACCGATGACCACTACGATGGGTCACCCGTCGTAAGCTGAGTTGCGACGGCTCTCAATGCTTTGCGAAAACTGGCCGCCGCGTCTTAAGACCACCCAACTCACTTAACACGGCTAATCACGTACGTCACAGAGCAACGAGCGATGCACATAAAGCACACGCCTTATCACAAACACGACGGCTCATCGATCTTCGGCAAAATTACAAACAGATAGCTTTGTGAAAGCCAGCTTTGCCCTGGTACAAGTGCCAGCTTTTCACTTCGTCTATGATTAAAGTCATAAATGAGATGAGGCTAAAGCGCCTGTTTTGTGTTCGGATAAAACAATCTATATATACAGCAGATACAAAACAGGTTTTACGAAGAGAAAAGCCACATGTTCGTAATAGCGACTTGTCAGCGCATATCTGCCTACTCCTCGTCAATCTTCCTTTCATGCTGGATGACCCCCTCCCGATCTTAATCAGGAGTTTCACTGCACGGCACTGGGTCTGGAATGATTATTTGCGAGTTTTCTGGCATGGCCGCTCTTTGATAGACCCTGGACAAGTAATGGCTCGGGGCGCGGTGATGCCACTCGACGCGTTATCGGACAGAGACACAACCACACACACACACCCGTACACGCGTATACTTGTGGGGTATTCCCTTTGCTATCGTGCACTAAAAAAACAGCCTAATTCAAATCGCTCCCTTTCGAACCAGAATCACTTTCCTAGGCTGAAATTTCTAGCGAACGTCCCCTATATGGACATAGGCCTACCTCGGAAATTCCCCCTTTTTGAGTTAAATCCAAATAGGCCTAATCAGTTTCGTGAAAACCTTATGGGGTACCAAAAAAGTACCCCACAAGGAGCGGTCCCATTGTTCCGAGTACCCACCCATTGTTCCGGTACCCCACAACCCACTATATGTAAGCCCACATAGCCATGCACCATCTCGCCCACTCGCAGAGAGGGGTTGTTCGAGGACAGAGCTGAGATGCTCCTTTGGGTTACCCTCCTCCCCTCTTGCAAAAGTTTCCTTTTCCATGGACTTGTCAATATTTTGCCACCGCTGATCATTCTGCGGCCACCTCCTCTACCCTTTTGCCCCTCGTCACTTTGCCGCCGTTTATCCTACAACGTCCGGGACTCGGTGGCTCTATATTTCGAGGTGTTTTTTTTTTCGAAAGGGGAAGTGATGTTACGGTCGCGTGCTACTGCGAGGGCGTGAGAGAGTCGACTCTGATGGGCCCAGCCCCAAGAGGCTCGGAGAGGTGTGGGGTTTGCAGCCGTCAAACCCACTTACGGGTGTCGCTTGCCCGCCCTTCCCGTCCCCGTTGGTCTATCTTCCATTAGAGAGAGGTCCCGTAAGTTACGGGGAGGGGGAATATGGTATAGCGTGGGGAAACACTCTTCCTAAAAGCAATAATACCCGGGAAAGGTGCAACGCTCTCGTATCTTTTTTCTTCTGTTATCATCATAATTCAGCTAGATGTGGAGATGGAATTTGGCGGCACGCTCACTATCTTGTTTACACGGGACATACTTAAAATATCGCGAATCTTTTTTTTTCTTTTCCTTTCACGTCGTAACATTGTGCTCGAGTAGGCCTACTGGTAATTTCGACAGAGCAAATCTGGCAAATCTTTCGCCCATCGCATCGCTTAGAAATTACACAAAACAAACTTTTATCATGTGGTCCATAGCGCTTAGAGAAACGGGTTTTGCTGTCCGTATACATGTACACGCTATAGTGATAGTCAAAATGTCAGGTAATAACTCCCCCCCCCTTTTTTTGCAAGGTACCAAATCAGTCCCAATCATTATTTCCTCTTCACTCACATATCTTCTCATTCCGTCATTTTTCTCGCTATCTTAGCACGGGCATAGACTACACCTGTCTTCCCCGATCCTTCTCCCCTCTCCCTCTGTAATGTCAAAATTCAATCTTCAAAAAACACTACAGGCCTCCTCTCCTCTTTGGAATGAACTCTCATTCGGGTCGCTGAATCGTAATAACAGCGGACGGCGCAATAATGGTTGCGTGTGTATACTTGGAAGGTCTGCCTTTGGTACGCGTTTGAATGGGCGCTCAACGGACAATGGCCGAACCAAATGAACTGGTTATTATTCCAGAAGAGTGGACGGTTTCCGATATAATATGGGTAATGCTTCAATTGCATGCCTGGGCAGGCTCTGCTGAATAGATGAGATCATCCTTCGCGACGTCGCATATCAAGCTCCCATTAAGAGCCTTCACCTCCGCCAGAACACGCTTATCTGCCCCTTTTTTACGAAAGCAGATTTCTTGGTATTTTGTTTTGCTGAAGAGGGACACATAATTTATGCAAAATAATAAATTTCTGAAGTAAATATAAAAAACAAACTGTTGGAAACTGCTCACTGACTAAAATTACCTGCAATACATTAATCTTAAAAAGTTAGAGGGCCTGACGTTTCAATCCTAGCAGGACCTACGATCGACGTTTCGATCCTGCTACGATCGCTTGAACGCTGTTTCACATTATTTTACATGACGACGTTGGCGCAATGTGTCACGTGGCTTAGAGGCAGCGAAAGGGAAGTTCCAAATTGTCAGATTGTGAGCATGCGGGCGATTAATATAGAGCCATAAAGGTGGTCTTACCATTGTGACGTCATGGTTGTTACCCCCCACCCCACCCCATCAGTGCCGTAGACCACGCGGCTTAGGCTCGAGCTACATCAACAAATGTTTATGACAAAGGCTTTCCATTACGCGTGAGTCTACGGGACGGGCACAATGTGGACAGTTTTCGGCAAAGATCACACGTGCTAAAGAACAAGCTTCTTACCAATGCTTTCTATATGGATACGCTTATACTGAAGAGGAAACCAGATCTTCACATACAACGACAAACCAAAGCCGTTTTTCTTCATATTTTGTGGGACTGGGAAGAAGCCTGAGCCCGAGCCTGATCCCGGATTCGTATGAAGAGACCTATTCGGGACAGCTGCTCGCTGTAACGAATAATAGACCTATAAGGCTGTCCATAGCTGGGGAAGCATCGCGCGCCATCATTTCATGTCTACTCTCACCAGGTGAGCAAATTTAATACTGACCCCAGGGTGGGCATTGACATTAGGCGTGCAACCATTTCCCAACAGACGTTGTAAGCAGTACATCACCAGAGCTGTTCAGAGTTAAACTTGAACAATTCCAGATTTTGACCAGACGAATTTTGTTAAAATAACTTACTTAGTATCAGACATGCTGTGAACTTTTGGCACTTGGAATGCTGCTATTTTCATGAAAAGTGGAGTTTTGTATACATTTCTAACGGTCATTCTAAAACGACTTTTGGAGAACAAAAACATCTCACCGGCCCTAATCCCCAAAACACCATTTGCACAAATCCAGCATGGTCCATTCGCAATTACCGACGACTGTTTCGTATTAAATTTACTTCCAATTTTCCGGTTTGAACGCACGGCGGCGTCATTGAACATTCCACCAGGTGCATTTTACGATCCTCGAAGCTGACACAGTTTGATGAAAACATGAGCCAGTATTTCACCATTTTCTCGAGACATGGTTGACGGATTGAGCTGAAACTATCACAGACGTGTTATTTCATGCATATGCTGGATTAGACAAAGTATGGACGCGTTTCAGTGGTGTGTATAGGGGCTTTAAGACCGGGAGGAGCCACCAACGTGTTGACTAAATAGCATGTTGCGCCCTCTCCCCACCCGGTGTTCTACACCATTAAATTTTGGGTCCTGCACCGTGTCACATCCACATCCACATCCACATCCACATCCACATCCACATCCACATCCACATCCACATCCACATCCACATCCACATCCACATCCGGGCCTCTGCACACTACAGTCGAAACTTCGTGTCGAAACTTCTATAGAAGTAAGCCTTTCAATTCCCACACGGGTCAATCACGCTGCGCGTTTACACTGCGCAACGCATGATTTGCTGCATGGAGTTCCAAGCCGCTTCTTGTGTTCACACTATACTCGAGAGCACACAAGGGTCAAAAGCAGAAATCCCTCCCACAACTCGTCGGTTCTGTGCACACGCCGCACGCCGCTCGACTAGCCGCACGCCGCATCCGGCCGCAGGTCGCACGCTTACACGGCTTGAAATGTAACACGGGTCGACATTGCCGATACGGGCCCAACCGAGACTGCAACCGGAGCAGGGCTATAGTTTCAACACGGGTCGAGCGCTTTACGCGTGTCGACGCCGTGACCAAACAACTTCAGTGAACAGGGGTTAATTTAACAAAGTCTTAGGCCGTGTCCGAAACGGGCTCCAAGAGCTACGGCTAGGGCTATTGTCTTCGCATCTCCGTGTATTTCCAATAAGGGGAAGACCTAGACCTAGCCCTAGACGCCCGTTTCGGACACGGCCTTACGATGCATCGTAACTCAACTTCGATGGTCAACCCATCGTAAGTTGTAATTGGCCGTACAGTCACGATAGGCCGTATTCTGTGCATCGCTCAATGCCTTGCGATTGATCGTAAGTTACGATGAGTTTGGTGAAATCGACGGTAGGTTGCGCACGGGTAGGACCCGCGTCCAGCTTGGTGATTTTGTTCGTGTTGTGTCAAAAGCCATTGACAATGATATGACACTCAGTAATGATCCCTATAAGACATGGCGGCGACAGGAGGGAAGTGTGGGGAGGGATATGGCGAATTATCGTCGCATGGTTACATTTGCCAGAGGCAAGTAGAGCATAGCGGTAAATGTCAAGCGTGAGCCACCGTGCGATCCATGCGAGTCTCTAGAGCGCCCCTGGGCAAGATAATTGACCAGAACGAACGGGGGAGGGAACCTCATCGCTATGCCTCGGGTGGCAGGGCTCTCCCGCCCTCACCCCTCGTCTCCAATCTCCGTCCAATTCATGTGACGATCCCGGTCTCCCTGTCCACGAAGTGAATGAGAAAATAAACGGATATCCGAACGTGGTAGAATCAGTGAGAGGCAAGAGGTCTGGAAGAGGGGCGAAGGGTGAACCCACGCGCGTTGCAATGGTATCGTTGGTGAACGTTCTCTAATGAAACCAAAGCTTAGCTAACGGTATAGTCTTGTCCGGTACGGTTCCGTGCCAAACGCAAGCAAACCACGGCACAACGGCTGCGTGAAATAAATATTGGCCCATGTACACATGCACTGAGCTATACGGGTTTTATGGAATGGAACACAGCGTGCGCCAGCTATGAGCGGAAAATGGGGCCGCACCCATCACTCGCAACGGTATTGCGCAAAGCACACCAACACAGCCTTTATGAAGACCGGGTTTATATTTCTATATCGCAGGCCAACGACCTATCAAGGCTATAATTAAGTTATGCTCACTGTGTCAGAACGAGCGGCCGACAATATTCATAGACCGTTCGTCGGGTAAGGTTACCCCGCTCTGGCGAAACGCGAGGCCGAAATATTGGGATGGACACTATGATGGTAAACGATTCAGACGGCCAGATGGCACATGGAATTATTGGGAGGATTCTGTAATTGAACGAGCCCCGGAAACCGATGACGTTGCATAATCCCCCTACATTCAGATTATTCCCGCTCTCTCGCTCTCTCACCCTCTATCCTCCCACTTGGCGTGCAAGTTCAAACACAGCCGATTCACTGTCTGACAATTAGCAATGACAGCCTAATGCCGTAAATTATAAAGCAACAAATTAGGTCATGGCGTTATCGCTAGGCCATCCCCGTCGAACCAGCCATCAAAAAGGATACAGAGCGTATACGACTTGCTCATGATTGATCCTCAGCTTTTCAAAACAGAACCGTAAAGTTAATTACATTCCCGACTGGACTATGTGAGTACAGGCCTAGTACTATTTATCGGTTTGGAAAACATAGAACATGAACCAATCGGCCAAATCTCACTAACACCTGGCGGTTAATGGCGTTCTGTTCCTCGAACCGTGTGCACGGTTTTGAGCGAAAGGACCGATGACTTCAGCCGGAAGCTTGCAACACTATTCTCCGATCGTTGAAGCCTTTCACCAATGGCAGCCCCGAAGATGACCCCAGGTGTTTTTTGTAAGCGGCCTGTTCGCGAGTTTGTAAAAAAAGCAATGGCTGAACAATAAATAATCCATCGGTTCTCCAAAGTTATCGAGTTACTGACCAAGGCTCTCGATTACGCGCGAGTCTATGGGAGGGTGAGACAGGCACAGTGTGGACAGTTTTCGGGAAAAGGTCCTATAGCAGGCGAATTGCGCAAGATACGCTTGCGAGATCACGCGCATCTGGATGACGTACGCACTGGACGCCATGTTCAGTAAGCAAAGTCGCACGCGTGCGATCCATCGCGTGGTCACATCGCATCAACGGTTATCACATTCTGTTCACGCGTCCACTGTTTGTGACTTTCCCGGTTCACTTCCGGAGCACCGAAAGCAGACGACAGAGGGCTCCCTTGCTTACTTAAAACAATGGCCGCCGAGCGACTTCACATTTTGCTTCGCGCGCAATAGGATCTTTGGTTTTTGGTGACATCGCGTAAGTCATCTCTTTTGAGATGGATTTATCCACGTCACCGCAGTCTTTCAACACTGGGTCTACGGACACCTCTAGCTAGCAGCAGTAGAGCCAGTTCCCATAGAGGTACGCCTTATATAACACTTCATATTGCAGCCGGTGACTTTGGCCTTATGTGGCTGTCAGTCTTTTCCGACGGCACTACATGTACTTATTCACTGGATTGAGGTTAGGATGAACAGGCCACAGGCAGCTCGCTGGACGTATAGTAGTAGCCCTATTGCAATTGACCAGTGCTGACATGATAGCGACGAACAAGGACATCCCCGACCGTGTGACCGAGACGTTCAAGGGACGAAATGACCTCCCCACCCCAACCTTTCCCTTGCCGAAGTTTCCTCTGTCAACCTAGATTATTGCCCATCTGTAAGCACGACCAATGTCCGCATCCATAGTGGAGGACCCCTATACTGTTTCGCCTCGGTTAAGCTGCGCTGCTGAGTGGAAAGGAAAACAATGTATAAGCCGCACTGCGCTGATTGTCTGTCTAATGTCGATGGCGTCGCAGCGATCCTTTCACACGGCACCGAATGACGCCAGGGAGCTCTAGGGCGTGCCGCGCACGCGCACTATTAAAAGTCGCGTGGAGGTTTCATCCTTGCACCGGGATATCCCTGCCGCCCCGTGGTTGTTCATTAACCTTTCTGTAAACATCACTCGTTTCCGCCCAGCAACCGACTGCATTATTTTCAGGCTCTTACCTCTCCACCCCCACCGTCCGTCTTTAAGTATGAAGACGGAACCTTACAGAACTTAAGATTCTAGGCCTCATTTATTGCTCGTTCGGTTTTGGCTGGTGCGTGCATGCAGGTCTCGTTCCCCCAAGGAAACACTAACCGCGGCTGTGTCCCTGATAAGCAAACCGTGAAACCCCCTTTATGATATTTCACTGGCCCTGGGCCCTAACCACTCGCATGATGGTTCACGTCACGAGCCGGTCACATGTTATAATTGGTTTGTCAGACCCCCCCCCCCGCAGCCCCACCTCTCTCTCTCTCTCTCTCTCTCTCCCGCTCATGAGTTGGCAAGGATATAGAAGGGTTTACCGGTATTCATTACAGAATAAACGAATCTCAAATCGAATGTATGTAGATGGCTCGACGTGGGGATATGCATGCATGCAGGGCCTTGGTCAAAAGGCAGCAACAACGGAAGACACTCGGGGACGGTTGGCGGCGACCGATCGGCCTGCCCGTGTTATTACCTGACATTGTAATTGCCTGAGCTTACCGCGTCATGGTCGCAGATTATATCGAGTCAGCAGGGCGGAGACTGCCAGCGGTCGGTCGGTCGGGGCCTGGCCGGATAGCCTCGGCAGAGCTTGCCGGGTAGTTACAGGGATTAGTCTCCCTGGTCCCGCCCAGCCTGCGTCGTCCACGCTGGGCATCGCCGGCATCCTACACGGAGTGACACGGGATGAGCCCGGTGTCGACACTGGTTAATATCGGCGCGGCTGCGTGGCAGAACGAACCAGGTTGAAAATCCATCGCTCCCCCCACCCCACCCACACACTCATAGTCTTTAAACTTACTCCGTTGGCTATTGCCACAAACAAGAGACTAGTTCACTATCTGGGAAGGCCGCCATCTAAGGGTTGGATAGCTCAGATGGTTAGAGCGCTGGTACTCAAAACCCCATGTCTTGGGTTCAGGTCCCGGTCTATAGTCAAAGTTTTCTTCATCATTTTTTTTTCTCAAAATACGTGTTGCTCTAAAGTTCCCAGTAAGAATTCCCTTGATTTTTTTAAAAGAAAGAAAGAAAAAAAAAAAAAGAAGGAAAGAAAGACAGAAATTAAGAAAGAAGAAGAAGCTGCACTCACCTTTTTTTTGCACTCATTTCTTGCATCTGAATGACACCGGGGGCGTGATCCCTGGAGATATACAGCAATTAATGGGTGAATACTTCCGGTTGGCGCCCCCACTCCACCAAAGACTATAGTTGACTATTTGAGAAGGCCACCATCTGAGGGCTGAATAGCTCAGACGGGAAGAGCGCTCAGTGGTGCGCGAAACCAGAGGTCTCGGGTTCAAGTCTCGATCCAGTCCAACGTGTTCTTTACCATTGTCTGTGCAAATAAAGAAGAGAAGGCAAAACAAGCGTGACCTTCGCGTGGCGCTCCAACGCCGCGGGACCCCCCCACTGTGTCCCGGGGATCCAGGGTGCAGAGAATGCGGCGCTCACACAGAGCCGACGTACGGAAGGACGCCGTATCGACTTCATCCGTTATCCAAGGCATAGCAAGGACCTTGCCCTCTCCCAGACTCCGTGCAGGCTGCCTGTCCTTCCCGCTAACACCTGTGGCCTAGGCGTCCTTCGCTTCTTTGACAGCCTCGGCAAAATGCCAATGGAGCCATTGCTCTTTATTTTTCCTCTTCAAAAGTCATCAATGGGATCGCTTTGAAAACGCCTACAGGGCCACTCAGGAGTGCCACTGGTGAAAAGGCGTTGTCAAAAGAAGAACTCCTCGTCCATATACACCAACAAAATGCGGTCTACATGTCAATCAAAAGCTTCGTTTCTTACTGTAAGAATTCACTTTGGGGGAAAAAAGTACAACCTGGGTCAAGCTCCAAACAGATGTTTAGTTGGCAAACATTAAAAAAGAATTCAATTTCATGTGCGTCGGCATTCAATTAGGAAAGTCCTTAGAGCGACGTGTTAGAATCCCATAGCCTATAGCTAGCAAGGTCGCTCGCTCAAGACCGAAAAGAACGTAACAGAAAGAAGCCGGTCTCGCGTCGCATATTGACTGCACCTTTGTCAACAAGTATCTGCCGCGCGAATTATTAAGCTCCATTGGATAACACCTATCTATCTTATGACCCGTATACCAGGATGCACACACCACGCACCGTATAAATGACGCTTTTGCAGGCCTGGGACTGACGAGTTCGACAGACAAGAAGACTGACAGACAAACAGATGTCGACGGACCGACAGATTCGATACCGGTACTTGCCCATTTTTTACTTTGGTATAAGCATGGTATAAGCAAACCATTATATAGCTTCTCTTATAATGGGTACCACCAACTCCTTCCCAGCCAACAGCCTCCCCGTCATGACTGAAGCCCCGAAATGACGTTCGAACGAGCGCAGCGCCATCGATCTCTACCACACTATTGCGAGGACCCTTGGCACAACATTGACCGCTCGAGTTGTAGCTCTCGGTACACTAACAATAACAGCATCAACATACCACACATGCCAATGCATGATTAAAAGACCCACCTCAGTCTTCGACGAAACCTAACCGAATCGTGAGGGGGAATGAATGCGGGGTTAGAATTACAATCAAAACGCGAGCCGGCTTCGTAATACAGCCTGCTCATGGAAAGGCTACACATACGGCATACCCTACCCTCCCAAGTAGACTCAATCGCATGTGTATAGGATCTGAGGCAGTTTTTCCTTCTCCTTCTTCTTCTTCTTCTTCTTCTTCTTCTTCTTCTTTAAATGGATGGATAGATTCGTGAACTTTCCGAAACTCTGCCGCGCGGGGGAATCGATCGAGGCGACAAGCGTGAAAAACGACGCCGACAAAGGCCGCGATTTCGTGGTCGCCCCCAAAAGCCCGCCAAATATCGCACCCGTATCACAACCGCCGTAAATTGGTAATTAATTCTCGGGGAGGGGGGTTGAGAGGGGAGGGGAGACGGAGGAATGGAAAAAAAAAGTACACTCACCCCGAACGAGTGCTTGATAAGAATGCTTATTGCGACCTGAATTTACTTCCCATATGGTCACAGGCGCGAGCTTGCATTTCTGGTTTGCCGGGTTTTTTTTATTAATGGTTGATTGTTAAATTCATTTCAATAATAAAAACGTATCACTGCTATCCAACGGGAATGCATGATGAGATTACGTTGGCAAAGGTTTGCCAAGCTGGTCTCTCAATGTAAGAGGCTTGCAGTGGCGTCGTTGCATGCATAATCTGTTTTACCAGCGGCCAGGTTCTGTAGGATGTAGCTCAAGAGGTGCAAGGCACCATGTGTATGTGCAACCTTTTCTAATTTAAGTATCAATGGCTTTGAGGAGACCCGATTACTGTACGGCTCTTCTCAGATCCGCACCCATTTCCCACAGAGTTCATACTTCATGGTGTATTTGAAGCCATCTTCATAGCGGTTCCACGACGGTGCCGTGTGTGTACACCTCTTTTTTTTCTCGAGATCGAGCACGGCTCTGAATAGAGTTGGAGTCAAAGCCAAATTCCTTCCGAAAGAGATTACATCACGTGATATCCTCGCAAGCATTATTACACGTTGCGACCCCTTCGGGCAAACCTTCAAAGCGCATCTAAGTGATGCCTGTAGCAATAAAACATAATGGCAAATAGGAAATTTGGTATCGAAATGTTGACATGCCAGCTCTTCCCAAACCCACGCTCAAACCCAAGTAGCGGTCGTTATCAACATATGCACATTGTTTTACTCAAGGCCTGCAAATGAAACGACAAAACTCACTTCCATGTTCTTGCTTGGCTCTTTTGGCGCTCTCGGGGAAATTCCGATGGCAACCCACCGATTGTCAACCCGTATACCAGTCAGTGTCGATGATATCGCGATTTGTTTGTTTCTTTCTCGGATGAGTCTGGTTATCAGTCTGGTCTGTCCTTTGAGCTCGATTTAGGGAGACTGCCACGGGGCGGTTGGAGGCCTACCCTGTGGATTGTTAAAGGCGCGTGATTGTCACGGTCTCGCTACCGTGCGCATATGTAAAGTATATTATACCGTACAATAGAGCACAAGTCCATGTCTACCAAGTCTCTCGGTGGAGAAGATTCTAAGCTTTTCGAGTTGAAGTAATGCATTCGATTTCCGATAGCAACACATGAACACAATGTCTTTCGCGTGTGTAAGGCCGTATCCGAAACGGGAGTCTATAGAGCTAGGTCTAAGTCTTCCCCCCTCTTTTGGTAATACACGGATATGCGAAGGCAATAGCCCTAGCCATAGCTCTGGAAGCCCGTTTCGGACACGGCCTGATACTGAGTGAGAAGACATTCGCTGGAGCACGGGCAATAGACAACATTTCCGTAGTCTTCTGGTTCTTCATACAACCACATAGTAATGGCCACTGAATAGATCGATCGAACTCAAAGCTTATAAATGTACCTTTCGTTTCTTTTACAACATGAATCGCCGATATTGAAATCCTGTTGCGCGAAGAAGGCACCGCGTAATGCCACAAATTCCTGAACAACTGCGGGCTAACATGAACCAACGAACCACGACAATGGAACACATGTGCATGAATTGCCTGTGGATCGATGTTCCGTTTTCGGTCCAAATTGTTGCTGCCTTTTTCTTTAACAACATTAAACGATACCCATTATGATAAGGTCAATACACAATGTATCAACCAAGGCACATTTTAATCAACAAGAGCAAACATTATATCAAGTGCGGTCGTTAAACGCCCAGCTGCCGGAATTGTGCACAGTAAATTCAATCAAAATCTCACACAATATCTCAATCTACCAAGCATGTGTTGGGCGAACGATGGTTTTTTTTACCCAATGCTTTGTTACTGTGCATAATATCACGTAAGGGTAAGGCCCAAAACGTGTGGTGGTTGAGGTATGTTATCAATAATATAATGTTACCGATGTTATGTGCGTAAACAGTATATCAGAAACAGTCTGACATGGCATGGGTCCGGTGTTTGGACTTGACCTCAAGGTCAAAGCCAAAGGTAACTATTTCACTATCGTTTTCAGCACTAACGACCGGCAAACCAGGAAAGGTCACTCTAAGTCATTAGACCTCACGTGTCGCAATAATTATGAAGCTAAGCAAAATGACGCCCATGTGTATGTATAATTATGTACAGAGCTCCCTTGGCACGTTCGGACCTTAATGTCGTTCGCCGCTAATGCCTCGCAATGTAAATAAACACTTGTTCAATTTGCCAGCGCTATGAGCACCGTGTCTCTCGCCCACAATTATTAGAGAGACGCCCGAGGGTACATAACGTTATGCTGCTCGCTTCAGACAAGGAGGCTCGCCGTGGATCGAGCTGCATTTGCCCGCGATATCGAAGGGCGATCCTGGCCGTATCCATGCCTCGGGGATCGGGCGGCCGCGGGGGCACATTTCACAGAACTTTTCGTCGACGATTTTTATCTTTTGAGCACCGAAAGAGGACAGGTCTGATAATCGTGATCTGTCAGTGGAAATCTGACACGAAGCAAAGTTTCTGGTCAGTCAGCAAAGGGACAAAAAATAAATAAATCTAATTTACATGCATTGTGTTTTTATATATTGGACAAGCCTTTAGTGCCGGAGGTAGGCCTATTTTCTGCAGCTGGCTTAGAAGATTTGTGGAACGAGCACGATGTCATGCATACACTGAGTGGGATTGAAATCAGTGTTTATGATTTAATTTCCTTTGCTAAGCAAAAAAACAAAAAACGCCTTGTGTTCCAAAGCCAGTTTATGTGTGATTTGTTAGCCTCTAGAAATTGAATTGCCCCCTTTCCTTGGAAAGTTTTCAAGCCTTGCATGGTATTGAAATCATAAACATTACATTTTGTTTTTTTCGGGGGCGAAGGGAGACGGGGTGGAAGGGGCTACAAAGTAGAGCCTTAGTCCCTTTTCCCAAAACCCGGCTTAGGCTCAGGCTCCGGCTTTGTCTCTAGTTCTTTCATCCTTTCCAAATACAAGGCATGAAAACAGGAAGCCTTTGGCTTCATTTTTGAATGTTAGACACTGAGTTTTGAAAATGAATCCGAAGCTTCAACTTCAACAACGAACTCTAACCTGTGTTTCAGGATTTGGAAACCAGAAACGAAGCCGGAGCCGAAGCCTAAAGCCGGGTTTGGGGGGGGGGGCTAAAGTTTTCAGAGGAGGTTGTTTACGAGGCTACACAATGGGAGGGGGAGGGAGGGAGGAGGGAGGGAGGAGGGAGGGAGGGAGGTGCTTGGTGTGGGAGTCAGTGTGGAAATGTCAACAGACTCTCCTTGATTTATGTGTGTGCTCAGTCTGTCCATGTCTGAGGTAGCTTACGTTTACGAGGCCTCCCCCGGCTCTAGAGTTGTCGGATGCTGCGTGTGTTGGCATTTCCCCTCCCCCGTATGTGTATACATCTTCTCTGTCGTCAACCCGCCAGGCCAGATCAGACCGAGACGGGGAGGATGGGAAGGGCCCCGTACATTTCATGGTTTCTCCCGTGGGGACTTATAAAACATTTCACGGCGGGAGGCTTACCACACCGCCTCCCATCAGAGCAAAGAAGAAAAACACATTCACCACTGCCGTGCACGCAGCTCTCTGGTGAAGCGGTAAACAAAGCCCAGAATGATTGTTGCTCGTGGCAACAAAGACACGTTTATACAGATCGCAAGCCTTTGTGTTATTTTTTTTTTGGGGGGGGGGAAATGCAAAAACATATATTTATATATATATACGTCCATGGAGACTGGTGAAGGCTGTTGCATAGCCTGGGGATGACGTAAGCAGGTTGAGGCCTCTAGTTTATACCATGTATAAGCGCAAAACAAAACCCAGCACCGCCACTTAGAGGCCCAATTCAACACTGTGAAGATCGGGAAGCATCGATGTCCACAGATTTACTTCTAATTTACACAGTTTTATAGATGTTCTTAATAGAATCCTCATGTTGAAATCTTACGGACTGGGATGATGTATTTCTCGAGAAATCTTCACTCAAACATCGACAACTAGTTTATTACTCGAAAGTAATAAACTATTTCTTACGCAGCAGAACGGTGCGAAAACCGTTACGTTTTTGTCCCGACTTTCTCAGATTACCATTTGAGTTAAAACCTTCGCAGGATTTCTTTTCTGGAATGTTTAATGGTTTAACACACGAACTGTGGCAATCTTTTTACCTCTACCGATGTTGTATAGGGCCTTTAAGCATTTATACAGCGGTGCTGCGTGTGTCAATTTTGTTTGTTTGGGGGATTTTACAAAATGTCAAATGTCTCTGTAGTAAAGTGAACTTAGGCGGGGGTAGATTAGTAAGACCTCCATTTGGTGAATTTGGTTAACATTCCCTTACTCTGTTCAGACCTCTGTCTAAATCCGGTTCATTTGATGGTGTAATAACTTAAGAGAAAGCCAAAAAAAATAACGAAAAAAAAAACAACGAAAAATACAATTAAGTTTTTCATAATGTACGGGATGTGATGTTCAAATTTTCGAGTTCTTCATGGCGTGAATATGAGTGCGTCTCTTAAACAAATATGTGTTGCTGATTGCACTACCGTTGCCTAATGTGGGACGTCGCTGATATCGTTGTCATGGCGACTAATAGATTATGTAAATTCTCAGAAATCTTGCTCAGAGTATTTTCTAATAAAATCGGAACTGCAAAAACTGAAAAGCGACCACTTTTCTCCGAGTAGTCATTGCTAGTGTAAACTTCCAACTGTCTTTAAAACCAATGGTAAGGTATTTCGACGCAGGAGGGAATCACTGCTACCGGATGCGGGTGTGTTGATGAAGTACGTCGGCCGATCTCAGCAAGCTGCTTAGCACGGAGCCACAGTGTGCTGATCACGGAAAGGTTTGTGGCGTAAAACCAGGATCACTAAGCACAATATCTCTTGCAACAACTCAATCTTACCCTCATCTCATATTGAATTTGTAATGTCCAATAATTATACTGGCGGAACAAAAATACACTAACAAAAACGAGTCGATACACGGTCTTAGGTCTGCTATTAAAAGCTGGTAAACTGGACAACCCTTTTAGGTGTCAACTAATTCTTACTAATCACTATACATTCCACATGTCTTCCTGCCCTCCAGAAACGAATAATGCATTATTTTACCAGATCGTCTGACTATAGTGCTTTTCCATATATGACAGTGTTGGCTTTCAGGCGCTCCCGTAACCTGCGTGACTTGAATGTCTGAGCAGAGGTTTCCCTTAAGAAAATTCAATTCCTAAAAAAAAGGTATATTTATTAGGTGTACATCAAAATTGAAATGCATTGTTTACACTAAGAGCCATGTCCTGGAAACATAAATCTTCAATTGGAAATTCTTCTACCACAACCCACGGTACCCATGGGATTATGACATGCACCACCTTCAACATTATGTACTTTATCTCCTGTAGTTTGCAATGCCCGATACGCTGGCCAAAGAAAACAAACTCATAGTAAGGCCATAGGTCTACATTCAAACTGGTAAACTGGAAATCCTGTTAGGTGTCAATGTTAATCTCCCTAATTATTATGTTACAGATATGAGTGTACTGACCAGCACACTGGAGTATTGGAGTACTGGTCATCGTAGCGACGCTGTCTGATGTTCGAGCCGGGGAAATTGTCGATAAAGCGTCTTCGGACAATTCCATCACATGGCCTCAACATCCAATAAAGGAATGAATAACACCTCGGGTCTTTACTAATGGTGCCTGTTTGTTGACTAGTTGACTAG
This sequence comes from Luidia sarsii, assembly GCA_949987565.1. Classification (NCBI taxonomy): domain Eukaryota; kingdom Metazoa; phylum Echinodermata; class Asteroidea; order Paxillosida; family Luidiidae; genus Luidia; species Luidia sarsii. The sequence goes on along the minus strand of OX465102.1, from coordinate 21,917,981 downwards.
TTGACTTTGTTGGTAAGCCCTTTGATTCCACCTACCAGCTTTCCTCTTTGTCCTTTCTATTCCGTGTCCGAAACTCTTCCCCTTTCTTTCTTTCTATGTCTTATCACTCTGTCTCTGAGAAAGGTGTCGCTATAGGTTCGAAAGTCAGGTCCTCCTATTTCTAGAGAATCTTCAAGACAATTTGTGACCCGGCACAGCATAATGTGGAATAACCCCACTTTTGAGATTTTGAGATTTTCTAATGATGTGAAAGAGTATACCATTAGCTTTCAAATGATATCAAAATATAATCCTGTAATACTTAAAATTCCCGAAAATAACAAAGAAAAAGAAAATTGATTTGTAATCGAATTGTGAAGATACTTTAACTTCAGGCGTTGTTTACTCAAAAAGTGTTTAGGTGGGATATTCCTCATGTCGTTGTGCCGGGTCACATTTGAACATTCATTTTTTCACTTGAAGCTCTTTGTTTTAATCTAAACTTTCATTCGACATTTTGCGGGCACTTTGCTCTCATGCAAATCAGGTCTCCAAAACATTTCGGCAAGTTTCGATGGTTAAACGTCGCTATGAAATCTGCTCCTTTTAAAGCACGAATACCGGATATTTTCGGGGCGCAAGATAGAGCCTTCAACGTCGGAAAATCTAAGTTTCCCAGCCGCTATATCATGCATACGGATTGATCAACAGTCCTCCTACTGGCCTTTTTGTTAGTGTCAGTGAGGTATAATAGCGCATGGGTAGTTCTCACGGAGAAGTTAGCAGTAATGCATGCCCTTTTAACTTCAACATATTGAATGTATATCACTGCATAATATACTAGGTAACGAAACCTTACTATCCACAAAGCTATTACGCTGCTCACGATGAAGGAACTAGATGGCTGCTATTTTGGATCAGATTCTCTTCAATATTGACTCAGCTAGATCACATTATCACATTAGTACACATTAATCAAAATTAACATAAGGTTAATAAGAGGTGATATAGAAAAAATGTTACAAACTGCTTACTGACTAAAAATACCAAAATGCAAATCTTAAAAGTTAGTGGGCCTGACGTTTCGATCCTAGCAGGACCTTTTTTCAAAGGCCAGCCTTTGAGAAAGGTCCTTTGAGAAAGGTCCTGCTAGGATCGAAACGCCCGGCCCACTAACTTTTAAAATAAGGTTAACTAAATTAGTATAACTAAATCACTCTGCCTTTGAGAAAGGTCCTGCGAGGATCGAAACGCCAGGCCCACTAAATTTTAAGATTTACATTTTGGAAATTTTAGTCAGTAAGCAGTTTGCAACATTTTTGTATATCACCTTCAATCAGTATTGTTATAAAACCCAACGCGTCGATCGATTTTTGGAGTAAACATTATTTCTCTCAACTAACTTACTGGACGCAGGCAACCCCAATAGGCGCGAGTGTAGTGAGGTCAGCTTGTGTACAGGGATTGGGCAGAAGTGGGCATACCAGGAGATGACTCATGGTCTCCTCCTCTCCACATTCATAAACGCATATTGCAACTCTAGATGGCTTCTCAAACAAAGACGCCTAATTTACCCGAAAGAGGATGTCGATGGCTCTCTTTCATCGCATCGCATTCGCTCACTCCAGGACTTCCCATCACCATTGCATTGCTCCTTCGTATTCTTTTGCTTGACGTGCACGCACGCAAAAGGTCCGGCAGTCACAGTTTGTGTCTGCCCGTGATACTCTCCGGGGAAAAACACGAGGATTATACACCGTGCAGATGACGCCTTCTCCAATTCTCTGCGCCCGTCCCCAGCGACTTTCAGACGGGACGAGGATTCCGTGCACGTGAGACTTCGTCCAAGTCTCAGGCAAACGGGTTGGTTGTTGTCTGAACATGAGGCGCTTGGCTCAGCTGGGGAAAACAAGTTCCGTGTGTATTTTGCTGATGGCGTGACGGGGTATACCTGGTCGTGCCACGTACGAGTTAGGTCAGGACGGAGCAAAAAAAAAAAGGTGATGGGCGAAGGGAAGAGGCGGGAAGTCGGAGGGAATCGGCGCGTTTATGTGTGCTTACATTCACGCCTTGTCGTCGTGCTCCGTCCTATAATGTAAAACAAAACATAGGAAGGGGAAATGGGAACGAATACAAGATACTTATGTGACCCGGCACAGCATAATGAGGAATAACCTCACTTTTGAGATTTGGAGGTTTTCTAATGATGTATAAGAGTATGCCATTAGCTTACAAATGATATCAAAATATAATATCCTCTAATACTTAAAATTTCCGAAAATAAAACAAAGAAAATTGATTTGTAATCGAATTGGGAAGATACTTTAACTTCAGGCGTTGTTTACTCAAAAAGTGTTTTGGTGGGATATTCCTCATGTCGTTGTGCCGGGTCGCAATAAATATGGCAGTCAAGCCCAATTTCGGCTGATCTAGGGATCCGAAGTGTACAGACATAATTGGCAAACTTCTTTATCTTAGTGGAGTCAGAAATTGGTCATCGTTTCTTCCTTTAGAAAAATCCTTATGCAAACGAGGGCGGTATTGTAAGGCCATGTCAGGAACCCATAGTTTTGCAAAAACATAAGAAGAACATTAATTTTCAAACTGAGAAATAATCCCTCTGGATTAGGTTAGATAAAAAACTCCTTCACTAAATGATTATGAAGCATACATTTAGACAGTAAATCAACAGGTTTAGGACTAGGTCTGCAGGAAAAAAAAATCAGAAACGTTTGTATACAACCACAATTGAATGTCTGCAGTTGCATGATTCTGTCATGACATCACAAGTTTGCTCATAAATATTGACATTCTCAAGAGCATATAAAATTAAAACTTGCTAATACCCCCCCCCCCCCAAGAACGAGTGATGAAAACAATTTGATTGTTAGCCAACATTGCAAAACGGTTCTGTAGCATTTATTTAAGTGATAATTGTGACCCGGCACAGCATAATGAGGAATAACCCCACTTTTGAGATTTTGAGGTTTTCTAATGATGTGAAAGAGTATACAATTAGCTTCAAATGATATCAAAATATAATATCCTTTAATACTTAAAATTTCCGAAAATGAAAAAAAAGAAAATTGATTTGTGATCGAATTCGGAAGATACTTTAACTCCAGGCGTTGTTTACTCAAAAAGTGTTTTGGTGGGATATTCCTCATGTCGCTGTGCCGGGTGACAATTTTATTGTGTTTTATTGCACATTGTTTTATTGCTCGTTTGCAAAATTCCCGTATGAGGTTTTGGCGGGCACGAGTCTAGTGCCTTGTGGACACCTCCAGTCCAATAGGTTGAATAGGCTCCACAGGGAAATTGTAAATGGGTAAATAAGTTCTCCATAGGGTTTTCTCGAAACTGGTATTTTGAAGTAACTCCCAAACGGGAAATGGGTAATGGGTAAGAATTTGTCGCAAGTTGAAGTGTTATAATCATGATATGAGAGACACATGGTTCAAATTTCTACCTAGAATGCGGTTGAAATGGGAGCAATTTTAAAACTTCGTTTCTCGTTCGATTGTATAGTGCACAAGAACAAAGGAATGTCTCCACGAAGATACAAAAATGAGTAGGCCTATGTGTTTTTTCTGTGTGTCTGTGCGAGGGTGGGGGTTTGGGTGGGGTCTGCCGTCTCTTAAGTGAGTGGCTGTGTTTCACGACGACCATGGCATCTAGCGAACCGACGACCAATGCTGCCCATGACAATGACAACTGACAGTGGGGACATTTCCTTGTTTTCTCGTCCATTGCCAGGCCGTCTTATTGAGGTGCCAGAGAGAGATCACCAGGACGTGGAAATCTGTGCCCAATTTCATGGAATCGCTTCAGCACCAAAATCTGCTTAAAACCACAACATGTCATGATTCATAAGATCAGCTTGCCGACTTCAATTTCACTTCGGTTTCATACAGAGGAGGGTGGAGTAGGAGTCCAAAGCCCCTATCCTCACTCATCAATTCGGTCTGTAATCATGCTTACACAAGGAAGACTTTTCATGCTCAACGTTAATACGCTTATGCGGCTCCATGAAACTGGCCCCTGTTCTTTGCGGGGAGATGTCAACAACTATAGTGACACCAGTGAGGATTGATTCCCCGCGTAGCCGCGACACACGACAATTCGCGACACACGACAATTCTGCGACAGGCTAAAGTCTATATTCAACGGCAGTCCAACTTGGGGTCGGCAGCGCCGTAAAACCATTAAGATCAAACGATGCCCAGCAACACGGACTAGTCTTGGCAGTCATCGCGTATACCAGAATTCTCAGCGTCAATCAAACCCTTTTTTCACCCCAGGCGTTTATACGAACAGTTACATGAGGAAGAATATCGATCGCACCAAGTGAGACCGCAGCTCCCGTGGGGGGGGGGGGGGTGCGCAGGTGTACAGCTTTTTTGGGTGGTATATATTGGACTATTATCTGGTCAGGGATGGCATCGATCTCCCCGAGGGACTGCATTTTACCAATGCCTTTCCATCAACAGTGGCTTGTGGAGTCAGAAAACAACGCCAGTTGGCCAGGGTGATATCGCCTCGCTCCAAACTGAACAGTCATAAAAAAAACCGAGTGTTATTAAAAAATAGGACAGTGTTTTAAAAAAAAATATCTTTTTCTCGGTATCGATGGTTTCGTCGGTGCTTGAGATGGATGCGGATTTGGAATAGAGCTAGAGTGATGAACTGATTGGTAGTAGTAGCAACCCGCCACCGACTTGATACCAATCACAATACAGTACGGCGTATTAGGTATACAACGTACAGTATATGGCCCTATGGTATAAGGGTAGGGAATAATGTAGTACGGGCATGGGTATAATTATGGGGTACATGTATTTGTATGGTTACGGGTAAGAGGTACGTATTATGGGATATGATGTACGGATAGGGGTTATGGGTATAGGCTATGTGTAAGATAAGCGGGTAATGGTATGGGTTACGGGTATGGGTATGGATCACAGGTATGGGTATGGAATAGTCATGGATTATGAGTTATGGTATGGATGTTGGCTATTGGGTATGGGATATGGTATTGGGTATGAGACGGGTTGCGGGTCATTGTGTATAGAGTAACGGGAATGGGGTATGTGCTAAAGAATTGGGGCAGGGGTAGGGGCAGGTGTAGGGACATGGGTAAGGGCAGGGGTATAGGTGCAGGGGTAGGGCCAGGGATATGGGTAGGGATATTGACAGCTATATAGAGGATGACCTGTTGGTTAGTATAATAATTTGGGATACTGGTTAGATTTTGGATCTTGAGTATCGCTAAGGTTTGGAATGGCCCGGCCGGGTGAATATCCTCGTCAGAGTAGGTTTGAGAAGCGTTCCAGTTTCAGAATCAGGACGGAGGCATGACCCCCTGTTTACGCAAAGCCTTTTGCCTGAAAATATCAATGAGACCGCACGTCCGCTATGAGCCTCTTGCGTTTAATTTCCCTGCGGCAGAATCTGGTCAAATCGGTTCTATTGAGTCCCTTTCTATTGGTTAATCTTTCCCATCAAGTATGACTTTTTGTTTTGATGAAAATCCACCCGGAGTGGCGAGGGATTAGCGAGTGGTATCACGATCCAAGGCCCTCTCATCTCCGGCACGGCCTGCTGTGTATGTCCATTCATTTGCACGGCACCAATTGGCGTCAGTCGGGGGCCCATTGGCCGCATTAGCCAGCCGGCCGCCGGTGCTTCGCCATCTGCCGACTCGCAGCAAAACCATAAATGAAAAAGGGGGGGGGAAGAGAAAGAAAAAACAAAAAAAAACATTGTCTCCAAGGCCCTTAAATACCGAGGGTGGTAGCATATGGAGCACATCGCTTGCAGCGCTCGGGCTCACAATGAAGCACACAGTATGCAAAATATCCGCCGCAATAATATTTTATCGACATTGAAATAGGTGCTCGAGATGCGTAGACCGTATAGGGCAGCGCTTCCATTTTTTTTTTTTTTTTACTTGGCGCCGTATGCCCCAGTGCAACAATCCAAATTGGGGATTTGTTTACACTGCTGGCCTTATAGTTTCAAATTCAAAAGAGAGGGAAATCGGGTTGTTGTGCCATAATTGTGATCGATGAATTTGCAATTGATTGTATACAGTGTTTACCCTTTTTCTGTCTCTTTGGGTTTCCGGATCGGTTTAGGCAAACGTCAGATGTTTATGAGCACGTCAGGGTAGGTGGGGGGTTGGGAAAGCAGTTTGTAGACATACGCTATATTCAACCCGATCCATTATCTATCTGCGATGATTAAACTGTATGCAAGTGGGCAGCGCATTGCTCTATAGGCCCAGGACACTCTGCGCCCACGGCTCGCGCAGGCAGGTATAGCGGCGATATAACTCAACCGCCGCCCTGTCGCTTTACAACCGCAGCGTCTGGGCTGGGGGGAGATATCGGAAACCACGCGATATCTGATGCACACCGCCTGCAATTAATGTCGTCTCCAGCTTTCAATAATGAACGTGCTGTCTGGTGTAAACACTGTAAGCCGATCTCCTTTGAATTTTTAAAAAGTAAAAAAAAAAAAAAAAAAAAAAAAAAAGTTTGCAACGACCGGTTGGAGGGGGTCCCATGTCGTATGTGTACACCCACGTGACTGTTTTTTTTTATATAGAGCCCACGCGAATCTGTTTTGGACCAGTGGAGCCAGAGGTATTATCAATAAGTGAGCACAATTATCCGTGTTGGGTATGACATGGTGCTGACAGTTGGCAGTACTCATGACCAAATAATGATAGCCTCTTAACTCTCTCTATCATACTCGTTATCTATTATGTCTCTCTCCACGTTCTCTCTCTCTCTATCTCCTCTCTCTCCACCTGTCTTTCCCTCCCCTCTATTTCTCTCTCCGCGTTCTCTCTCTTCCCCTCTCTCTCTCTCTTTCTGTTTATCTTCCCTCCTCTTCATCCCACTCCCTCTTTCTCTCTCCCCTCTCCCTCTCTTTCTGAAGTACATAATTAATTGCATTTTTTCCTAGTCATATCCTACAACCATAATCATACAGCAGGACACTGTGCATTGCTGAGCACGGATGCCAGGCAATGTCTAAATACCGTCAACACATCTAGAGGATACTATATCTTATAGTCCAATCATTGACCGACACTTAGGGCCTAATATTGTCTCATTCTGTATAATGCATCGGTTCCCTTTTCTCCGGTCACCCATCCCTCCATTCGCATCTCCCCTCTTCGGAGGAGCCGCACCATCTAGTCGACTGGGGGGGGGGGCAAGGTATGGGATAGAACTGGCTTGTCATTACTTTTGTTTTCATGCACGCACGCACCGATGTCTATAAATTAGATCGGTCGACTGCCGGTAGCCTCGGAGGAAACGCCGAGGCAACCTTGGCTGGGCAATGAAACATTAATCCGACCGGCTCGAGACGGAGACCACGACAGAGAGACAGGGCAGTTAAGATAATGGACACTCAACGTTCGCTCAATATGGGCCAGCATGGACAGAGACGTGGCGTCGGCTGATTCTCCACGTTTAAAGAAAAGGTAATAACAGATGAAGACGGATTGAAATGGCAATTTATCGGTGAGGTCTTATCAAGCGCAAGGGAAATGCATATAATATAGGGTTACGCGTACGAACATGCATGTTGTGCAAACATATTTAGAGGAATCTTTAGAGATTGCACATAGACCATCTGATAGCATATACACGGATACAGCCAATAGTTATTACTGAAACAGGATCTTACCAGGTCAAAAAAACAAAAGACCCAACGTCCACGTCCACGAAACAGAGATAGGCTACCTACCTCACGAACTTCTTTGCTTAAATGCATCGTAATGACAATTGCGATGGAAAACAAAAGCCCACCCCAAAAACAAAGTGATAACATAGCGCTAAAGGTATAGTTCCCAGAGTCCGGATTTGAAAGCCAAATCGCGACGAATGACCATTCTTGAACAGGGAAATGTTCTTGGCTTCCTCGGGATGTTTCTGGTTGCTCGGTGGTAGATTGTGACATATCGGGAAGCGCAACGGCAATTTTGTATAAAATTGTCGGTGTGATGCGGGAACACATTACTTCATTTCCGAGTTCATTCTTATTTCATTCCTCTAATTCTGGACATTCTTTCAACGTTTTCTCTAAATCGAGGTCATTGTGGATGATTCTGGAGGTATTCGTACATCTTTTGTGACCACATCGCCATAATTCGGTTTTTGTCCTGCATTTCGGGGCTGACTTCGGTGTTCGTGGCAGCAATTCGGTAATGTGTGAACGCAGCTTCAAGGCCCAATACAACAGTGGGAAGATCGGAAAACATCGATGTCTACATATTTCCTTCTAATTTACACATTCAGTTTGTAGATGGTCATGATAGAATCCTCATGTTGAAATCTTACGGTTTGGGATGCTGTACTTCTCGAGGATTCTTCACCCAAACATCGACATATAGTTTTATTACTCGCGAGTAATAAACTATTTCGTACACTTCAGAATGCTGCGAAAATCGTGACAGTTTTTAACCTTGTTCTTCTTTATCGGAGCACCATTTGAGCTAAAACCTTCGCAGGATTTCATTTTTGGAATGTTAAATGGTTTAACCCACAAACTGTGACAATCTTTCGACCTTCACCAATAGGTAAAGGGACTTTAAACTGTGCCTTTAAAGTGTGGGTAGTGCCCAGACGAGATGTCATATGTTCGCTACGCCAAAGAGATGGTCACATTATGGTCCGCTTAATAATTCTTCCCTGGCCCCGCCAGCGACTTAATACCTATCAATCCACGTGGCTAACACTGTGTGATGAAAGGCCAAGTCCCATCGCTCAATTAATGCGCAATTCACGGACGAGCACAAAGATTAGAGCTACCAGCTATTAACGATAGGCTACAGATTAATGCAGTCCCGTGACAGCAAAAAACATGTAAAGATGTCCCCCCTCTCCGCTCAACCCATTAAGACTCCTGATTTCCTGAACATGTAAAAAGTCTTTTCTTTAAAAAGTGTCTTTTAAATTTAATTTCAGCTGAAAACAAAAACCCAAAACAACCTCAAGCTGAAATTTCCCAGTGAGTGTTTCGGTTCGTTGCCGTCAGATATAATAATTACAAATTTCAAATGTCATCGGATTGGGTATCCAAAGCTCACACCGTGCAAAATTCACTGAATTTTATGCCCGAAAGTCGACATCAGATTACACCGTGACACCATAGCCCTAACTGACCCGACGACTTCACAAGTCCCTTTACGAGACAGTGACTACTATATCAGCGTAGAACTCAAACCTACTTAAGATGCTGTTCTGTCAATCTTATCTCAAAAACAAGTTGAACGGGTCGAGATACGGTATACCTGTACGTGTACGATTTCACTATGCTGATAAATTAAATAAGCTGTGAGTTTGTCTTCGTCTTCACTAAGCGATGAACAGACTCCCCCACTCTGAGGCTGACTTTGTCGGGACGGTCTTTTCGTACCCGTAATATGTGCAAAACACGAAATCGCCAGCCTGTTCCAAATCGAATTAAGGGTCAGAGCGCCCCAATCCCTGCCAAGGTTAGGGCTGGCATCCACTCTGCCCCCCCCCTCCCTCGACGTTAGGACGACGACCCTTTCGGTTTTGTTTTACCCGTTTTTGTCAAGACTCGTGGATCTATAAAAGCGATGAAATCGTAGCCTATAAGAAGGGATGGATCATTGTATACCCACTGTGCCCACCAGAGTGCAGACCGCTATGACAGTCAACGGGCACAGATACTCGAAAAGTCATTCATGTCGAGAGAAAGAGAGAGAGCGATGAAGAGAGAGGGTGGAAATAGAGAAAGGAGATAGAAATATAGAGGGCTGGGACATTTGGAGAGAGAGGGATAGAGATGGAGATGGAGAGAGAAGGGGGAAGAGAGTTGAAGACAGAGGGCAGGGGTTAGTGAGGGAGAAAGAAGAATAGAGGGGAGAGCTTGGAAAAGAGAGCGAGAGGGAGCGAGAGAAGGGGGAGATGGAGAGAGAGGGGAAAAGAGAGGGGTTGAGTGACTGAGGGAGAGAGATGACGAGAAGGGATAGAGGTAGGGAGAGAGAGAGGGAGAGAGGGATGGAGAGAGAAAGAGAGGGAGAGAGAGGGAGGTAGGGAGAGAGAGAAAGAGAGGGAGAGAGAGGGAGGTAGAGAGAGGGAGGTATAGAGAGGGAGAGAGAAATAGGGAGAGAGAGGGGGGACGTAGGGAGAGAGAAGAGGGGAGAACAGGGGCATAGAAATGAGTATAATTATGTTTCTATCATGTTTGGTGTGGATGGGATAAAGACCCAAGCCTCTCATATAGGCAGTGATAACCCAAAACTTACGGCAACTCGTTTCCCCCGACCAAACCATCCCGTGAGGGGTATCAAATGTTTCATTGCAATATTTATTTGATTATCTATCCCAAACGGCCCGGGGCGAGGGCTGGACAACTTAATATGGAACATCCGCTCGAGCCAAAGCCTGTCTGACTGCACCCGGCTTTCTATTTTTAAAACTACTTAGTGGAAATAGAGCCCTTTTATATAGAGCTCCGCCAATAGGTCCCCGCAGCAATCCCTTTTGATATCTTGAGGGTTCGGGTATTATAAAGAAGGTATAAACGGTATCTTCGGACGAGGAATTGAATACCGTACGCACACACGACTCAGTGGCCGGCTTTGGTTGAGGGGGGGGGGGGGGTGGGGAAAGTTTGGAATGTGACAAAATAGCTTCAGCATAAAAGACGAGTCGCGGAATTGAAGAAAGGTGGAGTGAGATAAATTTCACCGGCAGTCGCGCCCCAATGCGGTACCGCCCGCCGGGTATATCCTTTCGAGTCACGCCGACTGGCGCCGGGCTTGTGCCGTGAGTACCGCTCGCCCTTCGGCTCCGAGTCCAGCCGAGCGATGGCGAGCCCGTGCAACGCCGACTGAGCCGAAAGTCAAAGCCGATCGGGCCCCGGCTCCGGTCCATGCGAGCGTAACTGACGAAACGATCGTCGCAGGAAACGGCGTTCTTCGGGCCGGGGCCGAGCCATGCCGAACGGATCCAAACCCCCAAAACGAACGCAATGCATTCACACACCGTCTATTCCGACCCAGTCGACACGAATGGTCAAACGGGTTCAAGAACCGTGATGGGACTGCTTTGGTCAGTAGCGAAACAATGGCCCCGATTGCCAAACCCGGCTGAGCCTTCACCTCCGTCTTTTGTTCCCCCTTCATCATTCCCCTTTATCCATTTCAAAGTCCGAGGCATGAAAATGGCAGACATGTGGTTTTCCATTTTGAAGACGGCAGTCCATTTTGGAAATGACTCTCAAGCTCCAACTTCAAACAAAGAAACCCTAAACCCGCCTGTTGTCAGCTTTTGGATGACAGAGGCGAAGCTGCAGCCAGAGCCCCAGCCTGGTTTGGAGGGAATAAAGTTAATGCAAGATCGCCGGGATTGCCAGTCAACCAGCGAAGATTCTCAGCGCGAAACTATAGGGCCGGGGTCCGATTCGGGTTCCAGTCGCGCCGTAGATATACACCCCGGTCGGTTCGCATAGTGTTTGGTATCATTTGGAAATAGGGTATCGTCGGAAACCACATCAGCTCTGTAAATTTTGTATCAGAACACAAAAGTGAGATGGAACAATACGACAACAAAGGGAGACGCTATACATTTAAGATCTGCTCACGGGCAGGCAGTAGCCAGTGGTATAACAAGCCAATTGTTCCACAATTCTGTCAAAACATTGAGTCTTAAGCAGTCGATACCTGGGCGAGAAAACGTTTCCAAGATGAACCCGACGCTCACAGAGTGAGTGGTGGACTCCTTACCAAAGCAATCTGACGTCGGATCAATCAGCGGTTTGCGATTGTTTTTGAAGGGGGGCGGCACATCAGGAGACACCTCATGATTAAGGCAGAGATCGGGCGTGACAGTGTACGGGTGGGGGGGGGAAGACCCGCTAATGAATCAGCCGCCTGTTGCTACCGGAAACTGGTCGCGTATACGGCCTGAGAGTACACAGTATAGTGGAGAGAAATGAAGATTGGAACGAAAAAGTCCTAGGCCGTCGGTGGCAATTATGAGCTGTATACAGAACAAGCAGTCCTGAGTGCCAACCCGTTGACACAGGAGCGTTTCGAAAGTCCAGGGTCCAATCCGATATTGGTGAATGGGTATAGTGGAGGATGTATGAGTGCAGTCTTTCCTGCACAAAATCAATCAGGTTGCCTCTGCCTCTGCCTCTGCCTCTGCCTCTGCCTCTGCCTCTGCCTCTGCCTCTGCCTCTGCCTCTGCCTCTGACTCTGCCTCTGCCTCTGCCTCTGCCTCTGCCTCTGCCTCTGCCTCTGCCTCTGCCTCTGCCTCTGCCTCTGCCTCTGCCTCTGCCTCTGCCTCTGCCTCTGCCTCTGCCCCTGCCCCTGCCTCCGCCTCCGCCTCCGCCTCTGCCTCTGCCTCTGCCTTTGCCTCTGCCTCTGCCTCTGCCTCTGCATCTGCCTCTGCCTCTGCCTCTGCCTCTGCCTCTGCCTCTGCCTCTGCCTCTGCCTCTGCCTCTGCCTCTGCCTCTGCCCAAACCTTTGATTATAGATTCATGGACAAAGACGAAACTGTACCCGGAGCCTAAGCCGAATTTGGGGGAAAGCATCAACTCCGCTCCTCCGATATATAGAGCCTTCCGTTGCTTTGCGAAGGCTTAGCGGTCATGCCCCTCTTTGAACTTAGCCCCAGAATGGCCTATTTCGATTTCCTTCGATGAGGTCACCTCAGGTAGATCATTTCTGGGTACGCTATCATGTTTAGCTCTCTAAAGACAACCCCACTGAACTATCGGGACTTGTCTTTTCCCCGAGGAGCTGGCAAGAAATCGTCAAGCAAAAACCCCCCTTTGTTGCAAGGATAAAAATAATAAGGGGATAAAACGCGTTCGTCACAAAGGTGGAACGTGGAAAGCAATAGCAGGGGAGAAAGGGCCAAAAATATCCGGCCGCTCGATTGTGCTCCGCGAAGGGTTATTGACGAACTGTCTCTGGTGGACAGGAGAGGAGGAAGATATCTTACGGCAATGTGCCCACATCCTCCCCAGGGAGCGAGGCGGGGGTGCGGTGGATGGGGCAGACGGTCGGACAAGAGAGATCTCGTATTCCCGCCGGCCAAACACACGGCCTTAGCAGCACAATGGTCCCTTTAAACAGCGTGCAAACTCTTCGATCTCCTCAGCGTCGCCTCTTCGCGGCATCAGTGCAAGATCACCAACGAAACACGCGCAATTCATCGTTTTGAAAAACTGTGCGTAAGGCCGAGTTTTTCGATCCAAACATACCCTTTTCCCGAAAAAGGTACGGTAGGATCGAAATTGCAGGCCCTCTAAATTTTGAGATTTGCAATTTTGCTCTTAAAGCCAGTAAGTAGTTCGCGACATTTGGAACATTAACTCCGTTCTCTGTTTTTTTTGGGGGGATCCACGTTTGAAGTTGGGAGTGATACCCCTTTTAAAAGGGTACCCCTTTCAAACGATGCCCAAGGCCTTGGCTATACGGAGACTGTTGGAAATGTTTATCGGCAGTAAAGTGACGATATCTCGGTGCTCTGAGAAAGGTGGGTCTCGGTGCACCGGCTATAATAGATGCCGTTTGGTCGTCCACCACTAACGGAAGGATATCGAGTGACACGGGAGCCATTAGGCAAGATAGGACCTCTCAGCTTCATCCTCCAAAGCTTGTAAATCCAGCGAGCTGCAGCCACACAGCCCCCAACCCCCACCGCTCGTCAGATCAGTGGTGAGAGCAAGACCCGTGACCGTTTCGCTAACGATGAACGAGACGTTTCCAGTCCAGTAATTGACTCGTTTCGCCCGCATTGGTCCGACTATATATCACAGACTGGCGCATCTGCTCAGAGCTGTAACGGAACTCAGTGGCCCTGCTTGTATAATGCTGCAGGTAAAGGCGTGGAGTAAGCCTTAACGCCATACGATCCGACGAACTTCATACCGTGGGACGCGACCAGCTCCCTTCTGCATCGCAACGGTGTCGACTGTCCAGTCGGTTAAAGTTGCAGCCTCACTCAGCAGGCAATGTGAAGGCCAGTTGTATTCTACAATGTGATAGGCCTAACTGTCGACGAAGACCAAAATGTCGACTAACTTCGATCAAAATATCACCCGAAACAAATAATTTAAAATCTCAACCGAAACAAATAATTTAAAATCTCAAACAAATAATTTAAAATCTCAAACAAATAAAGGAAGAAGTGACACAAATAAAGGAAGAAGTGACACAAATAAAGGAAGAAGTGACACAAATAAAGGAAGAAGTGACACAAATAAAGGAAGAACTGACACAAATAAAGGAAGAACTGACAACAAATAAAGAAAAAAATAAACAAAAAGATAAAAAATGAAACAAATAAAGAAAAAAAATACTACAATTAAAGGGAAAACTGAAACAAATAAAGGAAAAACTTTAAAAAGGAAATGAAAAACTTAAACAAATAAAGGAAGAAGTAAACACAAAAAGAGGAAAAACTGACAACAAATAAAGGAACAAAATGACTACAAATCAGTATAGGAAAAACTTGTAAACTTGGTCGACACTTGGTCTGTTTAACTGATAAATATCTATACTGGTAAAATTACAGGCAAGAACCCAAATGTTAGGGTTTGTTGGCCAAAATCCATGACAAGGTATGGACAGATCTCATAGAACCAGAGCGAGCATTGGGGAAAAGAAAACGATTATGCCAAACACAATTTGTCAACACATTTTATTAGCGGGCAATCTAACACAGCACTGGGCTTTAGGGTGCTTAATTACACGTCGAGTAAGGCAAACTCATCTTCAAGTACATTGGCAATGAAGAGGTACAGGTACACGTCGAAATACATGTACACTTTCGAATCCAACACATGATATCAACCAGCTCGGTGGTCCAGTGCTTAAAATGCATGCACCAGAAAGCAGGCGTCATGAATTCGAATCACGCCCGAGCTGCCTGTACTTTTTCCAGCAGGCAAACGGGCAAAGCATTGAGCATAGTGTTTAATTATACGTCGAATGGGGCAAACCTTGTTGAAGTACAGTTTGGCAAACCCTTGTTGAAGTACAGTTTGTCAAACCCTTGTTAAAGTACACTTTGACAAACCCTCGTTAAAGTACAGCTTGACAAAGCCTTGTTGATGTACAGTTTGATAAAGCCTTGTTGATGTACAGTTTGATAAAGCCTTGTTGGAGTACAGTTTGACAAAGCCTTGTTGATGTACAGTTTGACAAAGCCTTGTTAAAATACATTTTGACAAAGCCTTGTTGAAGTACAGTTTGACAAAGCCTTGTTGAAGTACAGTTTGACAAAGCCTTGTTGAAGTACAGTTTGACAAAGCCTTGTTGAAGTACAGTTTGATAAAGCCTCGTTGATGTACAGTTTGACAAAGCCTTGTTGAAGTACAGCTTGACAAAGCCTTGTTGAAGTACAGTTTGACAAAGCCTTGTTGATGTACAGTTTGACAAAGCCTTGTTGAAGTACAGTTTGACAAACCCTTGTTGATGTACAGTTTGACAAAGCCTTGTTGAAGCATAGTTTGACAAAGCCTTGTTGATGTACAGTTTGACAAACCCTCGTTAAAGTACAGCTTGACAAAGCCTTGTTGAAGTACAGTTTGACAAAGCCTTGTTGAAGCATAGTTTGACAAAGCCTTGTTGAAGCATAGTTTGACAAACCCTTGTTGAAGTACAGTTCGAGAAACCCTTGTTGAAGCACGGTTTGACAAAGCCTTGTTGAACTTGCGAATAAATCCACGCAGCATAACAAGTTGCTTTTGGAAAATGTTTCGAAAGTTAGTAACATGTACCGAAACCTCAATTCAACCGATACGGTGTTCTAAGAGGTTCACATCAAGAAGTGGTACTGATTATATTGAGGCGCATTTATGTGCAATTATTACATTCGAAAATGAATCTCCAGCTCCTGAACACGCCGAAAACAAATCTATGCCATGGTTCGACCGTGTTAGAGCCCCATTGCTTAACATGGAGGTAGCCGTGAGCCTCTCAGTGGTATTACCTATATGCCGGCTGGCAAGGCACGAATATAGGCCTAGCTATTTACGACAGGTATCTGAAGCACGTCTAGTCCTAGCCCGATCCCATGCATACCTTGCAGTGTGCTTGCTGCGATGGACGTCCCGGCCACGTCAGTCTCAGCCCCAATCCCGTCAGGAACAATGGAACCCGCATATTTAAGATTCAAGTCAGACCGTGGCCAACTGCATGTACGACCCAATCCCTGTTCCATGCGTGGTTGGGACAGACACATAATGGCTTAGGCACGGCAACTTTGACGGAACGAAGATTAGACTGCCGACACTGTTGGCGCTAACGAAACTGTGGACATCCATACCCTGAACATCGAGTGAAAGTGATATGTTTCCGTGAAAAGAAAACTCACACAGCAATTTCACTACTTTTTTCATGCCAGATTATCAAGGTGATACCATTAGCGGTTCTATTCCAGGCCAATTTCTTGGTGGTAAACGACTGCAATGCACAAGCCTATGGTACGAGTTTGGTGAACAATTCCACAGACTAGACCACAACTGCCTGGCAGATGAGTTTGGTGGTGATTCGGCTAGAGCACCTGTAATTGGACCATACCACCCTAGACATTAGGAGGGGGGGTCACTGTCTTGCCCACTACCCAAAGATGTCTTCATCAGGTCAAATGAGTTGAAATCTTCAGGCTGAATTCACTTTAAAAGGGTCCATGAAATGACCACGAGTTCTATTTTTCACGGCAACATGACACACAGTCACCTCATTTCCACAGTGCGACGAGTCGCACTTTAAACCGGTTTGGTTTATCGTGTACTCGGCTCGTATATCGATTCGTGTGATTTTGTTTTTATGAAGCACGCTCTAACATTTTTCTCGCTCGGGCGCGACCGGTGCCCAAAGATGCACATTGGAGCAACCTATGAATGACAATATTGATGTTATCCTCGGAGGAGAGTAAATAGCAAAACTATTTCCCCCTGGTGTCGTTTCGGAAATAACCGTCCACGGGTCATACGTCTGCGCTGAGTGGGCCTGCCCGTCTAGCAAAAACAAACCCATTAGATGCAGACGGCGGTTTGCCGAGGGTTGCGAGGGGACTCGTGCTCCTGATTTTATCTCAGGACCTTTGGGATACAGGTGGTGCGGAGCATGAGAGGTATCATAATTATTCGGGCTGGCTTTTTTTTTTTTAAGTGGCCACGTGGAGCGGCAGATCTACCTTGACAGGAATCGTTGAGCCGTCAGGGTCGACACAGCACGGCGAGGCACAATTTGTGGACAGTTTTGCTCGAGAACAACCCGGGCACTCACAGACGGGCACCCGCTGGCCGAAGAGTAGTCTGCACAGACGCCATAATGTTCCTATCCTCAGAGGATTTTCATTCTAAGATCGGTATGTCAGTCCCTCTGTGTTAGTTTAGATTTGCTACAGTGTCAGTTCTAACAATGTGTTCATTCTGGGGGGGGTTTTCTCCAGCCATCGAAATTAAATACCTGAAAACAAATGTGAAGATTGATTCGCTGCGTGGATATTTTCTGGTCTCCTGGGCGATTGCCTGAATCAGACTGGCTATCCCATTCGGAGTAAACATCCTGGCGTGGCAAGACTAGATTTTGGACGTGTGAGCTAATGGATGGAGCGGAGCTGTGGCGCTCTCGCATATTGACACTCCCTGCGATGCATCATCAATGTATGTCCTCATGAAGCGTTCGCATCCTCTTTTCTGAGACAGGCGATTTTATCACATAGGGGCGAACAATATACGGCTCTTCCAATCAAGTGATACATCTTTTGGAAGTATATTGAACCCATTGTCTACTAAATACAAATGCTACAAGACTGGCTGGTGGTTTTGGTGCATGGGCAAATTATGCAGACAGACATATGCAGACCTGACATTTTGATACAGGGGCAGATACGGAGTCGGAGAATAAAATGGATACGGAGATGGTGACCTTGACAGAGACAAAGGCAGAGGCAGAGGCAGAGGCAGAGGAAGAGGCAGAGGCAGAGACAGAGGCAGAGACAGAGGCAGAGGCAGAGGCAGAGGCAGAGGCAGAGGCAGAGGTAGAGGCAGAGGCAGAGACAGAGGAAGAGGAAGAAGCAGAGGCAGAGAAGGAGAAGGAGGCAGAGGCAGAGACAGAGGAAAAGGAAGGGGCAGAGGCAGAGGCAGAGGCAGAGGCAGAGGCAGAGGCAGAGGCAGAGGCAGAGGCAGAGGTAGAGGCAGAGGCAGAGGCAGATGCAGAGGCAGAGGCAGAGGCAGAGGCAGAGGCAGAGGCAGAGGCAGAGGCAGAGGCAGAGGCAGAGGCAGAGGCAGAGGCAGAGGCAGAGGCAGAGGCAGAGGCAGAGGCAGAGGCAGAGGCAGAGGCAGAGGCAGAGGCAGAGGCATAGACAGAGCTAGACGCATATACAGAGTCAGAGGCAGGGGTATAGTAGTCATATAGGTTCGATCTCAATAGAATGGGCGGAAAACTGAGGTAGCGGGACACAGACACAGACACCCACACCCACAACCACAAACACACAAACAGAGATACAGACACAGACACAGACACAGACACATACAGCAAGCCAGAGGCACAGATGTTTGTTTGAACAGGCGTGCCATAACATGGCATCGAGCCAGGCCGCACCCGCCAACGCGATGCATGACATTATACGGAGGACGACCGGAGCAATTTAAGAGAAAAAAAAAACGACCTTTACATTACGCGTTCAATTAAAAAAAGATGCGGCCAGGATAGGAGGGGTGCCAAGTCAATCATTGATACCTTTGATATTTTCATGATGGCTGTATGTGACGTCACCAGAAGGATTCTAGAGGCTCGCTTAGATTTAAATGTCCCCTATAGGCGTAGAGTGGGATTCTAACATCTGCGTCAAACGCTAATTATAGACATGACTGCACATTATTTTGCCATGAAATGATTAATAGTCTCGCTGGGATGAATCTAGTCTGTTTCTTCTCCCTGGCTTCGTTTCTGGAAAGGTACTTGAGAGATAGGGGCGAAAGAAGGAGGGATTGCCACACCTGGTATTATGAAAGTGTCCTTCGAAACCTTGATAATTTGATCTCGGAGAGTTCATTACTATGCCATGCGCGGCTTAAAGGTCCTATACAACATGGGTAAAGGTCAAAAGATTGCCACGGTTTGTGTATTAAACCATTAACAATTCAAAAAAATATATTGAGGTTTTAGCTAAAATCTGAGAATCTAAAATTTAGTGGGCCTGGCGTTTCGATCCTAGCAGGACCTTTCTCAAAGGCAGAGAAGGTAGAAAAAATGCAAAAACCCGTCATGGTTTACGCAACGTTCTGTAGTGTAAAAAAATAGTTTATTACTCGCGAGTAATAAACTATTTGACAATGTTTGAGTCAACATTTCTCGAAAACTACAGCATCGCAGACCGTAAGAATTCAACATGATGATTCTACCATGACCACATATACAATCTGTGAACATTGATGTTTTCATCTTCCCGATGTTGTACATGTATTGGGCCTTTAAGTTACGCGTATACATTTTCGATAGGAACAGCGTAAGTTATAGCGACAATTCCCTGCTGGTAAAGAACTTAACTAACCAATAACATGCGAAGCCCTTCGACTGGTGTGCTGCAGAGTTGCTTTCAGGTTTTGTGGTGATATTATTATATAATGGACTGCAACAGAACTGGACTGAAGTAGATTTTTGCGCTGGAACAGGTACTCGATTTCTCTAGGTGTGATTCAATAGATGTGATTCGCGAACAGCGCAAACTTCACTGATAACAGCTCTTACAAACAGTACAAACATTAGCTGTTTCAGTTCATCGAAATCAGTCTAACGCCTAATTCATTGGTCCCGTGGTGGTGGGGGGTTTGTATTGATTTCCTTCACGCATCGTTTCTGAAGTCGAGGGATGATTTTTTAGGTTCTAAAGTGTTTATCAGAGACGGGAGAGGTTCTCCACGGATCGACATCTAGGTAAACCCGGTATATCCCAGGGCCCTATTAGCCGACCTATCGCTGAGCTTCGTCCGTTGCCCGCAGCCTGCCCTGATAGGCGAGTCCCCAAGTCATGCAGAGGCCGGGATAATACGCCGTGTGTGCAGTGAATATTTGGTGTGGGTGTGGGGGGCGGATGGGGCGGGGGATGGGATGGGGATGGGGATGGGATGGGGGATGTTTGGGGTGTTGGCGTGGGGTTGGGGGTTGGGTTCGTGGCCTGCCACAGTCAGGTTTAATTAAAACGGGAACAGTGCCGCGGTCGGAATGCGCGTAGCCTTTTGCTCTTTTGAAGATCGTTGGCGGCGGCGGTTCATCGATAATGCGCGTCCACGGAAGCGCAGTGGGGAGTCAATTAGTCTCGAAAGCCCAAGCGCGAGTGGTTTTGAGATTTGAAGGAGGGCACGCTTCGCATGTGCTGTCACCAAGCGATATCATAACACGCACATGCACAAATACACCGGCGAGGATTGAACCCACTCGCGGTGTGCGTGCTTTTCCTGAATAACGAGAGTTGTAACACAGGCTCCATTTATGTCGAGCAAGAATGATCATCACTGGACGGCTATTATTAACTTAAAGGCCCAGTACATCATTCGGAAGATCGAGAAACATCGATGTCCACGGATTTCCTTCTAATTTACACAGTTCGTAGATGGTTATGATATTATCCTTGCGTTGAAATCTTACGGTCTGGGATGCTGTACTTCTCGAGAAATCTTCACTCAAACATTGACAAATGTAGTTTTTTTACTCGCGAGTTATAAGCTATTTCTCACACTACAGTGACATACACAAATGTTGCAAACACCACAGACTAACGGTGCGAAAACCGTGACAGTTTTGTTGCCTTTTTTTCAACTTTCTCAGAGTACCATTTTTGGCTAAAACCGTCGCAGGGTTTCTTTTTTGGAATTGTGAATGGTTTAACACAAACTGTGGTAACGATGTACATGTATAGGGCATGTTATGCAGATGAAGGAAACTAAGATTTAAAATGCATACATTTATACATGCCAATAAAAATCCATTTTAAGTTCGGTAGATCAACAGGCACCACCATCACACACAAAATACGCCATTGGGTATGTGCAACTATCACAGAATAAGTTGGCGTACAGACAAGAATCCAATTTCTTCTTGGTCGTGATAACTTCATCTTTTGTTGTTCTTACTGAAAATTGGGCGGGCATAGCATCATTAATTTTAGATTAAGATGAGCATAATAACGAAGGGATTAAAAGTACCGGCTATCTTTCCGAGTTGCGTTCGGCTGGAGGCGTCTTTATCGACCGTTATTATAGTCCCATCGCATGACCTGCTTAATACATTGCATGGTTGGCGTGTGCTCCACTGTCGAAGGGTCACCACGAAGTGCCTTCATCATAGCGTCAGGATTGCGCTTAGCCTAAAGAGGTAATTACCAGGGGTGATTGAATGGTACGATGTCCCTGAACGACAGCCACGCACGAACGTGGCAGCCCTTAAAAGGTTGCCGCGTATCCGGCCAAAAAGGAGATAGAGAGAGGGAGAGTGAGAGTGAGAGGGAGAGGGAGTGGGAGAGGGATAGGGAGAGGGAGAGGGAGTGGGAGAGGGAGAGGGAGAGGGAGTGGGAGAGGAATAGGGAGAGGGAGAGGGAGTGGGAGAGGGAGAGTGAGAGGGAGAGGGAGAGGGAGAGGGAGAGGAAGAGGGAGAGGGATAGGGATAGGGAGAGGGAGAGGGAGAGGGAGTGGGAGAGGGAGAGGGAGAGGGAGAGAGAGATGGAGAGGGAGAGTAAGAGGGAGAGAGAGGGGGAGGGAGAGAGATGGAGAGGGAGAGGGAGAGGGTGGAGAGAGACAGACAGTGAGAGAGGGTGCAGATAGATAAAGAGGGGAGAAAGAGGGGAGAGAGAGAGGAGAGAGGGTGGAGAGAGAGAGGGGAGAGAGACAGAGAGAGAGATAGAGCGAAGGGGGAACAAGAGTTACATCAAATATTCATCAGACATCAGATATTCATGTGCCGTGGGTGACGGCAAGGGGGCCCGTCATCCACGAACTCGCCTTGAAGTGCCACGCCCCCGTGTTCGGACAAAGCGATGAGCACGCACGTGTAACCCGACACAGGGGAGGTCCCCCTCCCCCGCCTCCGGATCGCCGTAAGAACGGATAAACACTGAACAACCTTTTCACTTTCAAAGGGCATTTTCTTTCCGATCGTTTTTCTTTTGAGGGGGATGGGGATTTGTTTTGTACAGCTGTTGATACGCGACACCGGTTGGCTATTTAAAACTCGTCGGCCGAAGAGAGAAAGGAGAAGAGATGATTTTTACACGAAAGAGGAGTAAACTCTCAGGAGGTGAAGCTACTGGGGAAATCAAAACCGCAGCATTGTGCCATGACATGACCGACGAGGTCAAGAAGTAGGTTATGGCGTGCGTCGAAAGCTTTACATTGCATCGCATATTGCATCAATACCTCAAACCAATCCATCAAACCAGTCCGTCTTCGTTACTTATATACACTTTCCCGTTGACGCCGACATGTGGAACCCAAATGGACTGGATTTTGCGGTCGTTTTTCTGTGTGTGCGGGTGTTTCAGACCCACAATAATTCCAGACGATCTCTGACAGGCCAAAGCGGTGTCAGTATAACGATCTGTGGTAGACGTTTCGCCAACCTCCTCTTATCATAAACGTGACGGTTGACATAAACGTGGCGATGGACGCAGGAAGGACGCTGAAAGAAAATTGGGACGTGGAGGATTCCTTCGGGAAAAACCCAGAAAGCCTGTCCGTCAGCCCACGCTAGTCACGGCTTGACATAGGAGAGCTTATATCGCTGGCCAAGGCCACTACGAGCGCACAGTCTGCACACTCAAGGGGACTGACTGAGAATAATAGGCCTAGCTGACACACGTTCCTTTTTATAGACAATCGTATAATTATGCCTTCCTCGTCATCAACAATACTGCTAGTGACATGGACTCTAGTCAGGGGCTCTTCCTCAATATCATTGCTTATTACAGTCACAACAAGAAATATTAAAAAAGGAATATTATTCATTGAGTTTTTACAGAGGATATTATTCATTGAGTTTTTTTACAGAGGATATCATTCATTGATTTTTTTTTTACAGAGGATATCATTCATTGAGGGTTTTTTTACAGAGGATATCATTCATTGATTTTTTTACAGAGGATATCATTCATTGAGTTTTTTTTACAGAGGATATCATTCATTGAGGTTTTTTTTACAGAGGATATCATTCATTGAGTTTTTTTTCAGAGGATATCATTCATTGAGTTTTTACAGAGGATATCATTCATTGAGTTTTTACAGAGGATATCATTCATTGAGTTTTTTTACAGAGGATATCATTCATTGAGTTTTTACAGAGGATATCATTCATTGAGTTTTTTTACAGAGGATATCATTCATTGAGTTTTTTTACAGAGGATATCATTCATTGAGTTTTTACAGAGGATATCATTCATTGGTTTTTTTTACAGAGGATATCATTCATTGAGTTTTTTTACAGAGGATATCATTCATTGAGTTTTTACAGAGGATATCATTCATTGGTTTTTTTTACAGAGGATATCATTCATTGAGTTTTTACAGAGGATATCATTCATTGAGTTTTTACAGAGGATATCATTCATTGAGTTTTTAAAGAGGATATCATTCATTGAGGTTTTAAAGGGGATATAATTCATAGAGTTTTTACAGAGGATATCATTCATAGAGTTTTTATAGAGGATATCATTCATTGAGTTTTTACAGAGGATATCATTCATTGAGTTTTTACGGGGGATATTATTCATTGAGTTTTTACAAAGGATATCATTCATTGAGTTTTTACAGAGGATATCATTCATTGAGTTTTTACAGAGGATATCATTCATTGAGTTTTTACAGAGGATATCATTCATTGAGTTTTTTACAGAGGATATCATTCAGTGAGGTTTTATAGAGGATATCATTCATTGAGCTTTTACAGAGGATATCATTCATTGGGTTTTTTACAGAGGATATCATTCAGTGAGTTTTTACAGAGGATATCATTCAGTGAGTTTTTACAGAGGATATCATTCAGTGAGTTTTTACAGAGGATATCATTCAGTGAGTTTTTACAGAGGATAGGCCCTATCATTCATTGAGTTTTTACAGAGGATATCATTCATTGAGTTTTTTTTCAGAGGATATCATTCATTGAGTTTTTACAGAGGATATCATTCATTGAGTTTTTACAGATGATATCATTCATTGAGTTTTTACAGAGGATATCATTCATTGAGTTTTTTTACAGAGGATATCATTCATTGAGTTTTTACAGAGGATATCATTCATTGGTTTTTTTTACAGAGGATATCATTCATTGAGTTTTTACAGAGGATATCATTCATTGAGTTTTTACAGAGGATATCATTCATTGAGTTTTTACAGAGGATATCATTCATTGAGGTTTTTTTTACAGAGGATATCATTCATTGAGTTTTTACAGAGGATATCATTCATTGAGTTTTTACAGAGGATATCATTCATTGAGTTTTTACAGAGGATATCATTCATTGAGTTTTTTTACAGAGGATATCATTCATTGAGTTTTTACAGAGGATATCATTCATTGAGTTTTTTTACAGAGGATATCATTCATTGAGTTTTTACAGAGGATATCATTCATTGGTTTTTTTTACAGAGGATATCATTCATTGAGTTTTTACAGAGGATATCATTCATTGAGTTTTTACAGAGGATATCATTCATTGAGTTTTTTTACAGAGGATATCATTCATTGAGTTTTTACAGAGGATATCATTCATTGGTTTTTTTTACAGAGGATATCATTCATTGAGTTTTTTTACAGAGGATATCATTCATTGAGTTTTTACAGAGGATATCATTCATTGGTTTTTTTTACAGAGGATATCATTCATTGAGTTTTTACAGAGGATATCATTCATTGAGTTTTTACAGAGGATATCATTCATTGAGTTTTTAAAGAGGATATCATTCATTGAGGTTTTAAAGGGGATATAATTCATAGAGTTTTTACAGAGGATATCATTCATAGAGTTTTTATAGAGGATATCATTCATTGAGTTTTTACAGAGGATATCATTCATTGAGTTTTTACGGGGGATATTATTCATTGAGTTTTTACAAAGGATATCATTCATTGAGTTTTTACAGAGGATATCATTCATTGAGTTTTTACAAAGGATATCATTCATTGAGTTTTTACAGAGGATATCATTCATTGAGTTTTTTTACAGAGGATATCATTCATTGAGTTTTTACAGAGGATATCATTCATTGGTTTTTTTTACAGAGGATATCATTCATTGAGTTTTTACAGAGGATATCATTCATTGAGTTTTTACAGAGGATATCATTCATTGAGTTTTTAAAGAGGATATCATTCATTGAGGTTTTAAAGGGGATATAATTCATAGAGTTTTTACAGAGGATATCATTCATAGAGTTTTTATAGAGGATATCATTCATTGAGTTTTTACAGAGGATATCATTCATTGAGTTTTTACGGGGGATATTATTCATTGAGTTTTTACAGAGGATATCATTCATTGAGTTTTTACAGAGGATATCATTCATTGAGTTTTTTACAGAGGATATCATTCAGTGAGGTTTTATAGAGGATATCATTCATTGAGCTTTTACAGAGGATATTATTCATTGGGTTTTTTACAGAGGATATCATTCAGTGAGTTTTTACAGAGGATATCATTCAGTGAGTTTTTACAGAGGATATCATTCAGTGAGTTTTTACAGAGGATATCATTCAGTGAGTTTTTACAGAGGATAGGCCCTATCATTCATTGAGTTTTTACAGAGGATATCATTCATTGAGTTTTTTTTCAGAGGATATCATTCATTGAGTTTTTACAGAGGATATCATTCATTGAGTTTTTACAGATGATATCATTCATTGAGTTTTTACAGAGGATATCATTCATTGAGTTTTTTTACAGAGGATATCATTCATTGAGTTTTTACAGAGGATATCATTCATTGGTTTTTTTTTACAGAGGATATCATTCATTGAGTTTTTACAGAGGATATCATTCATTGAGTTTTTACAGAGGATATCATTCATTGAGTTTTTAAAGAGGATATCATTCATTGAGGTTTTAAAGGGGATATAATTCATAGAGTTTTTACAGAGGATATCATTCATAGAGTTTTTATAGAGGATATCATTCATTGAGTTTTTACAGAGGATATCATTCATTGAGTTTTTACGGGGGATATTATTCATTGAGTTTTTACAAAGGATATCATTCATTGAGTTTTTACAGAGGATATCATTCATTGAGTTTTTACAGAGGATATCATTCATTGAGTTTTTACAGAGGATATCATTCATTGAGTTTTTTACAGAGGATATCATTCAGTGAGGTTTTATAGAGGATATCATTCATTGAGCTTTTTACAGAGGATATCATTCATTGGGTTTTTTACAGAGGATATCATTCAGTGAGTTTTTTACAGAGGATATCATTCAGTGAGTTTTTACAGAGGATATCATTCAGTGAGTTTTTACAGAGGATATCATTCAGTGAGTTTTTACAGAGGATATCATTCAGTGAGTTTTTACAGAGGATATCATTCAGTGAGTTTTTACAGAGGATATCATTCATTGAGTTTTTACAGAGGATATCATTAATTGGTTTTTTTTACAGAGGATATCATTCATTGAGTTTTTACAGAGGATATCATTCAGTGAGTTTTATCATTTCAACGGTGTTTTTTTTCCTGCAATTGACCCTGCGTTTGTGCAATTACTTAGGGATATTTGTCCTGATGATTCATCAGACAATGGGCATGCGAGGTGGAATATCATGACCTTGCAGGTACGATAGATTCACATTCTCAGATTTGAAATTACCCTCGGTAATCATAAAGTGTTCCACCGGCGCGTTGTCAACCAAAACAGTGTTCGCCAAGAAAGCCTTCTCAGAATGAAAAGCGTGAGGTGTTTTTTTCTGCTCGACCCGAAGTTGAATTACTGTTGACAAAATGGCCTAACGAACCGATGACAAAGACGCGTTTCCGAGGAAAGAACGTCAGAGCGAGGTCTTAATTCAATACAGCGTTCTTGCCCGGTGTGTCGTGCGCACAGAGCAGAGACGCCCGCCCAATCGGCGCGCTGATAATCGAGTGGAGGAAAAAAATATGTTTGTGTATGGCGCGCCAAAATGGCATTCATGAGCCGCGGCGTCGTGCGTGAATTGGATTAGCGTCGAATGAAAGGTTAATAGAGTTTGAAATTCAAAACAAGCAGTACCCACCTAAAAAAAAACACGCTCGGAGATATCTTTGTGAACGTCATGCTGTGGTATTATGCTACTGTTTCAGCTGTGGAATATCGAACATATAGCACGAACAAACAAATTAGGTGCCTGGTCGAAAAAGAAAACCATATTTTATCCAGCTAGCTTGATTTCCAAACATCTACTGACTCCAGTCTGTATTTGCACTTTTTATAAATTCAAGATAATTTCGTTAAAAAATGGACGACGTTTGATAATGGACAACGTTTAATAAACACTCAGCTATTATCGAAACGTCAATCCCTTATATATTTCCGATTTTGATTTAATATTCCTAATGGAAAACAAATTCCCCTCAAGCCCCTCTGTAAATGAAAACGACATCGGGACCTCTGCATGTTTTCAGGTTATTGTTACATGAGTCAAATCAGTCTGTATATCAATTATGATATGGGTAAAATATTGAAATGCTTCATTTTGTGAAGATTGATTTTTATGCCGGTTGTGCAAAAAGAGATGGGCCAGTGTATACACGGAAGAGATTTCAAACTTTGCAGATGTAATTATGGAGGTAGATTAATGGGAAGAGCAGATCTTTCCTTGTCGAATTGTAGCGCTCACTTTGCATACCATCTGCCCCTGTGGATCTGGCCTGTAGGGGGGAATCGAAACGACGCACAGCCATCGTAGATCAGACTGCTCGAGGAAACATCCTTCATCTAAGCGGGGAGTTTGTACACAAACTGTAATCTGTCATCCTAGGAATCAATCAAAACCCGGTCCGTTGGGTGCAGCGACGACGCTGATCCTATGCCTTGCAGGGAACGTCGTGTCAATACATGGCCCGTGCCTGGCACGTCTACGGAGTCAGCCAGAGAAGCCACTTGCTAGGCGCCAATGAGTCAAACATTTCCCCCATGCAAGATCGCCGGCCGAGATACAAATCTCACATGTACATGACATTCGTCCGCCTTTTCATCTTTGTTCCTCACCGCCATCTCCTCCGAATCCTTCTGTTCAATTTTGCGTCCCTTCCATCCCTCCCCCTCCTCCTCCCCTACCCCCTCGTTCTCCTTCTTCTACTCTTCCCGTTCATCTATTCCTCCCTATTCATCTTCCTCCTCCTCCTCTTCTTCTTCTTCTTCTTCTACTTCGACTTCTTCCTCTTTTTCCCCTTCTTCGTACTCTTTTTCTTCTTCTTCATTGAATGTTATCCTACCGTTTAGTGATATTCCGCATTTTCGTTATATCTCATTGTATTATCTGTTTACCACCATTCTATTTTGTCTTCATGTGTTCTTGTATATATTTGTTTAATTGTCAACTGCTTTTGTTTTTCGTTTGGAAAATCAATTTTTCCTTTGAAAAGCAAAAAAGTCTTCTTACTCTTCATACTTCTTCCTCCTCTACTTCTTTTTCTTCTTCTTCCTCCTCCTCTTCAAAAAAGTCTTCTTCTTCCTCATCTTCTTATCTTCTTCCTCTTCTACTTCTTCCTCTTCTACTACATCCTCTTCTTAAACTTCTTCTTCGTCTTTTTCTTCGTCTTTTTCTTCTACTTCGCCCTCTTCTATTTCTTCTTCTTCCTCTTCATCTTCTTCAAAGAAGTCTTCTTCGTCCCAATGTTCTTCTTATTCTACTTCTTCCTCTTCTTTTTCTTTTTCTTCCCTGCAAACTGTAGATTTGTTTTTCTTTCCTCTTTTGCCTTGGCTTTTGTTTGTTATCCCGTCCGCGCCAAATATTTAGACGGCGAATTCTTGGCGCGTGCCTAGCCTCTCGCCGGCGGTTTTTACTGCGTGTGTCCGTGAGGTCCGCTGGGGTTTTATTCTCGTCTCGGACCAACCGAGCAACCAGGCCAACCTAGCTCCGACCAAACCGAGTCTCCGTCTCCGCCGCACTGGTGGGCAAATATATGATTCGGGCGGCGGATCAATCAAGGGTTCGGTGTGAGAGATGACGGAGAGAGAAAGAGAGGGTAGAGGTATGGGGAGGAGCGTGGACTCTCTACGCCGCCACATCTTGGCGTCGTTCCGTACAGGGCTCTGGGCATATTTATCAGCGTGGATGGAGGCAGGCAGCGAGGGAGGCAGAGATCCCTTGGTGGAGATCTTGGCGATGGGAGAGAGGAGATGACGGAGTGAGTTGAAATCAAGACAGTGAGAGAGGTAAAAAAACACCAGAGCCGTTCAATTGAAAAACCACCGTCCTCAATCGTTTAGCGTTCAGGCGAGGAGAGGGGGAGGAATTGAAAGCATTTAAGGCTGAAAACCAAAGTCTGTTTTTGCTTTCCTTTTTTTTCGCTCAAGGACTGTTGTTGTTTTTCGTAAAAAAAAACCCCAGCTGCTCTTCATCCGGGATCAAAGTACACCTGGCGAATATCGAACATTAGGCTAAACATTAATACACGACCTACATTCATACGTTCAAGGATGATGCATTTCTTCCTTTGAAATGGCCGCACGTGGTTCGATCTTGATTGGAGCAATCACAGCTGCATGCCCTTTGAAGACTCAGATACGATCAATCCAAGGTCTGCATCGACATTATCTCTGAATGTGGTCGGATGTTTTTTCTCTTATGTATTTGTTACCATAGAATAGTGCACAGGTGCGAGGGTGCGACGGCCGGCAGAGGTGCCGTTCGTTGTGTACGTCCTCTGTCATTTCAGGCTTGACATCGGCATAGTCCGGTGATGACGCATAGGCCATCTGTACTCTCTGAACGCAAAAGAGTGAATAATCCACTCGCACAAACATTGACATTTCCTCAAGAAAAGCCACAACCGATAAAAAAAGACTGAAAACCACTGTAAGAGGTGTGGACACCGCTAAGAATGGAGTCAAACACCACTCTATAGAGGAGCCAGGTGGAAGACAACTCTTTTTCGAGTTGTCCTCCAAATGGCTCATTACAAAAGTGGGATTTCACTCTCGGTTCTTCCATCTTCTACAGTGTTTTTCACTCTTTTTTGAGCGGTTTTGGCTTTTTGGAGCGATTTTCACTCCTTGAGAGAGTGAATTATTCACTCTTGCATTTACAGAGTATGTAAAGATAATTATTGGTCAGGGCTTCTTAATTTGTGCGTACTGCAACCACGCAAGCATCACCCCCCCCCCCCCACGATCCTCCTCCCCCTTCATCCCCTTGGAGCCACCACGGGGGCCGTGTTGCTATAATGGCAGAAGGTCAGGCAGAGACCTGGTTCTCCACCAGAAGCCCGCCCGTAGACACACGGCGCCACCTTTGGGGGCGCGGTCGCCCGACCGGGCGTGCTTGGCCGGCCGACGGCGGATTGCATGCACGCCGGGACCCCGCCAGTCACGGCTCGCGCGAGGTGGACAAACACGCCGCTCGCCGAATGCGTGTTGAATTCGAAGTCCCGCGTTCCGTCCCCACTCAAGAGAACTAATCCACTCGGTGGCACGTGCGCGCGGTATAGGTCCCCTGCGCACATCAGCTCGCAAAGGACATGCGCTCGCTCACTGCATACCGTAGTTGGCTCATTGAGTACGGTGAGATTCTCTGGCTTTTCCTTACGGAGGTAGAGCAAGTCAATAACAAGACATTCCAAGACACCATGAAAAATTCACTCTATTTATGTTAGTGAATTCGCTATTCAGGCGCTACCAATGGAGACAGAGTCAGACCACTCGAACCATTCAATACAGATTCATTCTGCAATTTGTTAGTTACTTGGACATTTAATCCAATGATGCAACTCGTTTACAAAATGCACTGTGAATCAATACAATACAATACAATCATGTAATTACATATAATATAAAATTAACAGTGCAGAAACGTAATCAATAATTTAGTACAGGTTGGCAACATTTGGGTATAAGGTGAAGCAAGAGCTTTTTGTTCCCTGACCTAGGGGACAGACAGACAACAAGGGGACGGATGGGACAGACGGGACAAGAACACATTTACAGGTGTGAGAATTAAAGCATGACAGTTAAAAGCTATCTCTTATCTAGTGTTGGTATTCGGTCCGTTAAAGCCCCTACACAACATTGGTAAGAGCGAAAAAAAAAGAAATGTTCACAGATTTACATGAAACTTATACAGCTTACAGACGGTTATAGTAGAAACCTCCCACTAAAATATTTCTGCCTAAAATGCTGTACTTTTGGAGAAAAGAGTGAAGAAGTCGTATACGTCTCACCCCTGGATCTAAACATTTTCACGAAACAAATGAAGCGGTTTTCACGATTTTCTCGAGACTCGGTTGGCGGATTGAGCTGAAATGTTCACAGGTGTGCTATTTCATGCATAATATTGGATCAGACAATGTATTGGTGGTATGATCTTTTACCTCGACCAATGTTGTGTTATCCCTTTTAACCATATCTAAATTGGGCGTCAAGAAGAATTGAATGTGAAAACACTGCGCCCTACATAATTATTTCCATCTCTGGAAATCTTCCCAGCAATGCCACGCAAGCAATCCAGTCCACTCCGAAACAAGAAGTGGGGGGGGGCCAAGGAAGGAGAGAAGCGGGGATCCAAACACCTTCGTGCACCCTTCAAGATATGCTGGCCTCGGTGAGGATTTCCATATTTGACCGCCAAGCCCTTCCGACGGGGCCGGGAGGGGGGGGGGGCTGATGGGATGATGATCAGCCAGGAGGACACGGCGATGGTATAGAGGTGAACATCTCGCCTGGTACATGCATGTATACACTCGTGACGGGAGGTCGCGAACCCGGACTCCAGGCTGCATTGTTGTCTTCCCTGGGAGCTGCCATCCCCGGACTCCACCCACCACAATCGCCACCGCCACCGCCGCCACCGCCGCCACCTCCGCCTCAACTACACAACGCTCTCCTCGCCTTTAATTAGACCTGACACTATAATGTTTGGAACAGAGCCAGAGAGACTCGGCCAGTGCACGTATGAATTCTCACGTCGGGGATAAGGAAGAAATGAGAATGTGGTCACCGTCTGAACTCTGAATACGTCAACACGTAAAAAGACAATCGAAAAAAGGGAGCGATTGTGCGCGTGTGTCTGAGTATAGATAGTGGAGCGATGGAGAAAGGAGAGATGGGGGAGAGATGGGGGAGAGATGGGGGAGAGATAGGGGAGAGGTGGAGAGAATTTCAAAGAGGAAGCAGAAGGGAGGGAGATAGACATAATGATAGAGATAGAGAAAACAAGAGAGAGAGCGGAGAGAGATGGAGAGAGGGGTGAACAGAAATCAGGAGAGAGGGAGATCGACAGGAGAGAGATAGTGATAGAGTGAGCAAGAGAGATGGGAGATAGAAGTAGAGAGAGACACACACAGAGTCAAGAAGGAAGAGGAAGAGAGGGAGAAAAAAATGGGTTAGACCCCTCCTTAAAGGTCATTCAGAGGCCGTCGGTCAAACCGAGGCCGTCGGCGAGAGCGGGCACGGCCTGGTCTGGCCGGGCCGGCCGCCCCCGGCTCCCGAAACCCATGCACGCGGTCGTCAGCCAAACTCCACTCCGCCGTACGCCGCGGGTAGTTACGGTATACGGCTCTAAAAGCTGACGCTGCCCGCCAGAACCGCCGCCACCTCCCCCGCCCTCCCTCCCTGCGGGGTCCATCGGCCGCCGGGGGACTTGGCACTGCGTCTGCTCCGTCCTTTAAGTTAAGGTCGAACTGACCCACGAGCTTCTTTAGTCCGAGTGAGAGAATCTAAAAGAGTTGCCCTGGTCGGAGTGGCGATGAGGAAGGGTATGGATCTTTGATTTTTTTTTTTATTTTTTTTTTTTTACAAGCATAAACAGAAAGAGAGAGAGAGAGAAAAACCCCACTATCACTTGCGTGACACAAGAGGCTTGGGACCGCCGCAGGCCGGCAATCAGGTATTATTGCTGAGTGAGGTCGCTCACCTATAGCGCAGACGCACGGAAGGCGGGTAAACCAGCGCCGGGATTGACTTCCAATCATAGAGCCACTCCGAGTCGCATTTGGACCGCCGAGGGGTTGATGGTAGGAGTAAGGAAGGGTGGGGGGGGACGGGGTTCCTCTCTCGATTAACTCTGACCTTTCGTGCGATACCGAGGCAGACAATTAATCATCGATTGCTGCTGTAGCACTGCACGGGTGGGGGTATAATACCGAGTTTGACGAAGCACATGAGTAAAAGATGAAAGTGACGGAGCATCGCACACAAGCTCACGACCCCATTGGCACGGCCGCTAAGAATGGAGAATACCAGCGACTAACACATTCGCCATGCCTATGTCTCGCATTTCGTTGCCTGTCGGACCCACGGAAATAGGCTTGACAAATCGGGCCACCTTACAACCGCTCTGCGTTAGTGATGACGGATACCAACTGCGGGGCACCAGCGACTGACGCTCTCAATATGTCGTGCGCTTCGTCAAGCCAAATAGACGAAGAGCCATTCCTGAACTAGGCCTATCCTACCGATTATAGGGGGCTATACTCAACTTATAGCCGGGCGTTGTTTTTCAGACCCACATATCCTTTAAATGCCGGCTGCTTCAATCTCGACTTTAAGTATAAAAGCCATTCCACTCGTGTGATTGCGTCTCCAAGATTCGATAGTCTAACTCGTAATCATGATCTTTGTAGCGGGATGGGATTTCTTGATTGCAGTGAGTAGGACGCTATTTTCTCTCACCGCGAATAGCACCGCCGAGCAATAAAATGGAACGAGAGAAGGGAGGGACAGATCCGCGAAGATTAATGAGCGCAGAACGTGAACATGATCTTTGGACATCCCAGTGTGGCATCGCTGCAAGGTATGCGCCCGCCTCTTACAGGCATGCGATCTGTCTCTTTTCCCATGGCCTCTCCATCCCCCCCTCCCTTGCAAACATTGGCTCGTGGACCCGTTGGTACTCAGCCGCTGAGAAAATCAAAACCGACTGAGAGGGAGAGGGACAGAGACAGGGACAGGGACAGGGGCAGGGACAGACAGAGGGAGATAGAGAGGTAGAGAAAAATGGAGAGGGAGAGGGACAGGGGCAGGGACAGGAAGAGAGAGGGAGATAGAGAGGTAGAGGGAAATGGAGAGGGACAGGGACAGGGACAGGGACAGGAAGAGAGAGAGAGAGAGAGGGGGACAGGGAGAGGGACAGGGACTGGGACAGGAAGAGAGAGAGGGAGATGGAGAGGTAGAGGGAAATGGAAATGGCGAGGGAGAGGGAGAGGGAGGGGAGGGTGAGAGGGAAAGTGAGAGTGAGAGGGAGAGGGAGAGGGAGAGGGAGAGGGAGAGGGAGAGGGAGAGGGAGAGGAGGGAGAAGGAGAGGGAGAAGGAGAGGGAGAGGGAGAGGGAGAGGGAGAGGGAGAGGGAGAGGGAGAGGGAGAGGGAGAGGGAGAGGGAGAGGGAGAGGGAGAGGGAGAGGGAGAGGGAGAGGGAGAGTAGAGGGAGAGGGAGTAGAGGGAGAGGGAGTAGAGGGAGAGGGAGAGGGAGAGGGAGAGGGAGAGGGAGAAAGAGAGATGTTTAGCAAGCCCAAAATCTTTAATAAGACCCCCACTCCATCCATCAAAGTGACAGCTTGCAAATGAGACAGCATTGAAGAGACAGAAATAGAAATAAGCGAACCGTGATTACAGCAAATGGAAAGGGAGGACCGCGATGGGACAGGAGAGTCTTGGTTGCTTCCAGGGGTTTCAGAATCTCTCGGAGAAAGGGAAGGCGGTTATTCGGAATGATTGATTTGAAGCAATTCTGGACACCTTTTATTTTTACCAGAGGAAGTATGTTAGAGCGGAGCTTCAATGCAGCCTATTTAGTGGCGAAGACATCTGAACAGAAGCAAGAGGGCTACAAATACTTTGTGTCGATAATCAAAAAATAGATAAATCATTAGCTAGCCTATTCATTACACGAGAGTCACACAATAATCCAATCTGCCTGTCGGACAAAAAAAAATAGCTCGGTGTGATTGGAATGTCGACCCCACTCGACCGCGGCGTGATTAATGGGAAATACACAACATCGATCTATAATGCATAATCCAATGGGTTATTGGATAATAGAAAAATCGGGGATATTTTGAAATAATGTACAAAATATTTCAAAATATGTTTAAAATGCAAAAAAAAAATCGAATCGAAATATTCAACAGGAATCTTTGCTACTTACTACAACTCCATAATTACGAAATATTCCCATGGATTAATTTTCGTTATCTTTATAAATACCCCTTTCAGATTGCTAATCGGTAATCTGTTTCTAAAAGCTTAATGTTTAATTTCCGACAAATTATTCAAAGCGTTTTTATGTACCGATCGGTATAATCAGACACAACTTAGTACAACAATTCTGAAAAATTCGCATGGATTAATTCTCATTTTAAAAAATACCTATTTCAGATTGCTCATGACAGTGAAAGGCATGCACGGTAAAGACGTGTCTGCGCCTGCGCGGTGACCTCTTTGCAACCGGAAGGCACTAAGGCGCAGAGGGAGGGGGGGTCTCCATAGTGATGAAGACTTTTCGGGCGGGTCATCGTCTCTTCATCCGCGGATGTAGTTGGATAGGTCTTCCATACACACCAGAGATTCCTCAGGGAGGGGGGGGGAGTAGCACTGTTGGCGCCAAAATGGGGTTGAAATGAGAACGTCTGCGTTCAGAATACGGTGCAGTCGAGTTCAGTGCCACCATTCTCTATAGGTGGCACGTTTACCATTAGCCCAAGGAGAGAGACAGCACCTCAAAAAAAAACCCACGACGCAGTTATAATGTACAGTTGTGCTGCAGGGAGTCTACGAATGACGGTATACGGTATTTCGCGTGCGACTTGCTTCCCCGTTCGTATTTGAAAGCCCCCCCCCCCCGCCTGAAACGCCCCGCCCCTGCCACCGCCCCCGCCGTGCACACAGACACACCTTTTTACGATATTGCTGTGGCTCCAAAGCAGACCATGTTTCCAAATTTATACCAGAAAGGTGTATTGTGAAGTAGGT
>OX465102.1:21874191-21881643 GCA_949987565.1 Luidia sarsii | reverse complement strand
GACAGATCGGGACGGAGAGAGACAGAGACAGATACATGCAGAGAGCCAAACGGAGACAGACGAACGGAAACCCAGACAGAGACGGAGACGGACCCAGGGACAGACGGTCAGACAATGTGTCCGACAGGAAACGCGGCGACATGCACAGACAGACAGGAGAGACGCACCGTGGCATATGAAGAGAGCAAACGTTTCTTGCGTCAGTCCATACCGGCAGGCCCGTCATCTCAATTAACCCCAGTCATTCAATGCCAATGCACACAATGATTCCGCAGACTGGAGTGTGGATGCATCTAAGACCCTGTGCCCCGCGGCCAGCAGGAGCTCTCTCCCCAGCCCCCCCCCCCCCAATCCCCCATCTCCCCACAGACTGGCGAGGAGGAGAGCGGGGGCTGCAAGCACCCTCGCCAAGACGGCAACCTGGTATATGTACACACCGGCCTTACCAACATCAGCCCTTCCGTCCGATTGCTTCGCAGATGGTTATGTATAGCACAAAATAGGAAAGGGGAGCCGTACGATGTTAAGACAATCAGTCTACGCGTTCGGAATACAAAGGTTAACGTGCAGAGAGCAGCCGACGTATTACGTCCGCTACGCAGATTGGAACTCCACTAAGTAAAACCTCCTCGGCAAAAAACAACAGTATACGGATACTGTTCTCTCTAATGATGGAAAGGGTTAGCACGGTAGAAAAGTGAGAAGAAGTCGCTTGGCTTCTTGCGTGTATACATTTCGAACTACCCCCTCGGGTACGACACAAAATACCCACTTTGTGTGATAAAAACTCGTCTTCCGATAGAACCGCTCCCGCGACGAACTGGCGCCGTTAGATTCCCGACAGAGGGGAACTAACAATGTACCCGGGCCTTTAAGGGAAAAACATGATACCAAAAAAAAAACCGTTCCCCAAAAGCAAATTTCGAATAAGAAGAAATCATCATATGTCGAGATGACACAACCGGGTTACAGATCCCCCCCCCCAGTGAATAAAAAAGAAAAGAATACGAAAACAGTGGCCGACCAGCAGCGGGTATCCGACGCGAGACATTGCATTGAGTCTCATCGCTATAGCGTCTATGTTACGGGATGAAATTTAGGGAAACAGATTGAGTGGCTCGCGAAAGTGGGAATGGGAGAGGCTCAATAAGCGTTGATATCAAAGTTCAATAGCAGGCGCCACTGATATGTCATTATAACTCCCCCCTCTCCCCTCCTGGAAAAAAAAACCCACAACCATCTGCTATAGAACGGATGCCAATTCAATCCTCCGAGGCTCGTCGGTGTCCCGTGGTTGGTTAGACACAGTCTGGGCCGGCTACCTTGCTCGAAAACAACTCCTAACAATGATCAACCTCAACTTGGACAGGGGGTTTTAATCAATAAACTGTTGGTGTTTTGAAAACACACTGTCAAAACTGTGCTCACATCATGCACATGGATGAAGTATGTAAAGGCACATGGTGCACGATACATGCGCACGAGGTGATGCTCACTTTCACTCCATGTGCTTGAGGTACAGTAAATAGGGAGATGCTCATGTACATGAAGCACTTCATGCACCTCATCCGACTTTTGCTCAAGTGACTACAATGCCACATGTGCCTGGGCTACAGTATTTCATGTGCATGAAGTACAGTATAGGTGCCTCAAGTGTTCATGATTCTGGGACAAATATGTGCCATTGCAGAAGTGCATGAGGTGCAGTTCGTTTTTACAGTGCACGCAAAATGATTTCCCCCCCCGTCTCCCCCCCCCCCCCGCGAGTAATAAACTATGTCTTACATCACTACAGAAAGGTGCGAAAACCGAGACGGATTTTTGCCGTTTTTTACTTTCTCAGATTACCATTTGAGCTAAAATCTTCGAATATTCCAAAAATTAATGGTGTATTTAACCCACACAAAAGTATTGCAAATGCAAACCCCGCAGTCGTGATTTGAAGAATCATTTCAATGTCAAAAAGCACTGCTCCTAATGATGGGCGCATGACATGAGCGCAGACGATGATAACATTATGCGCCATTCTTGCCTCAGGCAGGGATGTCCAATATGACACATACAAACATTGCCGGATCTTGTCCGGATGTCCATACATGCATTTATAACTCGTTATGTAGCTACATCATGGAGCTATAGTATAGCTCCATGGTTATATGACCGTACTGCTGTATGCCTCAGGGGAACCAAAATACCTTCTGCTTACCGCGTAGGGGGACAGAGGGGACGGAAACGAGACAGGGAGACAGAGTGGAAGAGACAAAGTAACAATCGGAGAGAAAGAGCAACATAGATAAAGGAAGCCGAGCCATAGCAGAAATGATGGATCTCTTGGAACGGTCTCCATGAATGTCTAAGGGCAGAATGCGTCAACGCCCATGTCGCTCGCAAAGATTGCATAAGTCGTAACAATACCCAATGCGTCGGTATACAATGCGGAGGTCACGCGGGTATATGTGACCCGGCACAGCGACATGAGAAATATCCCACCAAAACACTTTTTGAGTAAACAACGCCTGAAGTTAAAGTATCTTCCCAATTCGATTACAAATTAATTTTGGTTTTTTTTATTTTCGGGAATTTTAAGTATTAGAGGATATTATATTTTGATATCATTTGAAGGATAATGGTATACTCTTTCACATCATTAGAAAACCTCAAAATCTCAAAAGTGGGGTTATTCCTCATTATGCTGTGCCGGGTCACATATTTAAGTTCACGTGAGACGGGAAGTCAGCAATTTTGAACTTAACTCCGCACTTGAACGCTTAACCAAAGCATAACCAGCCTGAGGGAAGAAATTTGTTTCCTCCGTCATCCCCTCTCCTACCTCCAGTAAACCAGATTAAATGTGACAGCAAAAACAACAAAAAACCTCATGTAAATCCAAACGATTTTACCCACAGTCAGAAAGAGCTCGGAATGAGCTTTATTTCCACGCAGGATTGACCTCTGTAGCACGTTCCATTCCTGAGATATATTGAAATGTATGTAGTTATCTCTGTCGCCACAAATGAAACGACTTTATGAAGAAAAGGCTATTCATATACATTTTACTGGCGGATATAAGTGGCAAGGTTAAGCTCACAAAATGCTTTATTTTGCCGTCTTTATTGATGGAAATTAACGGTCCTTCCAATTGATTATGAAAGAATGGACATCAATCGTACCAAAATTTCAACAACAAAAAGAAATCACAAATTGTAGGATTTAGGAGTCCTTCTTGCCCTATATTTGGCAAACGTTTTATCGTGACATTGAAGGGTAAAGAGGAATGCAAGGTGTTTAGTTTTAGTGGAAGATGCCATATAAATGTTGCATAGGATGATTAACTTATATAAAACTAAAGAAACAGTCCTTCTATCAAATCTGAGGTATAGCATTACACAGAGATGCATCAGTACGGAGCAAGAGCTTGGTTGACATTCAATAATAGAGCCGGATTGAAAATTCCTCGCGCTTTTCCCGACGGAGGTTTTTTTTCGCAGGATTTTCGCCCGCCCGTACTTAGTGGGAAATGAGTACGAATCCCACCAAAGCTGCCTGCATGTTTTTTTCATCAGTCATCGGGCAAAGCCCTGAGCACGCAGTCGAGCAGGACAAACCCTCATTGAATAAGTGACATGAGTTTGGTAAAGACCTGATATATACCTGACCCCAAAAAAGGACTTCTAAACTCAGAACCATACTAGCAGTGTCTATTTTGTTTGTGTGAGAGATCTATAACCATAGATTGATTATAGACATAAGCCTAGCTGTTCCTCAAGTACCAACCTTTGTCAAGCACTGGGTTATCATACGCACATGAAGTCTGACGTAGTCATCCAGGCCAGCAGAAACCTCATGATTGTATCTCTCCAGCCAATCCCTTGGAATGATTTTCCAAGCCTGGTCTATGTTTCTGACCCGATATCTCGGGCCGTGCTTTGTTCACATTGAGTCATTTCACAGTCACTCGGCCCTGGTTATATCATGTGGTTCCACTGCCTAACTTCAGTGTCATTGCCCTCGTCCGCTGTGTGCGTGCTAGCACAAACCTACAGTAATATGGTATCGTCACTCACGGGCGTTCTGTAGTCGGTCAACCGTTAACCATGCATCAGTGCTCCAGGCTGTGTAGAACCCTGTCATGTTCACAAAAGTGCCCCGAGGAAGCGAAAACGACTTTCCAGAAGCTAGGGTCAGTGATGAGAGTGTGTGGGAAACCTTTGCTGTATAGTGTTGGTATACTTGACCTTCATAAAACAACGTCGGTCATTGCATAAACCACCCAAGTGAAAACAAAAAATATCAAAGTGTCGCTGACAGTAACGACATTGAAGTAGTTTTGGGGGTTCGTCGATCGTGAACCCCAATGCCATAATTATGATATCATCGGCTCCATTGAATACCGTCGATGAATAGACACTTTATTTAAGTACTGGCGTGCGAACGCTCCGTGCTCAGAACGAACACGGGCATATTATGGCAAGATCGCGGCCTTACGTAAAACGAACATCCATGACCTCGACGGGACACCGTATAGGGTCGTGTCTCCACCTGGGAGGGATGAGCGCAAATAGGGACTCGGTGTCTGAACTGCAAAACAAGTCATTAATACCAAACCTTCGTCAAATATTCACCGTGTATATAGCGACCTTATAATCATACGACTACGTCGCTTAAGACAGTATTAAATTATTCAGTCCAGATATATATAGGAGCGGGTGAACGGACGCGCCTATACCTGTGTCTATATACCCGACCGGCCGAGTCACACCTCAGGATACTATATCTAGCCAGCAATCCCTTCGACTGTCGTCGGGACGACGGTAACTGTCGTCTCCGTAATTATTCGGTGAAGGCCCCCCCCCCCGAGGCGAGAAAATGGGCAAGGCTGGTCTACAGGCGATGTGACA
This sequence comes from Luidia sarsii, assembly GCA_949987565.1. Classification (NCBI taxonomy): domain Eukaryota; kingdom Metazoa; phylum Echinodermata; class Asteroidea; order Paxillosida; family Luidiidae; genus Luidia; species Luidia sarsii. The sequence goes on along the minus strand of OX465102.1, from coordinate 21,876,745 downwards.
TTACATGGGGGCAGTAGGATTGGATTTGTATCGCATGGTTATGGAGTCGTGGGAGAAGAACCAAACTATTTATCTGGGTTTTTTTGTCAAAAAGCTGGAGTTGTATCAGTCCATGGTGTCACTTGGCAAAAGTGCTGGCTGTAAGTATTACTATTCGACACCGTAAGCTGTTATGCAATTATCCAACGATTCTTATGTAAATAAGTCTTCCCCTTGCTAATACCACACAACTATTGGCGTTATTGCTTTCGGTGTAAAGCTAATGTTCTCAATGTTTAAGTAGTAGTTATTTGAGTACATCGCTGTGATGTTTTCTTTGATGTAGAGGTTCCATATTTTGCAATGGCCGATCAGGCTCTACTGGTTATTGTGGTTGCAGTCGTTGCTATGTTAGATGTGGTGTTGTGGTTGGTGTGGTTACGGTGGTTGATTTGGTTGACGAGGTTGGTGTGGTTGAAGCGGTTGATTTGGATATAGCAGTTACAGTGCTTAATGCGGTTGGTGTGTTTGATGTAGTTGATGTGGTCGATATGGTTGATTTGATTGATTTGACTGATGTTGTTGATGTGGTCGATATGGTTGATGTGGTTGATGTGGTTGATGTGGTCGATATGGTTGATGTGGTTGATGTGGTTGATGTGGTTGATGTGGTTGATGTTATTGTTGTGGTTCATGCTGTGCCTGAGGTTCATGTGGTTGTCGTGGTCGATGTGGTTGATGTGGTTGGTGTGGTTGGTGTGGTTGATGTGGGTTATGTGGTTGATATGGTTGATGTGGTTGATGTGGTTGATGTGGTTGATGTGGTCGATATGGTTGATGTGGTTGATGTGGCTGATGTGGTTGCTGTGGTTGATGTGGTTGATGTGGTCGATATGGTTGATGTGGTTGATGTGGTTGATGTGGTTGATGTGGTTGATGTTTTTGTTGTGGTTGATGTTGTGCCTGTGGTTCATGTGGTTGTCGTGGTCGCTTTGGTTGATGGTGGGATGGTGGTTGTGGTTGAGGTGGGTGCAGTGCATGTTGTGTTTGCTGTGGTTACAACAGTTCTTGCTGTTGCTTTTTGCGGCGTGATCTCACTGGCTGCAATGCAGGATGGTGTTGCCTTTTCTGCTTGCTGCCGCCCGCAATAAGGCTGCCAATATTGTTGCAGCTGCTATTCGCCAGGAAGTCGGGAGACCCTGCAGTTCAATCCCCAATCGACGAGCCATCAACCGCACGAAACAGCGTCATACAAGCCAGGAACTGACGCAAATGCTGGACGCATTCAAGACACTTAGGACCCCCTCTCGCCATGTCGGATGCTGTATACCTATAAGGGGCGCGCACGAAACAGCCCTTCTTTATATACCCGTGAGATTTCCAAGCTATCCGTGGCGAAGGAAGCAAGATAAGAACGGGTTGCCGATGGAACATTGAAATAACAACTTGTTTTGAGTCGGTGATGCGGTTCTGAGGATGGGGGACTTCGAGGGCTCCTTTTCTGATCCTCAAAAGGGGATTATTCGAGTATTGTCTTGCCCTTAGGTTTTTTTCCCGTGCTTGGTGTTAGGTTTCCCAATGGACAAACAACCAAAGAGAGCTTTGAATTCCAATTATATCAATGAATTTGAGATTGTTGTACTATGGGCCTACCGGCAGACTGTAGGAATGCACATTCGCATGGCCAAGAGCTGTTCCTGGAATACACAAAGTGCCGCCACATTGGTAATACATTGCCTTTCTGATTTGGCCAACCACCGGTGCATTGTTTTGCATTTCGGGGGAGTTAACCGCATCCGCACTTACATGTACCCGTCCATTGCACCACCGGGACGGGTTGACGAATTGCCACAGGTACGATACACGAGTGCTCGGGGAGTACAGGAAGCAGGCGCGCAAAGTATTACAAGCAGTTCACTCCGGAAAGAGGACCGACATCCTTCCACATGAGCGTCCGTTTTAACGACTCTGCATTCATCCGGCGGAAGACAGAGCCGCCTCGGAATAATACAAACCCACACGATCGAGGAACTTGCACACGCTAAAGGTACTTACTTCGATGTGCATCATCGTCGGCGAGGTGTAAGACATGCAAACGTGCCCCGGTGTTAATTGTATATAGCTATGAATATTTCAAAGCTAGTGTTTTTATGTGGTGCCATTAGGCAGTCCGTCTCCTCGTTTGTCCCCTTCCTCCGCTTTAACATTTAAACAGTTTTGCGTACCGGCACCCTTACCATCTTAGCTATTCAGTTTTTTTATGTGACGGCCTTCTCAAATATCCAACCATTCTTTTGCCTGGGGAGGGGCACCAGTCAAGGGAATTTGACCAGTAACTGCCGTATAATATCAAGGGATCGCGCCTCCATTTTCATTCAGATGCAAACAATCATTTTTTTGTAAACCTGGCTATACTGTAGCTCAGGGATCACAAAATAGATGCAGCTTCTTTTAAAAAAATCCAAGTCAAACAAAGCAATAGCAAAACCGACTTGGAGTTTTTTAAAGGGGAATGAAACCCAAAGATAAATGTTGGCTTATCTGAGTGATTGGGTGTTAAAAACAACCTATACAA
>OX465102.1:21586691-21871691 GCA_949987565.1 Luidia sarsii | reverse complement strand
CTCTCCCTCTCGATGCGCAGAAAATGAGCTTGCTCACCGAGGATTAATCCGCGTTGGCTCAACCCGTCGATTTCAGTGATCTTTTCTTGTTATGCGAGATCGCCCCAAAACAAGGCTGAAAAGCCACTCAAGGTTAAGGACTAGAGATGGAAGGAGATAGAGAGTGACTCAGGAAGGCCGGAGATAGGAATTAACATTCCTTTAAAAAAAAAGAGGGCAAGTTCGCAGGCAGGGGGGAAAGCAAGAACTAGGAAGGGAAAGAAGAAGCTGTTCCGATACCTTTCCGTTCTACACCTTGTGACAGTAGAGTGTGTGGGTGATATGAGGCAAGTAGCCAGACATAGTCGTCAGAGTGACCATCCACACACCCATCCCCTTCCGTCTGAACCCCGAGATGATCTCGATTAGGCCTATGGGACTAACTGATCAAGAAAATTAAATTCACCAGCGATTACAAATGCAAACGACTAGTAGATTTGAAACCTGAGCTGGTGAGTTTATATAGGCTCCTGCCGAGTCATCATGCATGGCCTTTTTCCAAAGCCCGGCTTAGGCTCAGGCTGCGGCTTTGTCGCTCTTTCGTTCATCCATTTCAAAATACAAGGCATGAACATGGAAAGCCTATGACTTCATTGTGTGAATGTTATAGTGCGTTTCGGAAAAAAAAAATCCAAAGCTTCAACTTCAACAAAGAACTCTGACCTTTGCTTTCAGCTTTTGGATAGCAGAGACGAAGTCGGAGCCGGAGCCTAAGCCGAGTTTCGGGAAAAGGGTGCTTGTATACTAGTGAGGGGCTTCGATCGTGGAGCAACAAGATACTTATGGCGAGAGGATTTTGCTCTCGAGACCAACTGGAATGTGGTTACTTGCTGTACTGACCGCAGTGACTTTTTCACTATAGGGAGGGGCAGGCTGTCGTCCACTATACACGCCCTCTCTTGCCTATTCCAAGGCAACAACTTTGGTGCAGCATTTGTGCATCGTTTCACTGGTCACTGCAGGATATCTTGGCCGAGACATACGTCCAAATGAAATGTATGCAGGGTATGTGGAAATAGCGCCCTCTGTGTCCTTAATATTATTGACCATCAGGTTAAACACAGTCTTACTACGGATCGAAAAACATGCACAAGTCTACGAGTGCCGGCTGCTTGATGTAGGGATGTCCACACATAGACCCGTGTGTAGTTCGAAGGTGTGATTTGTGTATTCCGGCACGACGAATATTAGTGGATGGGTCCCGATTTCCACGTCATAAAATTAGATTCAATGAGATTCTCTACACACAAGCCCAATGAAACAAGTCGACATTCAAGTTGCATGCTACGGAAAATTCGATTTTTACCTTCAGTGATTGACCACTGATTGAACGCAAGGTACCGGGTTATTCACGAGAGGTGATATGAACGAAGCATAACAGTCCCTAGTTATAAAGTCTCCCCAGTTATAAAGTCACAGGCACGTGAGGCCTGCATTATTTAGAACATTTTCTCGTCTCTCGGTTAATGCCCTATACTGAACACAGGGCAAACAATCTTGGAAGTTTAGCGTCAAACCACAACGCATCCCCTAGCCTCGTGTGGCAGAAAACACAGCTTTTGGTCCCGTGCCTGGTCCAGGGATTGGTAGATGAGGCGCCCTATGACGTATTTCTTTTTTACACCGCAGCAATGGGTTTTTCGCAAATCCACGCTTGAAAAGAGACTACATGTGGTGCTGCGTTTCGAGATCAGCCAGTTGGGATTTCTAGTGGAGGGGCGGAATATGACTATAGCTGTTGTTGTAGTTGTATTTTGACAAAAACATGTAAGAAGTCTTGTTGCAAATCTGTAGCTGCTGTTGATAATGTCCACCTGCACCGGCTGATCTTGTTACGCAGGGCTAGTCTCTTTTCAAGCCCGAATTTGCACTGCCACAGCGGGGAAAAAAAACCATGGCTGCGGTGTAAAAATTAAAATACGCGCCCGGTCGGTCAGCGGTCGTCCGCGAGCTATAGATGACGTCACGTCTTCGCTCGCGTCATTCATCGACGCGTTACACGATTCATTCCCGCCTTGGCGTGGCAGCGCGCAGGTCATCGCCGTGCGTCATCGCGTTAGTTCAGCGCGCGCTCGTCGACGTATACGTCTTGAGCAGAGCGTGAATGCGCCACACGGAAGCAGTCAACGCCCCTGAGATACGCGCTGCCGTGTAACGCTAGACCCATCCCCGATATATACACTGGCGAGGGCACGGATTCTACATTGTAATGAGCAAAGCGGTCGTCAAAAGTCGGGCTTATTAAAAGTCGTGATGTTTTGAGGAGTGAGTTAGTCAGAGAGACAGGGAGAGTTGCATAGGAAAGGGGAGAGAGAGAGAGAGAGAGAGAGAGAGAGAGAGAGAGAGAGAGAGAGAGAGAGAGAGAGAGAGACAGACAGACAGACAGACAGACAGACAGACAGAGAGAGACAGAAATAGACGAAGAGACGCAGACAGACTCGAGTGGCATAGAGAGGAAGACAGAGGCAGAGAGAGTGACACAGGGGCAGAGAGACAGATAGAGAGAGGCAGATAGAGAGAGAGAGACAAAGAGAGAGAGACAGAGAGAGGCAGAGAGAGAGAGAGAGAGAGAGTGGCATAGAGAGACGGAATGAGACAGAGAGAATGGCATAGAGAGGAAGACAGAGGAAGAGAGAGTGACATAATTATAGGAGCATAGAGAGGCAGAAAGAGAGAGGCAGAGAGAGTGGCACAGAGAGACAAAATGAGAGCAATAGAGAGGGACACTGACAAAGAAAAGGGGAGATGAGGAGAGGCACGTAGGGAGATAGAAAGAGAGGGAGAGGAACAAAGAGAGGTTGAGAAAGAGGCACAGGGAGAGAGACGGGATGGGAGAAGAAACAGTCGGCGAGTGATTTGTTTTAATCCGAGAAACTCGTATTTCAATAGTTACAGTCCGGATGAGATCATCTAAGATTGCGTCAATCCACATAGCGTCAATTGCCATTAGTGTATCCCGCCCGTGAATTAGAAAAAAAAGGGGGTGAAATCAGGGGGGTCGTTGTCTCGCATCGTCTATCTTCGAGGTTTTTAAGACACACCGAACACTGCCGAGGTCTTGCATCTTCACAGCGCCGCCTCAGACGGGAATGAGGCATTGGTCTTAATCATGCCGCCCTTATAGACGGCTGGCAAAACACACGGCCAAGGCAGGCCCGGGGCGGGGACGTAAATATAATTAAGCAGCCGCTAGTGTCTCTCAGCAAAACGTCTCAGATGGGCAAAGAACCCCCCTCCCCCACCCCCTCCACCTCCTCTCCTCCCTTCATTTCCCTTCCCTCGTATCCCAGTGATGGAAATGGGACTTGAAGGCGAGATTTCTAGATTAATGTGCCGTCCCTTGACCACCTGCGCTGACGAGGCCGCCTCGAGGTCTGTTTGCAGCTTGGGGAAGTCGGCTGTAGCCCACCTGCCACGGCGCTAGACACAGCCTCAGAGGCAAACAGGGAGACGGACGTGCAGGAAGGCAGACTAACAGACAGGCTGGCATGTAGGCAAGCATGCAGGGCAGGCCGACAGACACAGGCAGGCAGACAGACAGACAGACAGACAGACAGACAAACAGACACGGGCAGGCAGGAACGCAGGTAGGTATACAGACAGGCAGACAAACAGGCAGACAGACAGACAGACAAAAAACGGGAAGGCAGGCAGAGAGACATCAGACTCAGAGAGACAAACATGCAAACAGGCATGCAGGTAGGCGGGCAGGCAGGCATGCAGACAGACAATAGACAGGTAAACAAGCAGACAGATATGCAGACAGGCAGCAGTGAGACAGGCCGACAGACAGACAGACAGACAGACACATGCAGACACAGGCAGACAGGCAAGCAGGCAGGTAGACAGGAAAAAAGACATACACCAGGCAGGAATGTAGACAGGCAGATAGGCAGACAGGCAAACAGGCAGGCAGGTAGACAGATAGGCAGTGAGGCAGGCGTGCAGAGAGACAGGCAGACATGCATGCAGGCAGACAGACAGGCAGACCGTACACCGTAGATAACATTAGCAATTCACCGAGCTGACTGTTCTCCCACGAGGAACTCGACACTAAAAAGCCACGGCCTGTAAAGCTGACTTCCTGGCTGGCTAACCAGGAAACCACGCGACATCACCCACGACAAGGACACATCGTGTAATATCAGAGGTAATTCATATTGTCATATACCAAGCACAGTATTGGAGACCTCCCAAATACGGAGCATACAACGGGGTGGAGAGTTCCACTCATGTCATCTATTTCCACAGAGAACTGCCGGAAACTCAACCTTTTAGGCAGTGTGCACTCTGTGCCCGTAATCCGGAGAGACCAAACCAATCCTAGCATACATGGATTTGAACACGGAAACCTATTCACCACGCCGAGTACCCAATCAAAATCACCGAAAATCCCGTACAGGAAATTAGCTTTCGTGTAATTAAATATACATCGACCTACGCTAAACAAGATACAGTATCCATTTTCCAGGCATGCATTTTACTTACATTTCTCAGTGACTCTGAACGTCGTTTTAATTAATGAACCAAGGGCGTGGTACAATGTGTAATGCATGACATAACTTCACACCTGATGGCTGTATGCTGTAGGTTCGGGTTTAAGATAACGACAACAGGATGGGGTTGGGAAACCGAAACGAATAAAGACTGAACAAAAGGATAGTGTCTGCAAGTGAGTGTAAAATGGGTCCGGATGGTGCACGCGAGCCCGGATAACTTCCCTTACTCCTTTTGTATCCCTTTAATATCGCCTTGTTCTATCTACCCGAGGTGGATTTCACAGAGCCTTGCGATGCATCGTAACTCAACGTACGATTGATATCCAACTGTAAGTTGTGATAGGCCGTATGCGGTTTATATATGCATAACTCATTGCCGTGCGATTGATCGTAAGTTACGACGAGTTTGGTGAAATTGAGGGGTGCGATGCATCATAACTCAACTTAATATTCAAACGTTAGAGAGTCTGACGTTTCGATCCTTAGTAGCAGGACCTTGCTCAGGCAGACAGGCAGACAAACATGCAGGCAGGCAGACAGACAGATAGGCAGACAGACAGTTGGGCAGGCAGGCAGACAAGCAGTCAGTCAGGCAGACAGACCGTACACCGTTCAGAAGACAGCAATTCACAGAGCTTACTGTTCTCCCACGAGAAACTCGCCTTGACACTATATAAAAGCCACGGCCTGATAAGCTTTGAGAAAGGTCCTGCTAGGATCGAAACGTCAGGCCCTCCACCTGTTGAGATTAATGTATTGCTGGTCATTTCAGTCAGTGAGCAGTTTGCAGCAGTTTGTTGTATCAACTTAATACTAAAAAACCCATCGTAAGTTTAGATTAGCAGTATGGATTATGTGCTCACCGTCGTGTGATTGATCGTAAGTTACGAAGACTCGGGTGAAAAGGACCGCAGGTATAGCCTCCTCTTACCATCTACTGCCACCCTGCCTCTCGCTCTTCATCCTCTGGTTTCCGTTGGTCGTTGCTATTCAGCCTCTGATAGAGGTCCTGCCGGGATCGAAACCCCGGGGGCCGTCCAACAAATTGGAGAACTGTGGTGCATTCGGTAGGCGAGCTCTGCGGTGCTTCAACCCGCTGTATACCTTTTCTCGGAAACAGAATCACCCCATACCAAATGCGCACCGCAGGGCTAAGAGTTAACGCTGTGTTTGGCAAAGCATACGAACATTCGTAACAACGGCATCTTTGCAAGGAGTTTGCGATGTTTTTTTTTAGGCGAGGGGGGGGGTGGCGAGGGGGGGGGCAAGGCGGGGGGGGGGCTAAAATATTCATGCCCACACAAGTTATTCATGACCGCACATCTGCGAAAGCATACATCTTCTCGATAAATTCGAAATTGAAACCGGGCTCTCTTGGGAATACATCAACGGAAGACCATCAGAGATGGGAGATTTTCATTCATATATAACTATATCTGGTGGCTGCTCGGGGTATCAATCACAATGCTTAGAGATTTGCTTAATAAAGACTATAGTTCATGGGAAAATGAAACATGTACGTATATTTTGGAATGCGCATATTGATAGAAATTCGTTGCTTTTCATCAGAATTCAATACCCATCTCCATTGCAGACGATGTATATATCAATAGCTGTTATCAAAAGGGAGAAAATCTGAAAGAAATGCAAAAGATGCTTCAAACTCCATGCTTGCTGACTGAAATGGCCAAAATAATGAAATGATCTCGAAAATTTCAGACAGTCTGGCGTTCAAATCCCGATAAGCGTCCCGATAGGATCCAAATGTCTGCCTCACTCATTCTTTAAGATGCAAAAAATATGTCAAAGACATGAAAAAAGAAGCTACATATAACACAAATGAATGGAATGGAATGGAATGGAATGGAATGGAATGGAATGGAATGGAATGGAATGGAATGGAATGGAATGGAACGGAATGGAATGGAACGGAATGGAATGGAATGGAATGGAATGGAATGGAATGGAATGGAATGGAATGGAATGGAATGGAATGGAATGGAATGGAATGGAATGGAATGGAATGGAATGGAATGGAATGGAATGGAATGGAATGGAATGGAATGGAATGGAATGGAATGGAATGGAATGGAATGGAATGGAATGGAATAGAATACTATAATGAGGACATGTTAATGAGTGCAAAAAAGTGAGGACTTTAAGGGCCTCTCCAAAGCCACATTACAAAGGGTCTTCGATCGGATTCATCTGAGACTGCAATTCATTTGAAGGACCCTGTACGACCCTTGCTCTGATTTCCGATGCCTGCATGGGCAACGCCATCCGCTCTTTTAACTGGAATCGACAGTAACGGAATGAGTGCGCTGCTGCGGCTCGCTCTCCCTTTATGGCTGAGAAGCCCGGGAACGACTCCCAGCGAGGAGTAGTCTGTCATCAGACCTTGTTAAAGAAAATGAAATAAAAGATGAAATAATGAAATTGTACAGAAAGGCCTTTTACGGATTGCTCCCCTCTCTATCTCTCTCCCTTTCTTTCTCTCTTCATGCAAACGAGCAAAAGGACTGATTTGTTGGAGCTGCCTGATACAGTGCGTACAGACATACTTCAGAAGGCCTCTGGGTTTTGGGTTTTTTTTCTATTTTTTTTTTTGGTGGGGGATGAAATGCTTTATTGGATTATGGCCCAAATAGAGGACCAGAGTTCCTTAGGGGTCCCGCGGGTGAAAGACGACGCACAGACGGGCTTTGACGGCCGCGGGGACGGGTATAAGTAGAATGGGACACACCGTCGTATAGACGAGTATCAGGAGACTATGGGGAGTTGGTATATAGGATCGATGGAGGGGAGGGAGGGGGGGGGGCTATTTCATGATTAGACGACTACAACTATAAATCGTCCCCGTATAATCGAGGCTCGCTCTGTGAAAACCGTGTTTACTCACTGACCAGACTGTTTGGCCTAATGAGGAACAACATTCTAAATCTGAGAGAGGAGAGGGAGAGAGAGGAGAGGGGGAGAGACGGAAATAAGGGAGTGGAGAAAGGGGGAGATGTGAGAGAGAGGAGGGAAAGAGAAAGGTGGAGCCACGGAGAGGATTTAAAGAGAGACGGACGAATGAGTGAAGAGTGATAAAAAGAGAGAGGACTGGACAGATTTTGTTTTACAATGTGCTACATGTATATAGTGAACAATAATCAAAAAGGCGTGATAATAATAGCCCTTCTTACACGAGCGCTGAAAACGCATGTCTGCAAAAGAAATGGAGCCGGATGTCTGACACAATGGTTGCTTGCGATTTCATCGCAGACATTCAGACGGTGCAACGCAGCGCGATAGCTAACATCCTTTTTTCCCGCATTTTCATGCGAGGTTAGATTCGTATCGCTGGTACTGTGAATTGCACGGTGGAATAGGTTTACCAGCGTTGTTCTCAGAATAAACATGCTTGATAAGCGCGCGTTAAGAAATGTATTAGTGCTGCACAATTTTTTATAGAAATGTCGAAACAAGGGATCCACTGGACAATCGAAGAAACCGCCGAGCTCATTAATGTAATGGCAGACATTACCATGCATTGGGAAATGCTCAGGAGTATAGCATCAGTAAGCAGTCGTGTAGCGCCATTTTGAAAGATGTTGATCGCGTTGCGCATGCGTAAACGCGACGCCTCTGACGAGTATCCTTGCGAACATCACATGGATACATTTTTACACAACCAATCTCGGTGGATATCGCACAGATATCGCACTGATGCAAATGTTTTTTTGGGCGGGGGGAGGTGTTACGGTCTCTTCTATCCGCCGTGCTCGGACATCCGGAAGAGTGCGGCCGCATAACTAAGCACGTTACCTTAACGTGCTCAGTTATCCGGCGTGCTAATCTCTCCAGTCCCACTCACACGTGGATATGTTCAACAGCTGATTTCACGAAACTTTTGTTGTGTAACTTACGCAACATTTTACTGCCTTTTCTAAGCAGAGCACAAAAGAGCCATTGTGGCGCAAGACTTACGCAACATTTGTTCGTTGCGTAACTTACGCAACTTTTCTCGAAATCGGCTGCTTCTCCGGAAGTATTGCACTATCCTGAGGAACTTGATCTTGTATTCGTCAAACCTGACACTTGACGCCATTCCTTCCGAAATTGCCGCGAAAAACCACTGACACATGTACGTGTCCTGTATATGGTACGCACGACCGTACCCTGCTCGACCACAGTATGTGACCCAGGCGTGTGTATGCAAATTTCTTGACCTTTACATGATATAGGAATATGTAGGCCTACGTTCGGGGCGTTAGGTCGCGTTCCGGATCTCCGAGCACGGCGGATAGATGAGACCGTGACAGAGGTCTCCATCCATGTCATGCATCACAAGGGACCCATGCGATCCACTGCCAGGGACACACGTTCACACGACAAGGTATCCGTGCGTTCCTGGCAGCGATCGGATCGTTTTTGCACGGAACCCTCGTTTTCAGCTCGCGTATAAAATGGGCTACATTGTAATATCAAGTTCATGTAGGCTATCGGCATTACAATACTATACATGACACCCTCATTGCATAATTAATGGTTCATAGCAGCTTCGGACAGAAAATTGTAGATAGAGAAGGGAGAGAGATGGAGAGTGAGGGGGGAGAGGAGAGTCAGAGATAGAGATATAGAGAGAGATGTGGGCAGAAAGACAGAGGAGGCTGTGAGACAGAGAGAAGGGAAAAGAGGTCAGAGAGAGATAAGGAAAAAAGAAAAAGGAGAATCATTCCGAGAGAAGGAGGTACTTAATTGGCGACATCCCCGAACGAGGGTGCTTCTCATCAACTCGACCCGCGTTGCTGAGAGATTCAATAACAAAATGCCGTGTGTGTTTTTTTTTCCGGCCAGGGAAAGCGGGTAGGAGGCTAGCGCCGGAGAGAGACGCCCGTCAGACACCCGTCAGCGCGCACACTCAATCATGAAACTCGTCGGCGCGGGGGAAGGTTTCGACATTACGGAAAGAGCGCGAGGGAGAGAGCGCGCTTCAGTCCGTAATAGGATTACATCGCGTCAGTGTTTTATTTGGGAGCTGAAAAAAAAAGGAAGAGAAAGAAAGAGCCAGCTCACTGAAACTCTTCGACGAGACATCGCCAGACATCCCATCTCCCCAGTTGCTCCCGAAAAAAGGGAATCTAAACAACAACACGTAAACATCCAGAGGAGAGTAATATCCCCGAAGGGGGAAAGCAATGCTTTTAGACTTCTTAAAGAAAGCTCAACATCAAAGGCGGTGTGGGTTTAAACCAAATAAAGTCGGTTTTTATAAAAGAACTCACGAAGGATTTGCAGGCTTGAAGTATTAGGCAGCACCGTAACATTTGCCAATGCCCTTGTTTGTAAAAGCCAAGTGATACTATGCCTATTACGGTTCCTTTCTTTTCTCAGACAGTTGATCAGATCGTCCCAGTAGACCGACTGCTCAACCAATGTTCACATGCCATCACGTGACTCATAGTGGGTATTTTTGCAATTCATTTGGTGCAGAATAGGAGTGGAAATTACCAATGGAGACTTTAACATTGCCCGCATTACTCTTTGTACATTTCCATCGCTGCTATCTGCGCCAAATGAGATGAAAAAATACCACTATAAGTCACGTAATGACATGTGGTCGCGCAATTGCTCTATTGTACATCTGTATATATATATTTATATATATATGCCAGCATGTTGGAATTTCGCTGACCTGGATATAAAGATTACATTCCCCACCACCACCCTCATCTCTCCGTCGAGGGCTGACAGGGAGGAAAAAGCCCCAGACAATCCCTATAGAACCAGGTATGATTCGCCTTCGTCCAAGCAGTTGGTCCCCGTCCGCGAGCGCCGTAAAATTTGATTACACGAGCCGACTGTTGTGCGGAACGAGAAAGCGTAACGTCTTTTGTCAGCAATTTGGACGCTCGCATTGGGCGGACAATTCGTCGTCCGTAAAAGCGTTCCATTTATGACTCATTCCTTTCCAGTTCATGTGCTGCTTCTCTTCAATTGTATTCCATTTATTTGATAGACGGCATACCCCTCGATTGTAAGATCTGTCCCCCTCGGGGCCCGCCCTCTCCTTGTTTTCTTTTCAAATGGAATAATTTGTTTTTCCCATAGGACGAATTTTACTGCGTCTTACTTCTTACCGGTACTTCATTCGTTTTCGTAAGGAGAACAAGGACAATTCCATTCACAGAAGGCCTCGACGCTCACTTGAAGATTCTATTTCTAGGCGTGCAATCTTCCCCAATGTCAAGTTTCGTGCCTTCTTTCATGTGCCATTGAAGGCACAGTAACGATCCCATCGGCCATTAGACCAACGGAGAGGATGTTTTACTGGAAAAATGGATTACATTTTGTTTTCACTTATAGATGTGAAGAATCATCCCTTCCACGTTTATGGTATATTCTTCCAAACTTGTTTTTTCAAAACTTCAATGGCGATGTCGGTCTAAAAATATATATATTTTTTTATAAAAGAACTCACGTAGGATTTACAGGGTTTAAGTATTAAGCAGCGCAGTTACATTTGCAATACCCTTGTTTATAAAAGCCAAGTGATACTATGCTTAGTTTACTTTCTTGTCTCAGTTTCCAAGACATTCCCTATTGTACAACACTAAAGATGCCTATACGTCTCAATTGGCCAAGTGTGTGACTTCACAACAAATGTTTCCTTGGTGATGCGTACTTAGCTCAGTGATCAAGACAAACGTTATCTTTATCAACTGTCTTGAAGCCTGTGGAATCCACACAAATGGTCCATTTCAAGAGCCCATTTTTAACTACCGGTATCACTCCAAACCGTAATACACGCATCTTATATAGCTGGGCTAGTTCTATCCCATAGGCTGCATGCAGGGTAACATCAATAATTATATCCCAGTTAGGAAATCTAACTTATCAGCGTTCTTAGACAATATAATTCCTGAAAATATTTAACCCTCAAAGAGCCGGGTTATTTTGACCATTTCACAGCTCGGTCGTTCAATGATGGATTAAAATGATATTTGGCAGGGTGATAGAAAATTGCATAATGAAAATTTAAGTTAAATTTCATTGGGAAAAAAAATCAATGTTTTGTCTGATTATAGCTCATTAATTATTCATGATTCAATTTTGTTTAATTTTTCATATTTTCAATGATTTCGGTTGAATTTCTCGTTTTTTATTGAATTTCCCATGTCTTTTATTGAATTTTATAAATTGTCATGAATTTTACAATGATAATGAAACACACAATGATAATGAAATAAACTATGCAATTTGGATGCTACGCAATTATGTAGTGTCAATGGGAAAACTTCCTTCAAAATACACCATGACCCTGAAAAAAATTTCATTGTCAGAGAACGGCACCTCAAGTTTTAATAAAATTGGTGTCAAAATATGCCTAATATAATTTATAGGTTTTCCAAAAAGTCATAAAGCCCCAGCATGCAGGGAAATACCACTGAGACGCTATAAAAAAAACTACAGGGGGCGGAATCCGCCCCGGCTCTTTGAGGGTTAAAGCAAAAGGTTTCTGGTTGCGTTGCCGGCGCAGTCGAACTTCGCTATTTCAGCAAACCAAAATAAACAATTAAACATTCCTCTGAATGCCTGAGTATCTACAGCGACTTCCCCATTCGTGGTTTCTTTGGTGAATCTTTAAAGCCCCTATACAACATCTTTAAAGGTCAAAATATTGCCACAGTTTGTTTGCTAAACCATTAAACATTCAAAAAAGAAATCCTGCGAAGGTTTCAGCTCAAATGTTAATAATTATGATAAAGTATAACAAGGCAACACACCTAAACAATATTTATCGAAAAGTACAGCATCCGAGACCGCAGGATTTCAACACAAGGAGTATATCATGACAGTTTACAAACTGTGTGGAAGTAGAAGGAAATATGTGCACATGGAATGCTTTCCGATCTTCCCAATGTTGAATTGGGCCTTTAAGCTCAAGTTCTAGGGCAGCCGTGGAGTGCCTGGGAGCTGCCCCTTTCCACGAGCTATTTTGGCGGGATCCTTAATTGGCGTTGATAGAAGCTGATCACGCCCGCGCCCCAGTTAGTGGAGGGGGGATTCTGTACGCATGCGCACATCACACACACCTATCCAGGGCACAGCCTGGGCACGCTCGAGAGGGCCGTGGCGTCTTCAACTTCCCCGCTGAGACTTAAAGTACAGAGATTTCCAGGTACAAGCAGTCAAAATGGGGGAAGCACTATCTGGGCTCCAGCCGGGTAGGTTATGAATAATTCAACAAAGTGACGTAGAAGTGAAGTAAATAATAATTTTATTACACGGCTGGACAGGCATACTACAAAGAGAGAATAATGCGCTGAAGTACTGTCATAATGGACTGCAATAGCTTCAACTTTCACTGAACCCTTATTTTGTTACGTTAATTTGCCACTGAAATGTGCTGTCTCCCACTATAGTTCTACACCATTGATTAGTTTATACCGCAGGCATGGGAATTTTGCTACATATTTTGTAGCTCAGCCTCAGGCCCAGCCTATAGGACCTATAGGCTATGGATCAGGCTATGGCTCAGTTATTATAAAGGGTTCAGTTTAGTTCAGGAGAGTTAAAAACAGCTGTCCAATTTTGTTATCTACTAATTAAGCTAAACCAGTCAAACATTATCTATAGCTAGTTGCCGATTTATTGATGTGTATACGAACACGCAAGTGACAATCAAATAATGTCTGCTTTGTGTGTACTAGAAGATAGTCGAACAGATGATAAAAGCAATTTACACCACATGGAAATACTGGTAGTACATGTATATAGCTGTTCTACCAGACAGACAGACAGACAGACAATTTCGCTTAAAATCATGCCATCGATTGTAGTTCCAAACATGACTCGTTTATGTGACGATCCGTCAGGACCAACATCATTTAAACAGGATGGGACATTTGGAAAAAAATAACTTTGCCAAATTACTGCTGACAAACTACGCGCATATGGAGCAGGATTCACACCCACGAATCCTGCTCTCTTGTGCAGACGTCTTTAATCCGGTCGAGGTGGCGTGGTGGAATTTATTTCAGCAAGCAATCGGCCAAAAAAACACCGATGATACGGTGCAAAATTACAATTAGGCAGACCAGGGTTGATTTACACATTCACTCATGCAATATTGGGCCAAGCACTGAGTATGTATCGTTGACCATACCTCTAGTGGGGCAAACCCTCATTGCTTTGCCCTGTTACCGATACCATGTATCATTGATCTGGGATCAACGTCATTCTTTTTTTTTACGTTTGCGTACCGATCATCTCCAGAGTAATTCCACTCCTCGGCACGACATTTGAAATAGATATAGCAATACCGAATGAGTCTGTTCATCGAGTGGGCCTGCGTCTTCATAGGGATATTATTGGAATCTAGGTCGAGGACCGGATTCCGTCATCATTGGAGCCCAGCATCAGATTGCTCTCTGCCGCGATACATAACAAACGATGGCCGGCAACCCTCTAGTCCCGACTTCAAAGAAAAAAAGTACGTGAGGGACCGAAAAGCCGAACGATTAGCCCACTAACGTACAAAATCCCCCGCCTATCTGTTCTGCTTTCTATATTCGCTACACTCGTTGCGTAGCCGTAAATATGCCGGTACCTTAAAGGAAATAATTGTCATCGCTCTTGGTCCTGATTGAATAATTTTAAAAAAATCCCCTTGATTGAAAAGCCGGCAATTACAAGCTCTGTCAAACGTCTTCAGAATTTTGTGAATGCCGGAATGCTGATAAATGTATTGTCATACAGATTGGCCGCCATGTGGTCGGAGGTACGATAGCAGTCTGGGATACTGTGTCAGTCAAGCAGTCCCCATCTATCATCCAATTTCGGTGCCACGCGATGGAGAACCACCCCCCCCCATAAAAAAAAAAAAAAAAAAAAAAATCCGTCAGCGAAGCGTCCTACGAAAATCACCTGGGTTTTGTAAACAGCCTGTGTCTTGCTCAGGAAGGGGGATCCTTTCGGTTATTTAAAATGCACCATCGGATTTCATATGAAGGCAGCCCTGGTGTTTAGATCGGCCGTCTTCCAAACTGGCGAGGGGAACTTTATTTTATACATCATTGGCTCGCTCTAAGTGCGGAGAGCTGTGGATTTGTCAAAATGGCAGAGCGATATTGTCAGCAAAAGTGACAAGCCAGGTGGAGTGGAGGATAACACACACACACACACAAATTGCCTGTCGGCGAACCATACACTCAGCCGAAATTAAGAAGTAACTATAATCCGATCTATCCTTTGCTAATTCTCGACCGGACTTCATTACTCGGTACGGGCTACTGAAGCACACAATGGAGGAGGAGCGGCCGAGCTCGCACACTTCCGGAACAGCTTACAGAGGACTGCGCGGTCTTGCTAATGCATCGTACAGTAATCCACAGGCCAAGCTGGCGCCAGTGTGGTGTATAATACTGGCCCTTTTTCCCCTCACGCGCGTCACGGGCTTTCAACACGCGAGGTGGTTGCGCGCCTTTTCCATCTTGTACAAACGGACCTCAGGCTAGGTATTGACGTCATCGGGTCGCCTTATCCAGGGCCAAACGATGACGTAATGACGGAAGACACGCCATTGTGTAGGCGCGGTAGACTACGCCTAACCTTTACTTTTGCTACGCCACAGCCGCAGTTTCCGCCAAGCACTGGTTGGCAAGCTTAATATGGTCGTTTACGAACTGAAGGTTTGGGCTGGGGTTTAGGCTTCGGTCATGTTATTTCTCTTACCCGTCGAAAATGTCACAGGCATCTAGAAACAAGCGTTTCGCCTAAGTATCTTGGGGAATACTCTGTACTTGTCAAGCCAGCAAACCTTCAAATTCGGCGACAAATCGAAATTTGATTTTCAGGTTTTGTCAGACGAGGAGAAGGCCGAGCCTAATCCATGGACTCGTAAAGAGCCTATGGTCAGCCGTCACAATAAATAGATACACAAGACAATCTACAATGTATAGGTCTATGTAATTAACTGCTGTACAACAACAAGAATACTCAGTAATGTTAACGACTATATCATACACAAATTACAGATACATACTTTTTTTAATGTTAAAATGTGCGGATTAAATGTCCAGCCGACAGGTATAGAGTTACCAACAAATTGTGGGGGAATACTATAGATGATGTTGTCTGGAGTGATGACGCTTGGAGCACACGAAGCGAAACGTGCGGACGCAGTGAATGCAATGGAACCAATGATGGACAGAAGGGGTCGCCTGGTTGCATTCTTTATTCTGTCTGTCTTTCACTCCCCTTTATCTGTCTCCGTCCTTTCTCTATGTATGTTTCTCCCATTTCTCTATTTGTCTCTCTCTATCTGTTTCTCTATTTCTCTCTCCTCTCTTCACCTCTCTCTCCCTCTCTATTTTCCCCTCTTCCCCTTCATCCCTCTCTATATGCCTATCTCTCCCTCCCTCTTCCTCCCTCATCTCTCCCGATGTCTGTCTGTTTGTCTGTCTGCCCGTACGTGCGTCTCTTCCTCCTCTCTTCCTCCCTCCTTTCACTTCCTCTCTCCCCTCACCATCCGTGTATCTCTCTTTCTTCCCCACCTCTCCCCTCCCCTCTGTGTATCTTTTTCTTTCTTCCCCATCGCTCTCTTCTTCTCCCCCTCTCTCTCGCTCTCTCTCTCCCTCCATCACCCCCCCTCTCTCTCTCTCCTCTCTCTCTCTCTCCCTCCATCACCCCCTCCATCTCTCTCTCCCTCCCCCTCTCTCTCACTCTATCTCACTCTCTCTCCCTCCACCACCCCCTCTCTCTCTCCCTCCATTCTGTCTTCTCTTTCTATCCCTCTCTCCTCCTCACTCTCTCTCTCTCTCTCACTATCTCCCTCCCTCCATCACCCCCTCTCTCTCTCTCTCTCATTCTCTCTCTCTCTCTCCCTCTCTCTCTCTCTCTCTCTCTCTCTCTCTCTCTCTATCTAGTCTATCTGCCTCTCTCTCTCTCTTCCTCTTCCCCGCCCCCGTTTTAATCTATAAAATGTAGGTCCCTATTCCAAGCCCAAGGATACGTTGAACTAATGGACGTAGTGTTTCCGGGCATGGGGCATATTTTGGTCTTTACTTTGTTGGGAAGGGGATTGGGGGCTTTCTCCCAACGAAGCCAGCTCCTGGGTAATCCCTGATAGTTTCACGTGTTGCGCTGCAGAATTGCTTAAGCAATCGCAGAATAAACTCGTCTTCTTCTTCTTCTTCTTCTTTTTCATTTTTACCTTAGCCGGCCCTTCTGTCTTTATACACAATTTTTTTTCTGTTGTTGCTAAAAGCTTTTTTGAGGAGGAGCTGGAGGCGAGGGGGAATCACCGATGGCGCAACTTGGGTGAAGAAGTAAAAACAAATCCCGGCAGGAAATCATTTTATGGATTTCTGCGGCTGGGCTCCGAGGTTCAGGAATTCTGGGTCAATCAGGATGCGGCAACTTGGGCAGCGGGAGTTATATAGGGTCGCGACCCGTCCGTGGCGTCTGTAATAATGTGTTGCCGATAAAAAAACAGAAATGTTCACTGGCCGGCGTGAAACTTGCCCGGCGGATCAGCCGTCCGCGGACCGCCGTTTAATCACTGGGAAACCGCGATGGAGCCGAAAGGAATCGACGGGAATGTGAGGGGGAGGGAGGGAGGGGGGGTCTAATCTCACCCGGTCCGTGCCTTAATTGGCGGTGTCGGAATGCCAGACATCAATCTAGAAGACGAAATACAACTCGCAAGAATCTTCATGCGTCCTATTTTGAAGGAGTGTCTAGAGTGGGGAAAAAATATGCTGAAATTGTTTCCTCTTCAATGTTCGTATGAAGTTGATCAAGCAAGGCTGGGTGGAGCAGGGTTATTGGGCTCGCCGTCTATCACCGCACAGCGGTTATCGTACTTTATTCCCTGTCAAGCAAAACTTCATCGTCCCCCGCAAAAAAAAAAAGTGAGCGATGAAAATGTGCGAAATAGCGGGGGTGAAACCTTGTGACACACACATCCCTCGCTTTTCCCGATTCTTGGGAGAGAAAATAACAGTACACACAGAGGAAGACAAAATTGAGAAAATGATTAATTAACGACACCATTACCTGTGTTATGCATGAGCACGGTGCCGTTGCACTACAGCAGCCTGTCGCGAAGCCATCTATTACATGGTGACTCGTCAGTGCGTTAGAATGAATGGAAGCAACCTGCCTCAAAGTGCACTGGAGTGCGTATACATGCAGAGATCCATCCTAAAGACGAGGGATAATTGGGTCATTTCACAGGAGAGGGCTGAGTGGTTTCAAACTCAGTCTCCTATGACAATAAGAAATGACTAAGATTATTGCATGTACGTATTACGTATATGCAATATGGACTTGGCAAAGAGCACCCGCCCCTGTTTAAAAAAGGCCCTTGCCGCCAGTGCATTGTACTCTGATCTTCCGTCCTTGTCACTCTTGAAGGCTTGATTCGGTTCTGATGTTATGCCTAGTCTCACATATTTGGGACAATAGACCGTGTAACTCTCTTGGTGAAATAGGTCACCGTACACTTCCGGGCACCTCCGCGCCGCCTGCTATAGGAGATTAACGCGTGCCCAATTTTGAATGCATTATTACATAATGAAGAAAGCCTCTTTCCAACTAAAAACCCAGATTTATGGATTAAGTATATTAAAAATATAAGAATGAGCAAAAACAAAACTACAAAAAAATGAGAATACGGCAGAAAAAAATAAATAAATAGAACCCGACCTTCATCTTCCGGTTGTAAGTACAGTATTGCGAATACGGCCCGACTGCGGTACGCGACGTGAGCATTACTACACGGACGTATATAAAACGTGCTGCTTGTATCGCGCCGAAGTTGGTGTGGTTCGCATTTCCTCCGATCCCCGGAACTTTCAGGAATCTCGCGGTAACACGTACATTCTCGAGGCCAACTTACACGGTCTATTGGGAATTATAAGACGTCTCGAGAGACCAAAAGTGGCTGTATGGAATTAATACGGTTTGCACACGATGGTATCCAACCGCTGTTCACTGCATGGCTTTAGTGGTCAAAGAAAATGGGGCTTGGCTGTGGTCGGAATACCCAGCAGCGATTTCCCTGATAAAATCCTATGCTGTCGTGGATGAACCTTGAATTATAATCGTGCGATATGGGGTCGTGTAAGTAGATTAGAGCAGATCCTCATAGATAATAACTATCTATATCGTAATGCAACGCGGTAGCCACCGCTATACATTATTCGAATCGACCACACGACCTAGACCAGCCGATCGGTGGTCAAGTGGTTAAGACGCCCGTACTAGAAAGCGGGAATCGCGGGTTCGAATCCCGAGCTGCCCGAAATATTGTTATCAGGCATCGAGCAAAGCATTGAGCACTCAGTGTTTATCACGTCGAGCAGGGCAAAACCTGATTGAATTAGAACAGATTGTACAATTTCAAACAGGTATCATTTGTAATTGTAACTTTGCGGTCCAACCTTCAATTCGTTATTCTTGTCAAAAGTCAGGACGTTCGTTGGATGTGCACTTTTCGTATCAGACTCCTAGCTATTATGGTCTATAGAACTGAATGCTGTATCATGTTTACAACCATGCCCAGGGGATCGTGGAGCAAGCATTGTCGTTCGACTATAGAGTTCGCCAACGACTCATTTTACATTGCGCGTAGGCCTATATGCACCGAGTCTTCAGTGGACAGTACGCCATGCATGGCGCATAAAATATACTCCCGTCGATCGCGGCAATTGGGTTCTTATTGCCTGTATAACGCACTGTGTGTGAATTTCACAGGCTCGGCTAACCCAAATACAGCCGTAAATATGGCGACCATGCACCAACCTGAGCACGGCTCGATCATAGAATGAGATTTCGCAGTGCTTCAAAAGTCCACAAAAAATGCATTTGTAACGAGAGAAAATTCTGCGACCGTGTGCTTTAATATTGCGGTGTTTTTTTGCGGGGGTCTTTTTTTTCTGCGTCCAGCTATAACATTTCCATTTTGGACCTTCGAGATGCGCAAAATGCGGCATGCACTTTACAACGAGATCCATTTCCCCTAACGCGGTATTCGATCCAGCTTTATCTTATTGAACTGCCTAACCGCCCCCTCCCCCCAAAAAAGTCACTCAGTTTGTTATACCAAGGCACCGTGCAAGTATAGGCCTATATACAAACCATCGACAGCGGCGAAGCTTGGGGATGGTTTATGAGAAACTGGGCTCATTAAGGAAGGAGAGGGGGGGGTCATGTTTATGAAATGAAATTACAGGAATTGGGGTATTAGGGGTGGCGGTAAGGTGGAGGCGTCGGCTTTGGCAGACTCCGCCATCCATTTACATACCGCCCATAATTGACCCAGTTCGTGGACTGATTCCAGTGACGACATTATGACCGGGTTTTTATGGGTGTATAGGCAGGCAGGCAGGTGGGCGGGCAGGCAGGCAGGCAGGTAGGGCAGGCATGCAGGTAGGGCAGGCAGGCGGTCAAGCAGGCAGGCAGGCAGGCGGGTAGGCAGACAGGCAGGCAGGCAAGCAGACTGCAGGCTTTTCTCTCTTTTTTTGCCACGAATGGCCTCTTTGGTTTCCATTCCAAGAGTGTGCATTACGTTGGTCTCTTCTCCCAGGAGAGGCTGCCATGGTGGAAATGAGACTTGGTCGCGTGAATGCAGTTTCCAAAAGGAAATACTCATCAAGATCAATCTACCAAAACCAAAGATGCAAGAATAAGACTTGATACGTATAAGAGTTATCTTTAATTATCAGCAATAAAAATTACATTACCGAAAATATTATATGACAACATTACGAAACAAGCTAGTGCCTATATTAATATAGGCACTGGCTTCAAGCAACTTATGATTCGTTGAAAGATTAATTGCTTCTGGCTGGCACTTTACATTACCAAATTAGTTGCCCATTTTAGAATCAAACGTCTAGAGTGGCTGGCTATACCTCAGGTGGTGAAGCGCTAGCGCGTTAAACTAGATACACGTGTCCCTATCCCGGAAGGTGAACACTGATGTGCCGTTGAGAAACGTTCCTGTGAGTTTCTTAAATATAGGCATATATGCATTATTCTGCCTTACCGGAGCTTAAAGCCCCTATACAACATTGGTAAAGGTCAAAAGATTACCACAGTTTGTGGTGTTAAACCATCAAACACTCCAAAAAAGCAATACTGGGAAGGTTTTAGCTGAAATGGTAATCTGAGAAAGTAGAAACATACAAATAATTATAACGGTTTACGCACCAGCCTGTAGTGTATGAAGTAGGTTATTACTCGTGAGTACTGTAATAAACTATTTGCCGATGTTTTGGTGACGATTTCTCGAAAAGTACAGCATCACAGACCGTAAGTTTTCAACATGAGGATGTTGTCATAACCATCTACAAACTGTGTAAATAAGAGGGAAATCTGTGGACATGGATGTTTTCCGATCTTCCCAATGTTGTATCGGGCCTTTAAGTACTCTTGGTGCCCGTGCTAACGCCCGAAGCAAGGGCGTGCTGAAAGTGCGTGCACTTTGCCGGGTAACGATGCAGGGGTGAACCAAACGTATAATGTCTGTATACTTAGATTAATTTAAACGGGCCAGTATAGCCTTGGGATCAGTACGGTCGCATGTTCACTCTTGAGCAACGGATGGTAATGTCAAACCAGAGAAGTGTAAACGCCGTGTACACAGTATAGTAACTCAATAATATTGCACAAACATTTCAGTTTCCTGGGTATAGATACGGCACGTTCAATAACACTGGAGTAGATTTCACCCAACTCATAATGACTTGGGCCTTATATACGAAGTTGCGATCCTTTCGTTCGACATTGAGCGATGCGGGCACACCGCACGACCAATGGCAACTATACGGTGACCAATACCATCGTGAGCTGGAGTACGATAGCTCATATTGCTCTGTGCAATAGACCACAGAACATTCTTGATCCAGTCTCACTGAGCCTTATACTGTAAAGAGACCCGGCGGTACCGGTGCTTTGCAAACGGATTATTATGCACAAGGCAAACTGTGTGTATTTTATAACAGATAGACGGCTGTTAATCCGATCAAGTCGAACGATTTTTTTTGTAGACTGTATACATTATGGTCAAGTATATGCATGGACTTGATTTTATCAAAATGGAGTCAGGTAAATGATCTTAAAATAGACTATCCCCAGAGGTTGTATTCCACTGTTATCGATGCCGTGCTGATATCAGTGCCTTGCAATATAGACTGCAAGACTGTGTTCATCATACAGTAATTCGGTCACGGTGACCTCGGGTGGTCCTAATGTGTAGGCCTATGGCTAGCAATATTTTTTTACAAACCAAGTTTTGGAGGCCGATCAATTGATAGCCTGTGGTTTAATGCTTCAACTTTCTCGGAAATCTGAAGCATCGGAGGACTTAAAGTCGTCCTATTTGACTTTGCAGGGATGCCGCACAAAAAAGGGGGTTACAAAATCTGTTTGAGAAAACACGGTGAGATGGGAAGGTTTGTTTATGGTGAGAATAGCAGGAGTAATAGGTTTGCGGTGACACCAATTACACCATGCAAAGTTCTCATCTGTGAAGTATGTGTTGAAAAGAACCGGAGGAACTCGACAATATACTCTGTTCAGTCTCCTGAAAACGAACAGAATACACTGTTCGAAACGTCGAGTTCCTCTGGTTCTTTTCAGAACCACATAATTATACTCACAAAAGAGAACTTCACATGGTGTCAACGCAAACCTATTACTCCAACAAACGCGGTGGAGTGGTGTATGAGTTTTAGTTTCCAATTAGCAGGGGACCTCTTCTAATAAGGTCATTCAAAATTGGAAGACATCTGGAAGATTGAACTTTCGGGTGACAATTTTCAGGGACTTGTCACAGACACAATTCGCGCGTTTTTGTTTTTGTTTTGTTTGTTTTTTTGCTTTATTTAGTTTCCTGCAATCACAATAAAGGGAGTGCCTTTTGTGGGATCCCTCTAACTGCTAACTACACCAGTTGCCAATTGTGATGTACATGGCATATCATTGCATCAGGCAGAACAATATTGAGACCACTATCCACAGACGTTATCATGGACGGGCTATTTTCGTGTAGGTCTCCCACCAGTCCGTTTGTTATGACTGAACACACTCTGTCTTTGGCCGTGCGCAATTCCAGCTGTCATTCGAGACAGACAAAAAAAAAAGGTTGAAACATTATTACCAAGCAGAAAGACAACCTGAAAAAAAGAAGATCGCGAATAGGTGAGGAAGGATTAGACCCCGCGGATCTATTTTCTTAGCAAACCCATTAAACGATCTACTCTTCGACTCGATAGGACAGTGTCACCACCATAGAGGTATCCGTTTCATTGGCGTACAATTTGATACAAATCAGATACGTGTGTAATTATACGTGTCCCCCCCAAAAAAAAAAAACGTTGGGCTTTACTAAAAAAAAGGGGGGGGGTGGCTGGCTAAGCTTTATTGTACACTTTAATAAGAGCGCGGTGTTCTGATATGCTGTATAGCAAGCCTTACGGGGCGATGCCACACACGATCCACCGTGTCTGATCGATGCCTGGATACGAAACATGAGCCCGTCACTCCATTCCCACTCAGATATCGGTGCCTCCACCAAACAACTGCAGGCCCATCTGGGTCAATGTATGGCGCCCTGGCAGGAGGCTCTGATCGACAGGGAGACCTTGGATGAGACCTCGTTTTATATACAGTAGTCAATACAAAAACTGTTGCCAACTGCTCACTGACTAGAATGACCTGCAATACAGGAATCTCAAAAGTTAGAGGGCCTGACGTTTCGATCAATTGAGGACCGTGCTCAAAGGCAAAAGTGACAAGGACCTACACAGACAGTCGGGGGAATGAAAGCCCCGACACACAATGACGGAGGAAGGACAAAAGGGAAGGGAGTGGGATGGAGATGTACGCCAAAGGAGGAAAGATTAGGGAAAACAAATAAAAGGGTGGGGAGGATCAAAGGGACGGGAGGGAGGTGGGAGATCAGAGGTGAAAGCCACAGGAAAGATGGAAGAAAAGAGGTGTTAATGAAGTGAGGATTAGTCATTCCCTTCCTGAATATTAAGGCCATGAGGTTCAACGCTGCATTTACACTTGTCTTGATCCCGCAAGGAGGGTGAGATCCGCAAGGGGAATCAGATCCGGATCAAGACCGTGAGTAAACGCAACGCAGGATCAGATCCTGATCCCGGGATCCGATCCTCCTCTCGGGAAGGATAAGATCCGGTTCAGATCCCGCAATTTGCAAGTGTAAACGCAACACGGGATCAGATCCGGATCAGATCCCGGAAGCTGACGTCACCACATACGGTCTGACACTGACAACGAGAGTACATCAGTACAGTATGCATAGTCGAGTTTCGCGCGTATTGGCTGCCGTTGTGCTCCAGTGCGCATGATCAGTAAACAGTGCACATAACCTTTGCCCCGAGATTGCGGCGCTTCATCGATGCCACGCGGGATTAGGATAAAGTGTAAACGCGGCAGGGATCTGATCGCGACCGCTGATCGCGACCACAGGATCTGATCCTCCGTTACGAGATCAAGTGTAAACTCAGTGTTATAGTGCGGAAACGCTTAATCCACAAGTTTGTTTTTATATAGTTAACAGTTAGCAGAAAGCTGGCCGTTTAATCCGTCGATGCGGTGAATTAAGAGCTGCTTCTACCACGATGTTGCTGAGAAGAAGAGTTGAGTATCCCTCCGCAGACACAATATTTTGGCTGCTTCGTAAGTCGTTACAAATTCCGCTCACACACTAAGGTAGTGGGGCCGTCCACGAGCAATGTTAAAAGATAACAGATCGGCGCCGTGCCGACCCCTGCCCAGGTACGTATATACCCCCTCCCCTACAATGCTTGCGGCAGTCAGGCCCGGTCTGGTCCCCAGACGCCTGATAAGGAGACCCTTTATGAAACGCCACGCGTGGCAGGACGAAAGAGCGGGATGGGGAAGGTGGGGAGAGGGACGGAGGTGTTGGCGCGGCGACCGACTGGACGCGTGGAGTGACTGGAGGGGAGCGGCCGAGCCGACCGCTGTGCCGTCCCGGGCCCGACCCAGCCCGAGTGTCGATGTCACGGTAATAGGTCGGCCCTTATGCACGCTGGGCGAACACCTCGATATCAGCTCATCAGCTTTGCCGACGGGGCGATGCCCTGGGCTGGAACGGGAGGTGGTGGGTAGTCTGCAGCGTTTGGACCGCCATGTGTGCACGGTTTGAGCCGAGAAGGGCACGATTAAACCTTTAAGACGTCAAATGTTGAGAGGGACTGACGTCTAGATCCTAGCAGGACCTTTCTCAATGGTAGAGTCTCACTTTGAGAAATGCCCTTCTCTATAAAGTCCCATCAACATAAACAGATACCATAGATATAACATGATGTTATAAGACGTCCGTACTAGAATTCGGGAGTCGCGGGTTCGAATCCCGCCCGAGCTGCCTGAAATATTGTAATCAGGCACCGTGCAGAGCACTGAGCATTCAGTGTTTACCACGTCGAGTAAGGGCAGGCCTCTCTTGATGCTGCATTCCCGAATATGCTACGACTATTCAGAAACTGTTGATTATTCTTAAAGAATCGCAGAAAGTAACCCTGTACATTGTCAATGAATATTCTGCTTCCTATACCCGACCTCCACTTCGGTTCTCCTTACTCCCGCCTATATTATATTTCTAAGGGGGTTTACGTGTCAGCTCCAAGGCCGCACTGTTGCATAGAGAAGGTAACGAGACACGAGCCGAGCGAAGAATCGAAAATGTTCTAGGTATAACAGAATATCCCTTATGTACATGTACGGGTATCGTTTGGCGGCCTCTGAGTGGAAAAGATGGAGAACGCAAACCGGCCTCACTTCGGCCATCACTCAGTCCTAGGGACGGACTTTGAGCTGACCATGCTCGGACAGAAGCATGCACCTTGTTTTTCTCTGGAGTGTTTGAGGCTCACTAAAAACCTCTTTCGGGTAGCCTTAGGGGACACTAAAAAAAATCAATATGTGACCCGGCACAGCATAATGAAGAATAACCCCCACTTTTGAGATTTTTAGATTTTTAGATTTTCTAATGATGTGAAAGAGTTTACCATTTTCAAATGATATCAAAATTATTTCCGTGTGAACATTGTTGTAAATAGTACAAGGGGACTTCACTCGTTCATTTAGTACCAGACACAATATAGCAGCACCAGTCTAACTCCTCGAAGGCGGCCATTCAAAAAGGCAAGAACTTTACATTTTCCTGGAAACAGTACACAAACACTCCCCCGAAATCCTCGTTTTGTTCAACATTTAGAGACGGATTTCGGAAAAATCCTTAGGCCATGATATCCTCCAATACATTAACATTCTTTTTATCGAATTGAGAAGATACTTTGACTTCAGGCGTTGTTTACTCGAAAAGTGTGTTGGTGGGATATTCCTCATGTCGCTGTGCTGGGTCACATATGTTTCTGAAATTTCGA
This sequence comes from Luidia sarsii, assembly GCA_949987565.1. Taxonomy (NCBI): domain Eukaryota; kingdom Metazoa; phylum Echinodermata; class Asteroidea; order Paxillosida; family Luidiidae; genus Luidia; species Luidia sarsii. The sequence goes on along the minus strand of OX465102.1, from coordinate 21,845,719 downwards.
AAAAAAAAATTCCATTTTTTTTTTACCCACTCCCACCCACCCCTAATTTTGACTACCAAAAGAGTGAGTTTGCTCTCTTGCAAAATGTACATGAATTTCACATTAATCAAAAAACATGTACAAGTCTATCAGAACGCAATTCAGTTTTATAGACGGTGGCTGATAATGAAGTTGGCTGGGTCAATCTGTCGCGGCGCGTACGATATGTAAAAAAAGACAAGTCCGAAATTCTAAAATGTGAAAAGTGAATTTCGAGTTTTAATCTATTTCCTTCACCCAACCACCCAAAACATCGAACAAAATGTAGTGGCCCCTTAAGCCTATCGCACTCGATTCATGTACAATCCGTCACGGTTCCGACTGGCATGAGTTACATGGAAGGGATATTCGGCAGCTCGTAGTTCTTAGTGTGTATCAGGGTCGCATATTCATTCGGGGATCGCGGGTCTATATTGAACTGTCGAATCCTTTGCTACTGAGTCTATAGGCTGAGTCGGGTCTCAATTGTATCGCGTGGTGAGCAGTAGTTCTAAACGCTAAACTGACGGTGCGGACACTCATGGTGCACTGATCACTATACACGGGCCGGAGATATTCCCACAGCGAATATCTCACACGGTGCATCCCGAAGCGGGAGCGATCCGGGTTAGGTTTAGCGTCAGCGAAGCTTCGTACCAAAAGAGCCGCATGTATGGTGCTGAAATGTGGGCGTTTAGATGAGGGAGGGGAGATGGGTGAGGTTGAGACATGTAGGTCAAATCGAAGAGGCTGGTACCAAAGGAGTTCGGGGAGAAGGGAAAGCGATTGGTCGAACCAGGGTGCCAATTGCAGGCGTTGATCCTGTCTTCCCGTTGGGAATATAACCCCAAAGTGGCCTGGTGTGGTTGGGCTAGACGTCTTAAAGAATAGGGAGGAATTAAATCGACACGCTCTGGCAAGACTCCGCAGAGATCATTACGGGCAGCTACCGTCGCCCTAAGACGTTCTACTACCGCCAGATGACGAAGAAAATGTAGGGTGGGGTACTATAGGAAGTAAGAACATGACATTGGGAAACAGAATGTGTATTAGATATGGGACGTCAGCTTCGTCTGCAGGTGACTGGCCCCGTCCAAAATGGATACCGTGTATGTTATGTTCTTAGACCTTACATAGACATAGTCAAAATAAGCAGAAACTGGAGATCACACCCATGTAATCGTGCTTTTCAGAAAGGTCCAGATATAGTATCAGTGCATCAAAGTGTAAATATGACCGTAATATACTGTCACCGTATGAATTAATTTACAAAAAGCAGTTTCGTGTTTTGTTTTTTGGTAAGTAGATCAAATAGTGATAGATTTGGTTTTCTGAAACTATATACGCAGAACTTTGAGAAAGTCTGAAACTTTAGATTCCAAGTGGCTCTCATAATTTGTTTTTTCTCAACGCAATTCCGATGTCACTGGAGGGGAAAAAAAGTCAATTTGCAGTAGAATGTCCGAAAAACATTGCTCGGGAAGCAGAGAATAAATCAGTGTGCGGATACCAACCACCTATCTCCGACCGCGCCATTCTAACCAGACACCACTGACATTTTTACCCCGCAAAAGATGCCCGTAGGCGATCGTAATTGGGAAGCCGTGAAGAATTCCTGACATACGTTTTGCAAGTGTCTAATCAGCGTAGGTATACTCTATCCAGACCAAGTAATTTACTTTTCCCCTCTGTGTAGCTCGCTTTGATGAAGCTTCTTGCATGCACGTCGCATATATACGGCATTGCACCGTCCGTCTGCCTCTTGTTGGCAATCTGTCACGAACGTTTTAACAAGAATATCTCGACCCATTTCGCTCTCGTGACAAGTGCTATGTAATTCAACGATCTACGAGAGATGGGGACACGAATTGATACAGCTTCGAATGAGCTGGCCATTGTTGCTTCTTCGTCTTCTTCGTTTTCTTTTTTTATTCCCTGACGGATCTAGGGTGTGCATCCCCCAGGGCGCTGTACGCAGCTCGCACGCCCTCTCTGGTTTGTTCCGTGCATCTCTCTTGCCCTCACAAGGGACTGACTGTCATAATCCTTCAGAATGTTCTTATTTTCTTTCTTTCTTTCTTACCAATAGCCCCTGGATGCACGGGTATGTCACGTAAAGCAGCTCAGAGACAGCTCTCAACCATGAACACAACGTGCTGAATGCAAATTACAAGAGTTAGAGGGCTTGACGTTACCACCCAAAGGAGAAACGTATCGAAATGTACGGTCCTGCTAGGATCGAAACGTACGGTCCTGCTAGGATAGAAACGTACGGTCCTGCTAGGATCGAAACGTAAGGTCCTGCTAGGGTGGAAACGTAAGGTCCTGCTAGGATCGAAACGTAAGGTCCTGCTAGGATCGAAACGTAAGGTCCTGCTAGGGTAGAAACGTAAGGTCCTGCTAGGGTGGAAACTAAAGGTCCTGCTTGGGTGGAAACGTAAGGTCCTGCTAGGATAGAAACGTAAGGTCCTGCTAGGATCGAAACGTAAGGTCCTGCTAGGATCGAAACGTAAGGTCCTGCTAGAGTGGAAACGTAAGGTCCTGCTAGGATAGAAACGTAAGGTCCTGCTAGGATCGAAACGTAAGGTCCTGCTAGGATGGAAACGTAAGGTCCTGCTAGGATGGAAACGTAAGGTCCTGCTAGGATCGAAACGTAAGGTCCTGCTAGGATCGAAACTTAAGGTCCTGCTAGGGTGGACATGTACGGTCCTGCTAGGGTGGAAACGTAAGGTCCTGCTAGGATCGAAACGTAAGGTCCTGCTAGGATAGAAACTTAAGGTCCTGCTAGGGTGGAAATGTACGGTCCTGCTAGGATGGAAACGTAAGGTCCTGCTAGGATAGAAACATAAGGTCCTGCTAGGATAGAAACGTCAGACCCTCTTTATGTATTACAGGTCATCTTAGTCAGTGAGCAGTTTGCAACAATCTTTAACAAAATTATAGAGGGAACTGAAGAGAGATACAGGGGAGGGAGAGGAGGTTACAGATACAGAGAGAGGGGAAGGGACAGGAGGAGAGAGACACAGAGAGAGAGAGAAAGAAAGAAAGAGACGTTGATAAAACAAAACGTAATCTATCACAGATAGGATATACAAACTTGGCGTCCCCTCCCTTCACTACCACCTCGCTGTCTGTAAGTTGAGAGATTTTGATGTCTTCCTATATATTATACTCTCCTCAGACAGTGAGCTATCCGTTTGACATTCAAACAGCCAACTCTTAATGTCACAGCGATCAGTCTGTTGCTGGTGTGGTCTGCAGGCCTCATAGGGCGGCTTGATCGCAGAGCCTGTCCGCGGAGTTGGATGGATGACTCCGAGAGCCGTGCTTCTCCGGAACCTCACGCAAAAGGCATCGGGGTGGGGGCTGGGGGAAGCGGTTGACTTTTACAAGGCTACCTCCGGCGTGACTGTTGCCTTCAACCTGCGTTCATCAATTTGCTCTTGAAATGTGCATCTCCGGGACTACAGGGCAGATCACGGTCCAAAAAGAAGGTTTTTTTTCTCATTTTTGTTTTGGTATCTGTCGATTTTCACTCTTGTTGATTGCTCGCCCTTGAGCAAGATTTGGCTAGCAAGATGGCTTTGGCCATCTGCTTGGTTGAATACAGACTTTGCGGGTGTAGGCAACATTTTGCACACCATCAATAAGCCACAAGGGGTAAAAAAGGGCACAACCGAGGAAGTACTCCCTTCTCCTTTTCGTGCAAGCATGGTGTACCTTATTCTGACCTTGTAAATCCGGTCGAATCAAGATCGTATTTCTTTGGACGTGTGTGGGCTAGCTAAGTTTTGCATATACCAGAGAAAAAAAACATGAGAAAGAGAACACGATCTTGGGATCACGAGAGAAATTAATGAAAAAAAGTAAAACTTGTTTATCTGGTACCCGGGGAGTAGAAACACTCTCCCTGGTATAAATGTTGTGTTCCTACTTCCGCCGTCGGGTTGAAAGGAGATAGCCAGTACCTTGTCATAACAGCCGGATTTAAAACGTATAGCTGTGTTGATAACAAGAGCTCATCTTGTCTTGAGACGCCCGGCTCTCGACGGAAAGCGCAAAAAAAAAAAATCGGCAAAATGTCACGTCCATTTTGTATACTGTCTTCCTTCGTTCTGAGAAGAAAACAAAAAGATATGGGGGATGCAAAGAGACAGCGGTGATGTCGAATGGCGAAAACTCCTTGGGTGTCTTCTGAAGGAGGTTTTCCTCTGCTTTGTCAGGGCTAAAAATGCCCCGTTCGACCGATGAAGCACGCGCCGGCAGTAAGCTGAACCACAACCATTCACCCGAAACGATAATGTTTCTCACGATATACAATAGACGGGCCTCTGTTCGTGTTTCGTTTTATTGTGAACGGGCAAGAAAAAAAAAACTTACTCACCAATGGAACCATTCAAAGACAGGAAGTGGAACAAGTTTAGGGTATAAGGCATGGTTTCACGCTCTCTTGTCCTCCGCGGATTCTCCCGTAACTCATTCTGCGATTTTATTTTACTTCTCTTTTCTCTTGCTCGGTCTCATTCAATGTTGGATCGGATCGATGGCGGCCGACGGGGGTTGATTACATAGGGGAGGGTCGGTGGTGAAAGGTGTGCTGGGCGATCCGTTCCCCACAGGGTATACCCAACGCGTGCTCGTCTCCATCGACCTGATTGCCGCTGAGGCGAGATTGTGGTCATTGGCGAGGCGGGAACCAGGCCCGCCAGCCTTGCTCTTCCCTTCCCTTTCCCACCCTGCTTGCCTCCGGGAGGGTATTCCACTGTCCGCCAGACTGAACTCCCCCCCCCCCCCTTGGGGGAGATACTGTCTTAGGTTTCCCGCCTTTGGCTCAAGGTGAAGGTCCGTGAATAGGTATAGTTAGAATAAAAGAAAGAGATAGGAGACAGGGAGAGAGAGAGAGAGAAAGAGAGAGAGAGAGGGAGGGAGAGTGGGAGAGAGAGAGACAGAGAGACAGAGAGACAGAGAGACAGAGAGAGAGAGAGGGGGGAAGATATACGGGGAGAGAGAGGGAGAGAGAGAAAGAGAGAGAGAGAGGGGGGAGAGAGGGAAGGAGGGAGAGAGAGAGGGGGAGAGCGAGGGAGAGAGGAAGAGAGAGGGGATGCGGGAGAGGGGATAGAGATAAAGAGAGGGAGAGCGAGGGAGAGACGGAGAGAGAGAGGGGGAGATAAAGAGAGAGGGGGAGAGGGAGAAAGAGAGAGAGGGCGTCCTTCAATTTTCAAATCACATGTTTATTTGGTCGTGTGTGTGTGTGTGTTTCAAGGTACTGCAAGTTTGGGCAATAATTCGGTGTTATTGGCTGCAATGCTGCAGTAGGACATGTCTCTGCCTCGCTGGCTGGCTGGCAGCCTCTTGGCATCTAATCAAATCAGCCAGGACGTTCATCCAGGATAACACCATCTGGTGTCCTCGCTGACACGAAAAGGTGACTGAAAGAAGAGAAGAAGAAAAAAAACCCACGTACCTCGGGGAAGTAGAACGAGCAAACTCCTATTCCCCGGACGCCGAAGGAATGCGGTTTCTTCTGGTGGAAGTTTTCATCTCCTCAGAATGATGCTGCTCCCATCTGCTGGCCGAACAAAGCTCCGGCAGTTGGACCGTTGGAGATGCCTGCCGGGGAAGGGGAAGCGTTGCCACTCGCTCGGCTGATTGGTTTCCTGCGGCGGTAAACCAAAACATTTCATGAAGTGTTGAAGGAATTCAATAGCGAATATCCCCCCCCCAACAAATGCAAAAGGAAAAGCATCGCAATCCAAAAAGCAATGAAAAAAAGACCCCCTTTTCAACGAAACGCAAGGCTTTCGAATACAATCATTGCTTTACTCCTTGAATATTACAAAGATATATACACGCGATGTCAATGTCCCAATATTACTGCGCTCTTTCAGCCTCCAAATTCTGATTAAAAACTTTCCTTCGCAGAAAAAAAACCATCGAAATGTTATGGTTATGACGGAGAACATCGAGAGTTAAATCGAGGAAGCCACAAAAATCCAATACCATCAATGCGATACATCATTTTTTTGCAATTTCACAGAGGTGAGGTAAGTGCCGAATGGCTTTTGTTACGGTCGGTCTTCGCAAGCCTCGTAGATCATCGGTAATTTCTGCCGAGAGGGTCCCCGCGGTATCATCGCCACTAATGCACGAGGCAACATGGGCAGAGATTGAAATGAGTGGAGGATAATAATTGGCAGGCTGCCCATGCGTTTCGATCGCATTCGGTCACATCTTTATTGCCACATTAATGTTTTGCATACGGCATAGGATTGTGCACGCATTTTCGGCGTTGGATGTTTTTGTAAGGGGAAGACTAATGGTTTTTGGTTTGGTGATATTCTATATATACACAGCGCCATCCCTCAGCACGATTTAACGAGAGGAGAGCATCTCACGGGATCATAGATAGAGATTGGCCGGGAAACCTCCTGAGAGTTGGGTCGGTAATCTCATCGACTGAATCCCCGAAAGACCGCAAACAAAACAATATAAAATGATTAAGTAATCAAGAAACAGAAATAATGTCCCAAAGTGCTTAATGGCTTCAGTGACATTTCGATTACAGCGAGACTCTTCTTTGAGGCAGAATTAATAATTGCTGACTAAAGGCAGTACCCTCGTTGATGCCAGATGTCCCATGAACACGCACAATACTCGCATATCACAGGACTTATGCGACATGGAATGGAATGGAATTTCAAAGGCAGTTCGCTCCGTATCTTTATGGTACATACAATGCTGAATTGTGGTAAAAACATTCACCCAATTATTTGCATGGTTTATCAGAAATGTTGGACGTACGTCGTTGATCTGAAATACACAGTTGGTCTTTTAATGGCCGATAACATTTAATAGCCAATGCATTCTTACCAATGTTGTTCAAAAGGTTAATTACATAATGTCCTATTTTTAGAAATGGCAAAGTTGATTAGACTGGATCGCGACTTCTGGTTTTGTGAAGCAAAGCTCTTACCGACCATTAGATGGCGGCTATTTAGTCAACTATCTTTACCGTGAGGGGAGCACCAGGCCAGCATGTAACCATTAACTGCAGTATATATACAGATATTAGGCCCCTATCTCCATGAAAGCTCAGGATGGGTTACTCGTCTGAATAGCTCAGATGGTAAGAGCGCTGGTACACAAAATGAGATGTCGTGGGCTCAAGTCTGGTCCAGTCAATTGGTGTTTTTTTGCCATTTTTTTAAAATTGATGAACAATTCCCATTCAGTTCTTCCTTCATTCTGTTCGATTACAAAAAAAAAATCCTCGTTTTTTTCTTTCTCGCTGTACTTTGGTAGAGCGAAAAACGGCACAGGCGAGTGACGGTCCGAATTCGGTCGTGGCCAGCTTAGTGCGCCTAGGTAATGATGACAATTGGATTAGCAGTGCACGCCAGGCAGCTTCAATGGCGCCAATTACTAGGTCGCGGGTCCCATCAGAGGCAACCCGGGAAGCCGTGGTGCCGAGCCCGCTAATGATCTCCGGCCGTCCCATATTAATCACTGCCCTCTATGGGAGTCTGCGATGAGGCGCATCCTAACTGTGAGATTACCTGCGCGTTGTCTACATCAAGTTAAGGATGCATATTGTTTTTTGGTTTTTTTTACACAGCAGCCATGTTTTGTTTTCCCCGCTGTATTAGTGCGAATCCGCGCTTGGAAAGAGACTACATGTAGTGCTGCGTGCATGGCGAGATCAGCGAGGTCCCTTTTCCAAAACCCGGCTTAGGCTCAGGCTACGGTTTTGTCTCTATAGTTCCTCGTCCATTTCTAAGTACATGACATGAAAACGGGAGACCTTTGGCTTTTTTGTAATGTTATACTGCATTTTGAAAAAAAAAGAAAAAAGCTTCAACTACAACAAAGAACTCCAACCTGTCTTTTCAGCCTTTGGATAACAGAGACGAAGCCGGAGCCGAAGCCTAAGCCGGGTTTTGGAAAAGGGCCCTGTTTTGGATTTCTTGTGGAGGGGAGGAATGTGACCGGTTGTTGTTGTAGATGTAGTTTGACACAACCATGTAAGATATCTTGTAGTGCAAATTTTTCTGCTGTCAATAACGTTCAGCTGCACTGGCTGGTCTAGTAGTACCACGGAGGAAGGAATTCCTTCCTCCATGGTAGTAGTAACGCAGTGCTAGTCTCTTTTGAAGCATGAATTTGCACTGCCACAGCGAAAAACCCATGGCTGCGGTGTAAAAGAATTAAATAACGCTTACCAGATAAATTACACACGAGTGTAGGGAGGACTGTCACGATATCTCACCATTGCAACTATTGTCTTCGGGTATGACTTCGGATTACACACGAGTCTATGGAAGATATCACTTCACACCGTCAGTACCGCATTCGTTTCCATGGGAGATGTTACATCAAGTGCAGCATTTATTCTGTGCCAGCAATTAACGGCTACAAATTCCACAGGACTCTATTTAACGTTAGCGTTAAGCAAGAGTCCTCGGAATATTATCACTATACAGTTGCAACATTCGATTACGATTTATGACTGTAGATTACACGGGAGTCTATGGAAGATGTAGCATCACTATGGCAGCCATTTTGTTTCACCAATTAACGGCTTCAAGTTACACATGACTCTATGGAAGAGGTTACCTCATCGTTACATCCATTCTCAAGTAGATTTGTGCGTTACTTTCAGCCGTAGACAAGAGATAGTTCGGATATTGCTCTAGAATTTATGGTTCAGGAAGGGCATAGATCTTACTCCTGCGCATTGAGTTATACAGCCGCTCTTTTGACTAAAACATTGGCGAGAGGACTGAGTACTGCCATCAGATCACTGTATATACGCACTGTATATACGTAGCGTACTGATGGACAAAATATAGTACCCAATTGATGCAATACTATTCCTGGAATGATTATTTTGTTCATAGGATATCCCTTTAGTTTTGGCACCCACGGGTGTGGCTGAAAAGGAGATAGTCCACTGGCCCACCATATACGCACTACAAGTCAACAGATGTCCCTCCAGGCACTTTTCAGTGTTTGATAATTATTTGCTTGCATAGATGCCGGATACGCGGAGTCATGGCATTACAGGAAAAGGGTTCATTGTGGTGATTACAATTTACAAGCATTTCACAAGGACTCCATCGATTTCAAATGAGATTCATTAGAATGAGAAAGCAGATACAACGATGAACAAAACAACATTTTCATCGATTTGCAGCAGTTTCAATGCAGCTGATGATGCAGCTGTAGCTACGAAAGCTCATGCATCATTTTCGAATACCTACTTGTTAGCCTTATAAAGTCCACCCACGCAGTATTTGGAAAGTAGTTTTATTAGGCCCTAATTCCTGTTTGTCTTTGAGTCCTGCCACTATCAAAACGTAAAGTAAGGCCCTCTATTTAGTATTTTTGAAATATCCATATCCATTGAAATAATTGCTGTTATCGAATCTCAAGGTAACTATACTGAATTGGGGTTTTTTTCGGTCTGTGATAGAGTCAGAAATACCACACTCGGGCGAACTAAATTTCACGTACCGGTACATGTCTGGGCTTGAAAACATCGAGCGTCAATAATGCTGGCAGTATCATTATTATTGCAGGACGTAAACATATCACAGAGACGTGCTTATGACACGGTCTGCATGGGGGCAATGGTGCAGTCTGTCTAGTCAAGAGTTTGCGTTTCCAGACGTGCATTACCGGGGTCGCCATACAGATTCCGCGCATTATTGTGATTGGCCAAAGCGATGCAAACTCTTGAGGGCGCACTAATGAGAATCGCCCGAATTGCAAGACCTTGATATAAGTCCGTGTCCGAAACGGGCGTCTAGAGTTAGGTCTAGGTCTTCCCCTATTGGAAATACAGGGAAATGCGAAGACAATAGCCCTAGCCCGTAGCTCTGGAAGCCCGTTTCGGACACGGCCCAAAACTTCACGATATAGTAGAAACCCGACAATCTCACGATCTCATCCCTTTGCCATACAGTCCTGGAGGCTGTACGCCAACAGATACTGAGATAAGGTCACGGGATGAACACATAGGTCATTAGATAGAACCAGCTTGAAATAAGGATATCAGAGGGGACTGGTTTATTCAGATCAATATCAATAAACCACATCTTTTTCCAGCGTGGACATATTGCATCACATCAACTTGATAAAAAAAAAGGAAGAGAAAAAGTAGCCGGCGCAGCCGTTAATCGAGTTGACACAAATGAATGCCTTCGCTCTTAAATTCCAGCCCACGCAGCTCAGTCGTGCAGAAAGGCCACATAAATAACACGGACGCGTTTATCCTTCGAACAGACGGCGGCCAAGGAATCACAGTATCGTATATCACTCGATTGCTTCATTAATCATACCGCCTTCCTCCCAGCCCCGAGCTTTCGCCTCGCATTAGACACGCGGGTTTCTTCGTGCGCGATTGGCCCTAGATATGTCACGCTCTCGGGTCCAAAGGGAAATGGGGAGGGAGTTGAAGAATCTCCCGACTGCCCTCCCTGGGAGCAGGCGAACCTTGTCGGTCGTCCACCCCTCTCTGGTGGACACTATTAATTACCGGACAGTGTTTCATCTCGTTCCGGCTCTGTCTCTGTGTCCCCCCCCCCCGCATCCCTCCCTTTCTCCCCTCCCTCCCCCCTCCCTCCCTCCCCCCTCCCTCCCTCCCCCTCCCTCCCTCCCTCCCTGCCTACTGCCTGCTTGCCCGCTTGCCTGCTTGCCAGCCGGCCTCCCTCCCTGCCTGTCCGCATCCCTCCCTTTCTTCCCTCCCTCCCTCCCTCCCTCCCTCCCTCCCTCCCTGCCTACTGCCTGCTTGCCTGCTTGCCTGCTTGCCTGCTTGCCAGCCGGCCTCCCTCCCTGCCTGTCCGCATCCCTCCCTTTCTTCCCTCCCTCCCTCCCTCCCTCCCTGCCTACTGCCTGCTTGCCTGCTTGCCTGCTTGCCAGCCGGCCTCCCTCCCTGCCTGTCCGCATCCCTCCCTTTCTTCCCTCCCTCCCTCCCTCCCTCCCTCCCTCCCTCCCTGCCTACTGCCTGCTTGCCTGCTTGCCTGCTTGCCTGCTTGCCAGCTGGCCTCCCTCCCTGCCTGTCCGCATCCCTCCCTTTCTTCCCTCCCTCCCTCCCTCCCTCCCTGCCTACTGCCTGCTTGCCTGCTTGCCTGCCGGCCTCCCTCCCTGCCTCTCCGCATCCCTCCCTTTCTCCCCTCCCCCCCCCCTCCCTCCCTCCCTTTCTTCCTGCCTTCATTGGGAAGATCTGACATTTTAGAGAGAGAGGGGGTGACCGCATTCACCGGCTCTCAATCCGAAAAGCAGGGCGATAATCCGCGCAGAAGCGTTCGGACAAACCTCGGCTTAAACAAACAAAAAATCACCGAAAGCCACACAGAGAGACCCGATGCAATGTCTGCCTCCCTCTTTATTTGTACTAGGTGGACGGACACGGGAGAGGGCTTGTGCCTTGGGCGTATAAACTGCGCAATATTTCGGAATGAAGATTCGTAGCACCCTGGACTAATGGTGTTTCAACGCGAAGCCGTTCTACTGTTCACAAATACCCGTAGAATGCTTTTTTGTCCATGCCTTATCAACTAAGCACCAGTGGATTTTACCCTGTCTGTATTGTAATTCCTTCCTTACGTCATGATTGCAGCACGGAGCAAGGTGATTGCTACACACACACTCATATTTTATGTTTCCTTGTGGAGGCATTGTTTTGTTCTTGTTCACTATACAAGCGAGTGAGAAAAAACGGTGTTTTAAAAATGCTCCCATTTCAACCACAATGACTTTCCTGCGTACCAATTTGTGTCCCTTATATTAGTACTCTTCGATTTGCGACAAATTTTCTTCCAAATTTCTCATTTCTCAAATTCACCAATTTCCCTTTGTAGTGTTATTTTCTCAAACCAGTTTCGTGAGAACGTTGTGGAGACCTATACACCTTTATAATTTCCCTATTCAACATATTGGACTAGGTCTCCACAAGGCACTATAGATTAGCGCACACCCACACACCCAACACCCGCACCCACACAAACACACACACACGGAAGAATGCCCCATTGCAATGTATGGCCGTCAGTTGGCATTGCATTGTATATTACTGACAACCCCTAAACATACAGCAGTCCATGACGGCTTCTGTACAAATGTAAATGGGAACGTCAAGGTGAATAAACAGGACTGTCTATGTTTATTAAAGTGGTTGGATGGGATTGTGCTGTAGGCCTGCATCAAGGAGATGCACGCATGTCTCCTTGTCCGACCTACATTTTCATACAAAGGGAAACGGGAACGCCAAGGTGATTATTAAAGGTATTCTATGGCGTGTGAGTCTTTTCACTGGCCTATGCCTTCACCCCTAAGTGGGTCGGTTGATGTTTTGGTGACTTGGTTGGTTAGTTTGTTGATTTGTTTGTCAGTCTGTGGGTGGGATGATTGGTTGGTTTGCGCACGAAATGTATGTAATGACTATGTACTTGGTTGGTCTAAGGTCGGGTGTTTGTTTGTTATTGTGTTGGGGTGTTTGTTTGTTTGGTGTTGTTTTTCTATGATTTTCGAGAAATCTTCACTCAAGGATTGACAAAGATCTATTTCTTACACTATACAGGCCGGTGCGAAAACCGTGATGGGTTCTTGCCTTTACTATACTACTACTTTACTACTACTACTACTACTACTACTACTACTACTACTACTACTACTACTACTACTACTACTACTACTACTACTACTACTACTACTACTACTACTACTACTAGTACTACGAAATCCTCGGGGTTTTTTTCAACATTTAGAGACGGATTTCGGAAAAATCCTTTGGACATTATATCCTACAATGCATTAATTTGCCGAAAATACAAAAAAAAAAAAATCGAATTGAGAAGATACTTTGACTTCAGGCGTTGTTTACTGGAAATGTTTTTGGTGGGATATTCCTCATATCGCTGTGCCGGGTCACATTTTTGTTATAGATATACCTATCTCACACTGATTTTTTTCCAATCGACCACTGGTCATATTAGTGGCCACTCGAAATGTTCATTGTTTTTATTTTTCGACTTTCGACTTCGAAATAGTGGTTGGGTTGGTGGGTCAAGGAAATAAATCGAAAACCGAAATTCAAAAATCCGGACAAAAATTATCTTTCTGCCTTGCCTTCTTACATGTCGTGCGTGCCGCGCCAGCTTTCCAAAAGTTGTGCAAAAGGGGGAGACCATCAGCTTCATCACGCCGTCACTTATAATAAGTACATGTATTTTTCACCGTGCATAATTAATACTTCAAAATCGTCCATCATCTTGCTACATTTTAATAGATTTGTACATTTGAATTTATATCAAATGTATGTACAATTTGCTAGAGAAAAAAAACGTTTTGTTTTTAAATTGAAATTAGGGGTGGGTGGGGGAGGTTGGTTGGGAAAAAATCGAAATTTCAAAACATTGAACATTGTGAGTGGCCCCTTATGCGAGTCTGCCCGCGCTGATCGGTATAACCCTTTCTAATTCCTTTTTTTCATAATTTCGGAGACATCAATGTCGACATGGGACGGAGCTGGACGCCATTAATCACACGCTCCCTACGACACTTGCTGGTTTCAATATTTCACCGCGGATACACGGCAGAGCCCGCATTGCGCACATGCAATGCGATGGCACGGGGCTTTAACTGAATTACCGCGGCCCAGAAGCCCACATGATCGGGTGCGTGGTGACAGCATTGGAAGGCATCTCATAATGCGATGATGAATTGGGGGAATTCTTCTCAATGTATTCCGATTATTATCTCGGGCGGTGGAGTGGGAATCCTGTTTGAGTCATTGGGGATCTATTACCAGCAAATGGACGCCTCGTGTTCCTGGCCCGGCAGGTCGAATCCCACGAATCTAAGCCGCGTGTTCATCCACGGGAATTGTCAATTTTCTGGAGAGAATTATATCGGTGGGCTGGCTATTGTGAGCTGGACTTAGAGTGGTCGACGGAGGGACCAGAAAGAGGGGGACGCCATGCAGAGAGGCTGACGGACAGGCAGACAGGCAAGCAGAAAGAAAAGCAGACAGGCAGGCAGACAGACAAATAAACAGACAGACGGGCAGACAGACAGACGGGCAGGCTGGCAAGCAGTCAGGTAGGCAGATACGCAGGTAGGTAGGCAGATATTCAGAAAGAAAGACAGGCAGACAGACAGACAGACACGGGCAGGCAGGCAGGCAGGCAGGCAGGCAGGCAGGAAGACAGGGAGGCAGGCAGACAGGCAGGTCGGCAGATTCGCAGGTAGGCAGGCAGGTATTCAGAAAGAAAGACAGGCAGACAGACAGACAGACACGGGCAGGCAGGCAGACAGGCAGACAGGCAGGCAGACAGGGAGTCAGGCAGACAGGCAGGTCGGCAGATTCGCAGGTAGGCAGGCAGGTATTCAGAAAGAAAGACAGGCAGGCAGTTCGGCAGGTGTTAAATAATGCCTCACAAAATGCTGACAGAGACAAGATGGAAAAGTGTTTGCAGTGGACCATTGCAAACCGTGTTCAAACTAAAACTAAGATTACCATATTTCGTAATGTCGCACACAAGGTAGTGACTATAGACCGGGACTTGAATCTATAGTGTCTTGTGGAGACCTAGTCCAATAGCTTGAATAGGTCTCCACAAGGAAATTATAAAGGTGTATAGGTCTCCACAAGGGTTTCACGAAACTTGTATTTTGAAGTAACTCAGAAACAGGAAATGTTTGATGGTTAAGAATCCGTCGTGAATTGAAGTGTTATCATTACATAAGGGACATACGGTCCAAATTTCTACCCAGGAAAGTGAATGGGGTTTAAATGGGAACATTTTTTTAAAACATGGTTTCTCACTGTGTTGTACAGTGCACGAGAAGAAAGCAATGTCTCCACAAGGATACAGAAATGTGTGTGTGTGGACTCATTTATGTTACCGAGACAGAGACCCCCAATCAGCCATAGTGGTACAGCAGATTGACAGCCAGGCAAGCAGGCAAGAGGCCGAGAAGCCATAAATCTACTTTCGGGATTACACTTTATGATGGTGACTTGGCACACTGCACGGCGATGCCAACGAATTCGGATAATACGATAAGGGGAAGATCCAATATCAGACAGAATATCGTTCGCTGGGTGAAAGTACAGCGGTATCAGAATCAGGGTCAGACGACCGGACGGATATTCATAAGGTGCACAGTCAGTAAAACTGTGTCAGTGGTTATCGACCAAAACGGTCCATCACTTGAAGAGATGGTAGACGGAGGAAGACGGATCCTACCTCGTTGTGAACTTAGGCCGTTTTCGTCTGACAAAACCTGAAAATACAAGTCGTGGTTTTGTGTCCGAATGTTAAGGTTTGTTGGCTTGATAGGTACATAGTATGGGCCAAGAAATTGGGATCAAACGCTTGTTTTTAGATGCCTGTGAATTTAGGTTGTATAACGAGTAATATAGATATGACCGAACCCTTAGCTCGAGCCTAAATAAGCCTTAATTTCGTAAATGCCCTTAGAAGTCGGTGACATGGGGTCAAGCTTCAAGATGGCCGCGTGTGCACGAATCTTGAAGGTCGGGGTGGGGGCAGACTAGAATTACGATGCTCCATTCGTTTGTGCATGCCAACAGCCTCCGTATGGGTTGTCATCAGAGGCAATATCCCCACTATTGTGTGTGTGAAGGTTGGCCCTTCAGCGGCCTGCACATTGACGAGGGCAGTAGTCCGATACAAGTAGAACCAGAAGGCCTCGTCGAAGCAAGAGGCGAGGGACGTCGAATGGGAGCAAATAGAGCAAAGACATCATATGTTGAAATGTAGCGACCATGAGTTCACGAAATATCAAATGATGAATCAACAAGATATATCGCATAGTATCGCCTCGAGCATAACTATGAAGTAAATGACACTGCAACCGGATGAAATTGATTCCGACAAGATAAGTTTCAATTTCCACATTCACGATTACGTCTAAAAAAAACGAGGTGCTCAACCTTCAAAGAGCCGGGGTTGATTCGCCACAACCCCTTCACACTGTATTTATAGCATCTTAGTGATTTTTTTTATGTGTGCTGAGGCTTTATTACATTTTGGCCAGCTTAGTAGACACATTTTGACACCAATTTTATCAACTAAGGAAAACCACCATATTCTCCACACTTCAGATCGTCTGGCTGATGCCATTCCAAATTCGCCTGTTTTGGCTTTCAGGCGCCCCCGTATTAACCTGCGTGACGTAATTGTCCGAGCAGAGGTTCTCCCTTTGGACACTTCACCTCTCACTAAATTTGGTACGTTTAAGTGTACCTCGAAATGCATTGTTTGCAAGACACATGCCAAGGAAATAGACTCTTTCAATGGACATTCAATGGCTCTATCACGTGCATTACCTCAAACATCATATACCTCATCTCTTGTAGAGTTTGTAATGTTCAGTATGTTGGCGAGACCAAAAAGCACCCTCAAAAAACGTATCTATGGCCATATGTCTACAATCAAAACCCGTAAAATGGACACCCCTGTTGGGTATCACTTCAATCTCCCTGCTCATTCGATATCAGATATGAGTGTACTGGGCAAAGAATCCATTGGTCACCGTAGTAATGCTGTCCGTCTTAGCCGTGAGATAATGTGGATGAGGCGTCTTCGGAATATTCAACCACATAGTCTCAACATCCAGGAGGGTAATGACTAACACCATGCAGCTTTCTGATAATCCTTGATCTTTCTCCCTCTTCTCACTAATCCCTGCCCTACTCCTTGCCCTTCCCTTTGATCTCGCCCTACTAGCTTTACTCTTTGTCCTTTGTTTCTCATCCGTGTCCTATTCACTCTCTTCCCCCTTCCTTCGTGTACATGTATCTGTTTTGTCCTTGTCACTCTGCCTTTGAGAAAGGTCCTGCTAGGATCGAAACGTCAGGCCCACTAAATTTTCAATTTCATTAAAATTAAAAAGAAATTCAGGGCATGGTGTAATTTGATGACTTACTACATAAAAGCATAGCATCCATAGTGCGTAGTGTATTTCATTATAATTCTGGTTATTATTGGTTTATTGCTTTATTATCATTGTAAAATTCATCCAAACATTGCAAACAGATTCTTTGATGTGGGAAATGCAGTAAACAAAAACACTGAAAAGATGCAAAAAACATCCAAAAATATCATGAATAAGTAAAGAGGTATAATTGGACAAAACGTTAATTTATTCAAATAAACTTGTACACAAGTGTTTATTATGTACTACTATATTACCCTGCAAAGTATCATTGGAATCCATCATTGAACGACCGCTATATGAGGGGAATCCGCCCACGCCCAACCCCGGCG
This sequence comes from Luidia sarsii, assembly GCA_949987565.1. Classification (NCBI taxonomy): domain Eukaryota; kingdom Metazoa; phylum Echinodermata; class Asteroidea; order Paxillosida; family Luidiidae; genus Luidia; species Luidia sarsii. The sequence goes on along the minus strand of OX465102.1, from coordinate 21,828,404 downwards.
GGCTGTGGGATGGTCAAAATATCCCGGGTCTTTGACGCGTAAGGCAAAGTCATTGGAAGATTTCCGATCAAAGGGCAAAAACCCAGTACCAATCTGGCGACAGATGTCTATACACGGCTGGTTTAATGAACTGCAGGATTGGATAGCCACGCGAAAATAAAAACATTAATTACCAATGGCATCAACCTTCCTCCCAACAAAGATATATAGTGACAGGGTTGCCGTTGATCTATCCGGTCTGCTACAAAACAGCATGAGGAAATTTAGTGATGAGGAAATGAAGTGTCAACTTTGACAATCTCCGGGTTGGGGGGAGGATAAACACGCCTCTGTAGATTTAAAGTGAGATGAATGCGCTCGCAAACTCATTACGGGTAATGGCGCCGGCTAACGGTATAATGTAGTGCGTCCTGGGCAGGTTCGCGGCGCGGTCATGGACCGTTATATGACGAATGTTGGCGGCCGGAGTTGACCGACCGAGGTGAGCGAGTCACGGCAGCTGACGCACCGGGAGGCGCCGGAGCGCGCAATGACGTCAGAATATTTGTTCCGCTTCGTCGGCGTGGCTTCCATTCCATCAGCTAACCACCGAGGCTCCGCTGCGATTGAGGAGCGGGGGGGGGGGGGTAGACTCACTTGTTGCTAGGGCGGGCGCGGATCGAGGCGTGCCACGCCTCCAGGGTATTGTCTGGAAGTCGAGTAGATGGCTGGACGAGCCAACCAAGAGGTTGTGACTGCCGATCTTTTTCGTCTTTTTTTTTGTCTCCTTCAGAAGGACATTCGATTTATTAACCCCTCCACCCCCACCTCCTCCCCCACCCAAGGGCGAAGGACGGGTCGAGGGTGCACGGTCGTCAGACGGAGGCTATCATGCTATCAGTCTGCGGGGAGACGGATTCGTGCGAAGCGCCACAAGTGGCGGGAGATTGGATCGAGACCTCGCCCGGATTAAAATCGATTGGAAGTGGTCTAAGCCAGCCGCTTTATATACCACGCCGCGCAGCCAGCCCAAGGCGGTCTTCTGTGGCATCCCTTAATGGGCCGATTAAAGCGAAGGAAGCGGCGGCAGTGGTGAGAGACGCGCCAGACGGTAGCGCGCAGCGGTATAAAGCGCCTGAATCCGATGACTCTTTCACCATCGCAGCGCGTGTTCGCATCCTTTACTCAAGGGAGATGAAGTTCTGTCGGAATGAACCTTTTTTTCTGAAGAGAGAGAAAAAAGCTAAATGCCACTGCACAGCCAAGTTTCGATGACTCCACCAACTGAACAACTCCCCAGGGCTACCAAATCGGAGCGTGCCGAAATTCCCTGCACCCTTGGGACGATCGTCTCCGCGGCCGGCTCTCCTCACTTTTTTTTTTCGTGAAGAAAAATCACGAAGCTCATGTTCCGATTCAGCCATCCGTTACCCGCAGTGCGTGCCGTGAGACATTCACATCGACCGTGTATAATTCCAGACTAAAGGGGGTCCGAGACACGTTGATGCGACAATGGCCAGAGTGATCCTGTGACTCGCTGTTGCTAACTATCAGGCCGCAGGCCAGAGGCGAGTGTCGAATGTGGCCATCTGCCAAGAAGAAGAAGACGAAGAAGAAGAAGTAGAAGAAGACGAAGAAGAAGAAGACGAAGAAGAAGAAGAAGAAGAAGAAGAAAGAGAAGACGAAGAAGAAGGAGAAGAGGAAGAAGACTTTTTTTTTTGACTTTTCAAAGGAAAACTTTATTTTCCAAATGAAACACAAAATACAGTTGACAAATATATACAGGAACAAATAATACAAAATAAAAAAGGGGAAAAACAATCATACAATTGGAAAAAAAAACACGGTGTATTACAAAATGAAAACGAAAACATTCAATGAGAGGGAAGGCATCATTTCAAAGACTTTGATGAAACAAATGCTTTCAATGATAAACATAATCATGAATTGTTGGTAATGACAATATATGATAAGAGTCACATTCAATGATGTGAAAAAATAACGATTTAAATTTCAAAAAATGGAGACTTTATTTCAAATCCATTTAATATGAATTAACATACAGTACATGAAAGTAAACAAAATAATGAATATACATGGATGAACAGAATAAACAGAAATGTACAAAGTTAAACAAGTAAAAGAATTGTGTTTGAAATGAAAGAGGTTTGGGGATCTTAGCTGAAGACAGAGGTATTACACCACGTCTCACTAGCGCGAGCAGCTGTCTCTAGCAAAGGTCCCGTACAGAAAATGAAGTTACATCAGTATGTTGAAACTTATTATAATTATACAGAACAAATAATTTGGTAACTGAAGATTTTGAGAAAGACAGTATGGCTTTTTTAATTTTCAACATAGACACTTTAATTCAGTTCCAGTGAAAAGCTATGCACGACAATATGGAATCTTAAAATTTAGTGGGCCTGACGTTTCGATCCTAGCAGGACCTTTCTCAAAGGCAGAGTGACAAGGATAAAACAGATACATGTACACGAAGGAAGGGGGGGAGAGTGAATAGGACACGGATGAGAAACAAAGGACAAAGAGTGAAGCTGGTAGGGAGAGATCAAAGAGAAGGGCAAGGAGTAGGGTAGGGATTAGTGAGAAGAGGGGGAAAGATCAAAGAGAGAAGTGGGTAGGACTGAACACAAAAGAAGGATTATCAATATTAACAACATGGAATGTTATAATTATTACATGCAATTACAAAATTATACAACTAAAGTCATAATTCATTCAAAGAAATAACATTGGATGGGTATCCAAGGACCCGATCAAGAAATAGAAGAAGAAGACGAAAACGAAGAAGAAGCAGAATAAGAAAATTTTGTTTAACTTTTTAAAGGAGTACTTTAATTCCTTGGACAGTAACAGACAAAAATATATACACAGAATTTTACAATGTTTACAAATAAACAAAAAGTAGTGACCAAAAACACAACAAATTAATATAATGTAATCAACAACAAAAACGAGTTGGAAATCTTGCATGGTACAGAGACCATACGCCTGATTTCACTTACTTGCTGGGGAGGAGGAGAAGGGGAGGAGGGATTAGAAAGAGGAGGGAAGGAAGGGGAGGAGGAGGAGGAGAATGAAGGGGAGACGGAGGATGAAGATTTCTCCTTTCCTCTTCTATTCTTAAAAAGGCAGAGACCCATTCTTGCAGAACCACGCCAACAAGTCTTCCCTGTGCACCGCCTGTGCTAGGCTTTCTTTCGGTATAGTCTATGTCTACGTTCTCCCACGACCCCACCATCAGCAGTCAAATTTCCCTCCAACGTGGATTGGAAAAGAATCCACGCGGACGCCACAGTTTGTCTTCTCCCTTTTATCGGAACTCTGTCCATCGAGTTCCAGCGGCGAAACCGTTCAGTGTGCCAAACCGAAGGCATTAAGGGGGTCTCCTTTTTTTTCGGTCGTGATTCGATTGGAGACCTAGATGGACGGGCACGTGGCAATAGTCGATGGCTACAACCCCCGGCCACTTCCCCGCCTTCACTCCAATAAATCAGACAAGATTCTATAAAAAAAAAAAACCTATAAAAGCATGCGGTCAGACCCGAAAGGAAAGGGGGAAACACTCTACATTTGCCGTGACATTATGCTTCACCGTGTGTTCCACTCAACCTATAATACACACTCCGCTCGAGTTTGCCCTCGAAGTGGGAACTTGCCTATTACAGTGCTGTATATAGAGTATGCACACTTGCCTATGCTCTGTATACTCCATCGCATAGTCAGGGTGAACCAAATGAACGCCGATGAGGCAGAGGGCGTGTGATTCATACCCTAACTTCGGTCTTTTGACCAGATTGACTTTTCCAGTTGACGAAGGGAATAAATCATTAAGGACGGAGATAATGCTTTCGTAGCAGCGTCATGAATTACTGTAAACCCTTTTCCCGACAGACCGTCACTGTGCACGGAGCTCTTAAGTGCTTTCCAAGACAAATGCTGTCGAAATTCAGGTTTATCGCTTTCTTAAAGAGTGCGGCCTGGAAATCACGTCACGGTAACTTCTAAAACCAATGAGTGATGGAAAGGAATGCTAACATTTATTTTTATTAAAATTTAGTGGGCCTGACGCTTCGATCCTAGCAGGACCTTCCTCAAAGGCAGAGGAAGGTCCTGCTAGGATCGAAACATCAGGCCCACTAAATTTTAAGATATGCATTTTGGTAATTTTAGTCAGTAAGCAGTTTGCAACATTTTTGTATATCACTTTATTTATTTTTATTGATAAATGGGGATGTCTTTGTTGACAGATGGGCGTCGTAAATATTACTGCTCAATGCAACCGATATCACTATCTTCTCTCCGGGAGATCTCTTCAAGATTCAAGATTTTGGTTTCAAGATACTTTATTGTTGTGTATAAAAAATTCTCCACACGCAATTTGCTCTCCTAGCGTTGCAGGAAGTAAAAGACACAAAAAATCCCACAAATAATAAACAGTTTAATTACAAAGTGCATAAGCATTTATAAAAAAAAAAAATTATGTTAGATGTATACATTATTACATTACAAAATATGTTTATGTTCGCAAAAGAAGGAATAAAAACCAACCAGCTCATCTAGTAAAAGATGAATTAAAAGTACGAATGGCCCATGGTAAAAAGGAGGATCTCATTCTTGGTTTGTTGGCAAGTAAGTTGACGCATTCTACAGGATATTGAATATTAATGAAAGGGTTGACAGGATGACTAACATCAGACACAGTTTCATTAAACTTGGATACTACATGGCACTGAGCTATTTCCTGAATGCTCTGAATGTCAGCACCAATAATCTTGTTTTGTCAACACGTTGAAGTTTCTTACGATTACACTGCAGAGTCAGGGAATCCAACCAACTCATGCAACAGGACATTATAAATTGGTAATTCTATACTATCTTTTATAACAGGATTGTATTGTGTTGTATTGTATTGTATTAATTCAAAGTGCATATTGTAAATGAGTTGCAGCATTGAAATAAATGTCCTAGTAATGATAAAGTAATAATAATAAACGACTGTACAACGCGCTGATAAACAGTTTCAAAATCCGATCACTTCCGTCGGTTCTTTTCGCTCTAAGATTTCATTCACAGGGATTCGTTCACGCAAGGTTTCCCCTCTACCAGAATTGTCCTACAGCAGTATTTCCCTAAATTCAAGCTCCAGATTTTCTTCTTACTCAAACCCGGCCCTAGACTCTTGTCGGGGAAGTGTCACATTGTACGTTCATATGTACAATGTGCAAACATTCAGTGCACGTTTTTCGTGAGAACCGATTTCTGGTGTAAATATTATAGACTAAGTCTTTGACATGGCGGCAAGATTCGTTGCTGAAGATTGCAGCAATGTAATAGCCGGGTATTTCTTCCCTGAATAAGCCGCGGTTTATTCCCTAGAATAAGCCGCATTTGGATGAACACAAATCGAGCTGACTCGACCGAAATAATCGCAACAGTCAAAGCGTCCAATGCAATGTCCATATCGAAGCTTGCTTTCACGGACACCATTCGTGCTCATACACTCGTGTGTGGTTTTGCACCGCGTACCCGTCAGTTGCCATCGGAAAACTATTTTCCGAATGTCTATCCTTGCTATCGACTGAGATTTAATCGGATTCTGAAGAAAAGGTTTTTGGAAAGACGTCTCGGCCAACGAATTTTTCACGGTTTATTTTCGCTGAGAAAAAGACCTAGTGCCGCGCTCAAAAAAGGTGCATCACCTACTGAACGTGCCGGGGAGCTACTCTGACTACGTGCATACGGCCTATCTGTTGCCTGCAGCAAACTATTTTCAGAATCTCTATCCCTGTTATCGACTGAGATTTAATCGGATTCTGAAGAAAAAGCTGATGCCTGGAAAGACGTCTCGACCAGACACGGACTTCGTCACTGTTTTTTTTCGCGAAAAAGAAGACTGGCGCCGTACTCATTACTCATGGACGGCGTCAGGGAACTACTGCGATATAATTATGCATAACTGTCGCCTATACGTCCTTCGCGGGGAGAGAAAAACATATTTCCCCATGAAGTAAACAACAGCGCCCTCAATAACTACGGGCATAATTTGAGTTAATTAATTACACTTGAAAAAAGCACGAAACACAAAAATGGCCTTTGATCTGGGATAAGAATGATTTTACCAGAGAGCCTATTAAATGCCAAATCCAAATGTAATTCCTATGCTATTTCTTCTTATTGCAGAGGTTTCCTAAATCTATTCCAACCCATTTGCGCCACCAGTGCTTCATATCTGGGCATTAGTCGGACTTAATTAACACCCCTCCCACGCCACCAGAAGAGAAAACAAATTGGTCGGCGAACTAACGCACGAATCCCTGCACATCTGGGTCATGAAGTGGGTCATCACCGTTAGGATAGCCCCATTGCCCGCATGCCAAGGTAGCCAGGGTAAGCCGCCCACCGACCTTGCCGGTAAGCAAAGGTAAACCCCTCGTCGATTAATTTTCATTACACACTCGAATAGCTTGGGCATCCAAAAACACTAACCCTTCTCCCACCCTCTCCCTGCACCTCCACCCTCTCTCCCCGTTCGCCCTCGGCGACCACAGAAATGTCGGCCGCGATAGAACCGCCAGGCGGCACAGCGCCGAGGGGACGGCCGCCGGCCGTTTCCTGCGACTTCGCACCCGCCTTGTTTTGCCTGCGTCACCGGCAAAGCACTCCCGCGGACTCGCCCCTCAACGCTCCCCCCACTTAGGATAGCAACAACGGAGGGAGAAAAAGAGAGCGCGCCCGCTCTGAAACAACACGCGGTTTACTCATGAAGCGTTTTAGACCCGATCGATGACGTCGATGGAGGCAATAATCGCCCGGCGTTTTCTCACGCTCCGATTGGTTCAGCGTGGGCAACCAAAACACCGTGTTTTTTTTTTCCTGTCTTGTTTTCTGCCGAAGCACTGCCAACGCATCCAAATTATTGTGTTGGTAAACAGCTGCCCCCCGCCACTTTCGGCGCCTTATATCGCTGTGCAGAAACTGACTTTATCACCTTCCGACCGTCCGCATTCATCCGCTCATTGGACATTCGGAATTACCGCGCAGCTTTTGCCTCGTGACAACTGGTGACATGTTTCGGGGGACGGTGTACCATTTTGGGCCGCGCAGTTTTGTCGCCAGCTCCCTCTATATACCTCGCAGGGGAATACACACCCGCGTTAAGCACCATCGCGAGGTGCATAATGTATACGCACGGGCTCATCGGTATGCATTAGCCTGGGTAGAGGTATAGGGACGTGTCTTGGCGCGTAGCCGCTTCATATCTCCAACATCTTCTCGCACTATGAGTAAAGAACTGTGCAGCCAGAGGAAGACAAATGTTCAGGATGTGTTAGCCTTAGTGTTAAATCGACGCCCAAAGAGACAGGTTTCTTACCCCCTTCCCCCACATTTTATCGTCTCTACCGCCCGGCGCAGGCCGCTCTAGAAAGAGAAGGAGACTCCTTTGAGGAATGACAGCGACGCCGCCGACCTCTTAAATGGGAGGTAATGGGTCGCGGACCTACATGGTCGCTCTTGTAACAACAAATTCACTCACCCCATGCCATCACACAAGCTTATCCAGACACTGCTGGCCCAACACTTGATCTTAGTTTCGCGGCAGCTGAGTTTGTATACGGAGAGAGAGGGGGGCAGAGGGGGAAATAGAAAGAAGAGGGGCAAACGGGAAGAGTTGGGTGTGGAGAGAGAGAGGGGGAAAACTAAAATTGACCCAGATTTAGCCGGGCATGAGGGCACGGCACCAAAAGGAATAAGGGACAGAGCTGGGGGCGAGAGTAGGAACATAATGAGATGGAACACATAGGCAGGCGAGTATAGGCCTTATAAACCATCCTCAAGGGATGCAGGGAAATGGGCCATACGCCCCCTTACCTTCTACAGACCTGACTAGGCTGAGGGAGGAAGAGGAAGAAGTATAGGAAGAAGAAGAAGTAGAGTAACAAGAAGGAGAAGAAGAAGAAGAAGAAGGGGAAAAGGTATGTCTTTTCCGCTACGCTGTAGCGGCGGAAAAGCCAAGGAAGAAGAGGAAGAAGAAGAAGAGTAGGAGGTGGAGGAAGACGGAGAAGTAGAGGAAGAAGAAGAAGATTATAAGAAGAGGAAAAAGAAGAAGAAGAGGATGAAGAAAGAGAGAGGAAGAGATGAATGGGAGTAGGAGGAGGAGGGGAGGGGAGAGGGGGTGGGGAGGAGAAGGGGGGTCGGAGGAGGAGGAGGAGGGGAGGGGAGGAGAAATGAAGACGAGGGGAGATGAAGGTGAGGAGTAGGAGAAGGGAAGAGGAGGGGGGAGGCGGAGGTGGAAGAGGAGGGGAGGAGGAGGAGAATGAAGACGAGGAGGAGAATGAAGACAAGGAGGAGATGAAGGGGAGTAGGAGAATGAAGACACTGATGAGATGAAGGGGAAGGGTAGGAGAAGGGGAGGAGGAGGGTAGGAGGATGATGAGGGAGGAGGAGGGGAGGAGGAGGAGGAGGGAGGAGGAGGAGAATAAGGACAAGGACGAGATGAAGGGGAAAGGGTAGGAGAAGGGGAGGAGGGAAGAGGGGGAGGAGAATGAAGACCGGGAGGAGCATGCAGGAGGAGGAGAAAAAAGTCCAGCCAACCTCGAGGAATTTAAAGGGAGGAAACTGGGCCACTTGTCCATTACGCCGTAGAGCGAGGTGCAGGAAAGGCGGAAATTGGGCCACGTAGGAGAGGGGGAACACTGGGCAAATCAGTCCGCGGGATCTATAAGTAATCAAGCGCCAGCGCCCGGTGGAAGACGGACGTTTGATAGGACGGTGGACCGGGCCGGGCTTAGGACGATCCAGTGTGGCTGACAGCCTGTCTGTCAAATGGGGGTCGTCTGTGATTGTCTGTGTGTACGTTTGTTTATTTTGTTCAATGGTTGGTTAGTGTGGCTGTTTTGTTGGTTGGTCGGATGAATGGGGGCTGTGGTTGTTGTTCAGTTTGCCTGTGTGTTGTCAAGGTTGGTTTGTTGATCGGTTTGTTGGTTGGTTGGTGTATAGTTTGCTTTGCCTGTAATTTGGACGAATGGCTCCCAGACTTCTCGCCTGGATTTGATAGTCGGATTCTGGCTGGAAGAGCATGGTCGGTTTCCTAGCTGGTTTGTCTCTTGACTGGCTGGCTGGTTCATCAAGATGTCTCCGGGGGGGGGGGGGGGGGGGTGGTCTGTTGGCTTGTTGCCCTCGCTGTTTGGCTGGCCAATCGAAAGACATAACAAGCAGTTCACCGTGGCTCAAGACTTCGACATTCTCTTCCAATCCAGTCGCCAGAAGGTCCGAATGATGAACTCGTTCATTCTCCCTATTTCTTTAGGGAGACGTTTCAGAACACCACTTTTTTCTGGGTTTTTTTTTTCTTCTTCTTCCGCTCCGGCAAGTGGTTTCCAATGTGGCTTGTTTGCAGAGAGCCCCGGTGCGTCTTCGCCGGGTTTCTGGCGCAACTTGGCACCGCAACACGGTTACCATTTGCTCCCATGCATGGAGTGCACGGAGTCGGCACTCAGCTCTCTGCTTAAAGAACGGGGCTATAGGCGCCGTGGATGCATCGGTCAGTGATTCGATCGCAGCCATCCGGCTGGCATGTCCCCCCCTTCCTCCCCGTCCATTGTTTGTTCTCCACTCTCCTCCTCTCCTTCCGTGGCACGCTTTCGTCTATCACCGTCACCGTTTTCTCCCCTTCCATTGTTCAATATTATTATTCAGCACGGCTCTATGTACATGTATTTAGCTATAAAATGAGCACGTTATTTTCCTCTCTCTGTCTTTCCTCTCTTTATCTCTCCACCTCTTTCTCCCTCTTTCTCCCTCTCTCTCTCTCCCACCTCTCTCTTTCCTTGCCCCTTTGTTTTGCCTAAGCTGTAAATGAAGGTTCTTTGCACAATTCAAATTCATTATCTCTCTTCCTCTCTCTCCCTCTTTGTCTCTCTACCTCTCTGCATCAGTCTCTATCTCAGTCTTCCTCTCTCCCTCCCCTATCTCTCTCCTTTCTCTTTCGCTCCCCCGTCCATCCCTCCATTTCACCCATTCTATCTCTCTATCTCTCTCTATCTTCCTCTCTATCTCCCTCTCTCTCCCCTATATCTCCTCTCTCTCCTCTCTCTCTCTCCCTCTCTCTCTTTCTATCTCTCTCTATCTCTCTCACTCTCTCTATCTCTCTATCTCTCTCTCTCTCCCTCTCTCTCTCGCTCTCTCACGCTCTCTATCTCTCTCACTCTCTCTATCTCTCTCGCTCACTCTCTCCCTCCTCTCTCTCTCTCCATCTCACTCTCTCCACGCCCCCTTTCTCTCCCTTGCTCTCCCTCTCACTCTATCTCCCCTCTCACTCTATCTCTCCCTCTCCCTCTCACTCTCTCTCTCTCTCTCTCTATCTCTCCCTCTCTTTCACTCTCTCTCCCTCCCTCCCTCTCCCTCTCTCCCTCTCACTCTCTCCCTCTATCTGTATCTCTCCCTCCCTGACTCGGCCATAACTATGTACCAGCTGACAGGCAGTCGTTCCACTGGACTGAGAATCAATACCGGGACAGCGCATGGAGCAGAGTGACCCACGCTGTACATTTTCCCGCTTAGAATCCAAATAGAAGTCAGCCCCACTCACCGAGGGAAAGCCCTTCGTGACATGGATCAAATCGGTTGGGCTAAAACAAATGGAAAAGCACTTTCATTTGCAATAACATGAATGCGAGTAAGAAAAGGTTAGCTGCTGAAAAGGCCTGACCAAAAGTCTGCTCGCATCTCCGAACATTATATGAACAGGTAGACTCCCCTCACGAGACCGTTTGCCTGGATCGATGTATTTGGCTCACTTCCATGCAGACATTCTTACATAGATTGCTATACTTGTGCCTTTGTAGTCCTCACCATAACACTTCACTTGATGATAGTCTCATAGCTACGAGTTAAGGAGTATAGATTGGTCGTAGATCTACCATCAACGCCAAGCGATTAGATACCACTGTGTGCCATCACCTCAATCTCCCTAATCATTCCACTATTGACATGACTGTACAGAGCATAGAGTCTCTTGACCATCGGAAAGATGCTGTACGCCTCAGCAGGGAGAAACTGTGGATTAAGCGTCTCCGCACTTTACAACCTGGTGGCTTTAACATTCAGGAAGGGAATGATTATCCCTCACTTTTCTTTCGTGTTCCCTGTGGCTTTTCGCTTTAGTTTGATCTCCCATCTCCCTCCCGTCCCTTTGACCCTCTTCACCATTTGTTTGTTTTCCCTTAAATCTCCCCTACCTTGGTATACATCTGCATCCCACTTCCTTCCCTTTTGTTCTTCCTCGGTCATGCGTGTCAGGGCTTTCCTTCCCCTGACTGTCTGTGTATATCCTTGCCACTATGCCTTTGAGAAAGGTCCTGCTAGGATCGAAACATCAGGCCCAATAACTTTTGAGTTCAGGGTTAGATGAGTCAGCTCAATTTTGTCAAGAAGCACAGAAATGATGTAAGGCGTCCAGAGCAAGCTCCGGCATGGTAGCTATCGAACGTACACCAGTCTCCACTGCTTGATGCACGGGGTTGGGTCTGGTGCCCGACTCGTGCTGCCAGGTACGAGCAATTCCTGAATCTGTAGTTCCTGAATCTGTAGTTCCTCAACAAGGCCATCAAGAGCCTATCGGAAAGAGAGGTTCCACACAAAGAGACCCCCAGTAGACACAGAGCTACGAACTATCACAACATTATAGAACAATTAATAGGCCTGTCATAATCTTTGGCGAGGTAAATTTCAAAGAAAAGGTGTGTAACTTCCTGAAATATGGTCCGTTTTTAGCGATCAAAACACTGTCAAACATCATCTCGGCGAAATGTACAACTGCACATTGGTGTCGGAAGCATCCGGGACACTGCAACCTACTGCGCATGCGGAAAGTGTTTGCTAGTTGTTGATTGTTTTCTCCAGCGAGGGAAGAAAATTTGCAGAGATACAGATGAAGCGCATAGGAGCACGCGGAGTTCAGTGGGGGATGTCGGTTACCAGCGTAGATGCAGGCGACGCATGTTCGAAGGAGACTTGCGGTCGTCAACATTCACGGGTGGTGCTGTGCTTTAGCTATGGGTTTGCTGGCAGCTGCTATTGGAGGAATTTGAATGCCCGCGAAGTTCGAGCTCCTTGGGAAATGGGGTTCGTAGCTCTATGGTAGAACAGGGGATATGAATTGGGATTCCTCTCAAATGTGACCCGGCACAGCGACATGACTTTCGAGTAAACAACGCCTGAAGTCAAATTATCTTCTCAATTCGATAAAAAAAAAATCATTTTTTATTTTTTTATTTTCGGAACGTTAATGTTGGAGGATGTTATGGCCTAAGGATTTTTCCGAAATCCGTCTCTAAATGTTGAAAAAACGAGGATTTCGGGGGAGTGTGTGTGTACTGTTTTCAGGAAAATGTAAAGTTCTTGCCTTTTTGAATGGCCGCTTTCGAGGAGTTAGAATGGTGCTGCTATATTGTGTCTGGTACCAAATTAACGACCGAAGTCCCCTGTACTATTAACAACAATGTTCACACGGAAATAATTTTGATATCATTTGAAAGCTAATGTATACTCTTTCACATCATTAGAAAATCTAAAAATCTCAAAAGCTGGGGTTATTCCTCATTATGCTGTGCTGGGTCAAAAATGCAAAAGAAAAAGAAACGGAGAGGGGTTGAGAGGGGGGGGGGTATTATAAAGCCATAGGGTGCTAACACAATGGCATTCTTAAAAGGTTTCACTACATACAGAAAGCATGATATTAGTGCTGTCTGACCTCACGGTGGCGGAGTGAGAGTTCTGCCCGGCGGGTCATCGGGCAGACAGTCAGTGAATAGGTGTGAGAGGTTCCCGAGGTAGCACTGATCCCGCCAAGAAGTCGGCTTTTAAAGATGGACATATAGGTAAATGTATGTATAATGTTATGAATTGTGAACTACCTTGCTTGCTTTAACTCCTGCTTTACACTTACTTCAAACGTTCAATCCCATAATACCCACAGCACAACTAGGAACAATCTGCATGTTAATTATAGCACAGAACGACGTTGTCTAAAAACAGTGCTATCAAAATGTGGTACTTTATATTGGAATAGTCTGGACAACTCTTTTAAATCTGGACCAACTCTCTCTATTTTCGCTAGAATTTTTTTTCAAAACTCCTTACTGCATACCGACACTAAAACAATATGGCAATAACGGCCTTGATTATGTAGGCCTACTGTTTTATACCGGTCATTGTACTCTTTGTGTCTGTCCATAGGCTGAGGGAAAAAACGCTTATGCTTCACCACGGACGTAGATGCTGTCATCCTGTATGTTTTGTGAGTTTGAATAAGTATGTACATGTACTTCAAATTTAATATCACTATATGTACAGTCCATTATGTAGCATCGAAATATAAATGTAAGTGTAACTTGAAGTCAAGGAACAAAGTTCGGAAAACCCTCTTATTCAAGAGTTACCTCAACACCCAATACATCTAAGGTTTGACTTCATAAAATGGAACCTTAAACAGCTGTGCTATAGGTATTGTGGTTTCCAATTTTGGTATCACTTTTGAGAAAATCCGGACCTTTTAGAGAGCAAAAACCCTTTTTTCCAGTGGGGATTTTAAAGCATTGTTTATTGTTTATGAAGTCAGACCTTACATGTAGTCGGAGTTCAGAAATCTATTTTTGCATGGTCCATGCTCCCTTGAAAGTCAAGTGCAAGGCGAGGCGAGATTTCAGAGTTAGAACAGCACGATATGGGAATTCCCATTACATCTTGACTCACCTCATTTTGAATGCTGCTATCATATAAATAACAAAGGTTGATTAAAACCCTAACTCTGCCCGAACCTTCAAAATACCACAATCATGTTTCGTTTCTGAAGTGTTATAAAAAAACAATGCAAGCGGCACGAAGCTTGGGCAAAAAGGGTTATTTCTAAAAGGGTATAGCTACAGGCTAAGAGCGTCACTTTGCGAAGTAGCTTGCAAATTGCTCCATTTATTCATTAATGAAATGTATACTAAACATAGAGGAAGAAGCTGAAAAGAAATCGCCATTCAAATGTATGCTGAGGGAATAGTTTGCGTTCTAAGTGCGATCCGTAACCTTAATAATAATCGGGGCCCTATCCGCACTTAGCATGCACGTCTAGTTTCTCGAAAACACGAAGAGGCGTTCTTTTTTACAGGTAGTTTTGGGGCAAAGATTGCTTCACTATTGAAAATAACGTGTTAATGTCTCACTTAAGTTATTACATAGGTAAGGATTCTAATCTTTGAACAATTTAGTGCAAGGATTGATAATTTCGACAGAAGTGAATCTAAACAAAATGCGAGCTTTCCATTCCCTGAACCTTGATAGGAAAATAATTTGTACCCTGGTATTTTCTTAAGATATTAGTTGATAGTCGTGCGTCAAATGCGCTTGTTCCTCTTTTGATCGCATGCACCACCTTGAGTAAACCAGCGCCCTCCATAGAAAAACAAGGAACACATTCTCCTCGACGCAACATCTTAATATCTATGATTTGAGGAATGACTATAGAGGCGGCCACACGAGCCCATACCCGCTGCGTTATAGGTGGGAGGATGACGTGCATGGGTCCCGTGTCCATGCCGGGCGTTGGAGAGCCAGCCTCGATTGCCCCCACAGGGGGATCGGGATGTCAATGCGGACCGCCGCTACTTTTGCTTCTGTCCCGAAACTAAATTAAATCGATGTTGGGCGATGGTAGACAGGTGGCGGGCCGTTCGATACCAACTGAATGAAGCGAATGACTTGTTCTCGCTCACCCTGTATTCCTCATTCTTTTCTCGTTGCTCTCTTTCTCCTTTGATCTTCTTCTTCTTTATTCCCCGGGTTCGACGCTGTTAAAGGTAAAAAAACTGGGGTGCGGCGATTCCATATTTTCGTTAGGGAGAGAGGCAGAGCTGGCAGGTACGGGTAGCCGGCGGGGCAGGGAATTGCCTAGTGACGGCGTTATGCGAAGGAGGAGAGGGGGCTCCGTCATGCTTCACCGATTGATTTTACAGGCGTCTTCCTAATGGTGCCTGAAAGTGGCGCTGGACATATCTGGGTTATCTGGGTCAAACGGAGGTACGAAGTTGGGACGAGGGAGAGGAGAGAGGGAGAGAAGAGGAAAGGTGTGTGAGAGGTAGAGGGGAGAGAACGGAAGACAGAGAAAGGAGCGGGAGGAGGCGGACAGGGGGAAAAGGGGTGAGAGAGAAGAGAGACTGAAAGCAAAAGAGGGAGAGGGAAGGCTAGGGAAATGAGGCGATAGAGAGAGAAACGGGGAGTGATAGAGAGGAGGAAGAGGTGAGAGAGAAAGATATGGAGAAAGAGGGGAGGGGTGAAAGAAAAGAGAGAGAGGGGAGGGGTGAGAGAGAAAAGATGGAGGGAGAGGGGGAGGGAATGAGAGAGAAAAAGAGGGAGAGAGGGAAGGGGTCAGAGAGAAAGATATGGAGAAAGAGGGGAGGAGATGAGAGAAAAGAGAGAGAGGGGAGGGGTGAGAGAAAAAAGAGGGAGGGAAATGGGAGGGGATGAGAGAGAAAAAGAGGGAGAGAGGGGAGGGTGAGAGAGAAAGATATGGAGAAAGAGGGGAGGAGATGAGAGAAAAGAGAGAGGGGGAGGGTGAGAGAAAGACAGGGAGTGAGAGGGAAGGGGTGAGAGAGAAAGACAGGGGGTGAGAGGGAAGGGGTGAGAGAGAAAGACAGGGAGTGAGAGGGAAGGGGTGAGAGAGAAAAGAGAGGGAGAGAGGGGAGGGGATTAGAGAAAAAATAGAGAGAGGGGGAGGGATGAGAGAGAAAGAGAGGGAGAGAGGGGAGGGGTGAGAGAGGAAGATATGGAGAAAGAGGGGAGGGGATGAGAGAAAAGAGAGAGGGGGGGTGAGA
Organism: Luidia sarsii; assembly: GCA_949987565.1. Classification (NCBI taxonomy): domain Eukaryota; kingdom Metazoa; phylum Echinodermata; class Asteroidea; order Paxillosida; family Luidiidae; genus Luidia; species Luidia sarsii. Next base: position 21,812,541 of record OX465102.1, on the reverse strand, counting down.
GAAAGACAGGGAGTGAGAGGGAAGGGGTGAGAGAGAAAGACAGGGGGTGAGAGGGAAGGAGTGAGAGAGAAAGACGGGGGGTGAGATGGTAGGGGTGAGAGAGAAAGAGAGGGAGTGAGAGGGGAAGGGATGAGTGAGAAAAAGAGGGAGAGAGAGGGAGAGAGAGGGAAAGGGCCAGAGAGGAAGAGAGTGGAGAGGTATAAGAGGGACAGAGAGGGAGAGAGAGAGAGGAAGGGGTGAGAGAAAAAAAGAGGGAGAGAGTGGGAGGGACTATAGGGGAAAAAAGAGAAATAGAGGGGGGAGGAGAAGTTGTGAGAGAGTGGGAAAGATATAGAAAGACAAAAGGCAGGAGAGAGAGAATGACCGCAATCGATTCGAATGATCGAAATGAATACTTAGGCTCGGGCTTAGCCTTCGGTCATATTTACTCGTTATATAATGCATATCGTATCGGCTAACAAAAAGCTGCAGAGTTCCAAAGGCACTCTGGGCGTGCGGGCGGTTCGTCGAGTAGTCTTTCTTCGTGCGTTGGTTTGGTGTTTAAACTATTCTCCTCGCTCTTGGGCAATCTTGGCTATCATTTTTCGCCGCGTGCGCCTTGATCAAAGGCTAAGGCAGTATTGCTGATTCGGTTCTCAGAGCGAGTGACGGGCACCATGTAAAGGGGGGAGCACAGTCCTTTAATTAAAGGGGCCGGGCAAATCGCTGCCTGGTTTCTCGTTCAAGAGTTTGGATTCAAACAAAAGGATCATCCAAAATTGTTAAAATCCACCCACCTTAAAACCGGGTAGCTCAAATGGTATAATTATAGAGCGTCAACTTGTCAAGCCAAGAGGCCTGATTCAAAATACCAGTCCGGGCGTGTTGTCTTTGCTTTTCAACAAGGACATGAATACTTTCATAATGTATGAACTTCGAACGAGACCGAGCAGGTGTTTGCCGATTGTCAGGCACCGAAACGATTTAGAAGTCTCATTTGATGGATGGGTCTCTGCGGTTCGGCCGAAGAGTTACCCTACCGGGTTTGTTTTATAACGGGGTATGTTTTCTTCAAACGGATTTATTTATCGCACCACGACAGTTCGTCTCGCCTTAACAATCCCCGCATTAGAATGCAGGGCGCCACCACGTGGCCAGGTGATCCTTTCAAGAGCTCCATGCATAAACATTGCAAACGAGGCTTCGCTCTTTGAAGATGCATGCATGTATGGATGCTGTAGGTTTTTCCTGCTAAGAGCTTCACTCGAATGACTGCTGTGGGTTACACTTTTCAGACAGTGAATACTCCAAATCTCTCGTGCGTACGTGAAACCAACAGGTTGAGCTGCGAGACTATGTACAGTTCCTTTGCATCTCCGATAGATTAAACCCTTGTTTGTAATAGCCAGTGTTAGCACCTTAGGTTGTACAACGGGAATGGAAGCAAGGCTAAAGATGAAAAGTAAATCATTTTAAAAGGGTTGCGTACATCACCTCCATACTTTTAAAGGATAGTTTGTTTCTATAACGCTCTTAAAAAAATATGCGGTGAAAAAAATGTGTGAATGAGCACAGGACTCCTGTTGGCAGTCTTTAATTTCATTAGTCAATGCTGGACCTAGGACAACCAGGCTTAAATGCCCTATAAAACAATGGTAAAGGTCGAAATATTTCCACAGTCTGTGTGATAAACCATAAAACATTCCAAAACCGAAATACAGCGAGGGTTTTTAGTTGAAATGGTAATATGAGAAAGTCGAAACTAGATCGAGACTATACGCAATCCCCACGCTACAAATCACGTCATTTCAACTGTATACTGAGAAAATTCTCAACTTTGATGGCCGCAGCAATTCAGGTCTCTTGTCGTTGTTGAGAACTGCATGGAAAGATTTCCCCTGCTTTTTCCCGCTGGCATTTTGACATCCAAAAGCCTGGCAGTACACCATCGTTCAGCTCGCGAGTCTATAACTGCACGCAATATAAACAAGTAGTAGGGGTAAATTCGTCCGGGCCCATGCGGAAGTTTTCCGTTGCTATGTCATACCCCCCGCAGTGACTGGCGGGCCATTCGAAAAGATGGCGGTTTGCGGGAACGCGAATTCGACCACCGAATTCCATGATTTTTCCCTCTTTATGAAACTAGTAGGTGAGTAGCACATAGGTAATTGTAGGTTGTTTTTAAAACCCAATCAGATAAGCCAACATTTTTCTCTGGGTTTCATTCCCCTTTAAATGATCAAAGAGTTCACATTGGACCAAAAAATGGTTAGAAAGCGAGTGAACAGTCGTCTGTTTGATATGTTGCTATGATTACAGCTAGTTTACTTGTCGTCTGGAGGGGTAGGAAATCCTAGTTTCGAGTGGCAATGATATAATGAAGCCAGTACCGTCCTGCTAATGGGAACTATAGGTTTACGGGGGCGGGAAAACCCAATACAACGGTCACGCGCAGCCATGACCAGACCACTCTCGTCACGAATTGTGACTCGAGTGGAACATGCCGATGACAATGTGCATAGTCGCAGGGCCAGGTGACGGCCGGCTGTGGTTGCCACAAGCCCCGTCTCTTTTTTTGGGGGGGGGGGGGGACGGGAAGTCACGATCAATCTGGCCTTACATGCTGCCAGGCAAACTCCGGCTTGCCGTCCGCGCGACCTGATTACCGGGGCCAAATCCCTATCCAAGCACGGCCCAGATGTAAACAGTGCCTGGTGGAGAGCCGCCGAGGATGTAATCCGAAAGGAAAGTGGAGAGTATATAACGCCGGGCCTGGAGGTCCGACAGGGGAGAGACGGGGAAAGAAGACTGCATGCTCCTATAACATTCGAGTGGTTTCCTTTTCTTTCAAGGTGTATACGCAGCGCGTTTCCTGGGAGAGTATATGGTTATAGGAAAACCTGGTATTGACAGGAAAAATAGAGGGAGGAGGAGCAGAGGAAAGGAGTCTTGGATGGCGAGCCTGAGATATGCATGGTTAGAAGAACGGGGAGTAAAATATATGTAGGTGGAGCTGTTCGAGATAGCAAAACACGGGAGATAGATTGCCTAGAGATATGACACCGAGGAATAGAGAGAGGGGAGAGAGGAGAGAGGGGAGAGGGGAGAGAGGGGAGATAGGGGAGAGAGGGGAGAGGGGAGAGAGGGGAGAGAGGGGAGAGAGGGGAGAGGGGAGAGGGGAGAGAAGGGAGGGAGAAAGGGGAGAGAGGGGAGAGAGGGGAGAGGGGAGAGAGGGGGAGGGGAGAGAGGGGAGAGGAGAGAGAGGGGAGGGAGAGAGGGGAGAGGGGAGAGAGGGGAGATAGGGGAGAGAGGGGAGATAGGGGAGAGAGGGGAGAGGGGAGATAGGGGAGATAGGGGAGAGAGGGGAGAGGGGAGAGAGGGGAGAGGGGAGAGGGGAGAGAAGGGAGGGAGAAAGGGGAGAGAGGGGAGAGAGGGGAGAGGGGAGAGAGGGGGAGGGGGGAGAGGGGAGAGGAGAGAGAGGGGAGGGAGAGAGGGGAGAGGGGAGAGAGGGGAGATAGGGGAGAGAGGGGAGATAGGGGAGAGAGGGGAGAGGGGAGATAGGGGAGATAGGGGAGAGAGGGGAGAGGGGAGAGAGGGGAGATAGGGGAGAGAGGGGAGAGGGGAGATAGGGGAGAGAGGGGAGAGGGCAGAGAGGGGAGAGGGCAGAGAGGGCAGAGAGGGCAGAGGAGAGAGAGGGGAGGGAGAGAGGGGAGAGGGGGAGAGAGGGGAGAGGGGAGATCGAGAGGGGGGATAGGGAAGAGAGGGAGAGAGGTGAGAGGGGAGAGAGGGGAGTGAGGGAGAGAGAGGGAAAGAGAGGAGAGAGGGAGAGAGGGGGAGAGAAGGAAAAGAGAGAGGGAGGGTTGAGAGGGGGGAGAGAGGGGAGAGGGGAGAGAGAGGGAGGGAGGGAAAGAGAGGGAGAGAGAGGGAGAGAGAGAGGGAGAGAGTGAGAGAGGGAGGAGAGAGGGAGAGAGGGGCAGAGAGAGGAGGTTGAGGGGACGGAGAGGGGGAGAGAGAGGGATCAGAGGAAGAGAGAAGGAGAGAGAGGAGAGAGAGGAGAGAGAGGAGAGAGGAGAGAGGTAGAGGATGGAGAGAGGGAGGGATAGGGACGGGGAGAGAGAGGGGAGAGGGGCCAGGGGAGAAGAGAGAGCGATAGAGAGGGAAAGAAAGAAGGGAGAGGGGGAGGAAGAAAGAGGAGAGAGGAAGAGAAGGGAGAGAGTCGCGCGTTCGAGACGTAGGCGTAACGCGATATATTATATGCTATGCGTAAGAGTAACGTCAAGGCTGGTGAAGACTCGTCAAGACCAGAACAGACTAGATCACAGTCCAAACAACCATGGTGTTGTTTTTCCTCAAATCAAGGGACAACCCGGAGTGACCTGAGGCCGCGGCAAAACAAGCTCTTCACTCACACGTCCATCCTTCCCACCGGACGACTGGGAGGGATGAGAGACGGACCGGCAAAAATTCGGGATTCTAATCGAAAAAAAAAAACTCTCTGAAACCTAGAGGGAAAAAATAAATAATGCATCGGTTTGGACCGGCGGGAAATGAACGGGAAGTGGGAAGCTCCCATGCGGAGTTCACCAGCCGTGGTGTGCCCCATACATGCATGTATATAGAGCAGTGAGTAACTAGTCGGCAGCTCAGCTCAATAAACTCGGCGGATCGATCTCTATCTGCGCACAGGGCCGGTCGCAACGGCTTGCAGAGCCGGTCGCAACGGCTTGCAGAGCCGGTCGCAACGGCTTGCAGAGCCAGTCGCAACGGCTTGCAGGGCCGGTCGCAACGGCTGGCAAGGCCGGTTGCAACGGCGTGCAAGGCCGGTCGCAACGGCGTGCAAGGCCGGTCGCAACGGCTCGCAGGGCCGGTCGCAACGGCTCGCAGGGCCGGTCGCAACGGCGCGCAGGGCCGGTTGCAACGGCTTGCAGGGCCGGTTGCAACGGCTTGCAAGGTCGGTCGCAACGGCTTGCAGGGTCGGTCGCAACGGCTTGCAAGGCCGGTCGCAACGGCTTGCAGGGCCGGTTGCAACGGCTTGCAGGGTCAGTCGCAACGGCTTGCAGGGTCGGTCGCAACGGCGCGCAGGGCCGGTCGCAACGGCTTGCAGGGCCGGTCGCAACGGCTTGCAGGGTCGGTCGCAACGGCGCGCAGGGCCGGTCGCAACGGCTTGCAGGGCCGGTCGCAACGGCTTGCAGGGCCGGTCGCAACGGCTTGCAGAGCCGGTCGCAACGGCTTGCAGAGCCGGTCGCAACGGCTTGCAGAGCCGGTCGCAACGGCGTGCAAGGCCGGTCGCAACGGCGCGCAGGGCCGGTCGCAACGGCGCGCAGGGCCGGTCGCAACGGCTGGCAAGGCCGGTCGCAACGGCGTGCAAGGCCGGTCGCAACGGCTTGCAGGGCCGGTCGCAACGGCTTGCAGGACCGGTCGCAACGGCTTGCAGGGCCGGTCGCAACGGCGTGCAGGGCCGGTTGCAACGGCTTGCAGGGCCGGTCGCAACGGCTTGCAGGGCCGGTCGCAACGGCTTGCAGGGCCATTCTTAACCACGCACAGTGCCCATCGCAACGGCGCATCACAGGCTGGGCTAAGGATTCAATAATGTTGAAGTGTTGCTTCGACTCCAATCTAGGTTAAGTTTAATTTTCAATACTTTCGGATTTTTATTTGGAAAAGATATCTCCTAACATAACAATTATGTGATTGTACGATTTTGCTGTACATAATATATGTATGGGATGTAACAAGCACATAATCTTTTTGGGGGAAAACAAGTGTTGAACACAGTTTTATCGGAAACAGTGTTTGTGTCTGATCTTATATACAATCCATGCGTTGAGTTTGGATCATGTGACCAACGTGGGGCAGAACGGTGACTCGATTTTTCTAAACATGTTTCAAGTGAAAGTACAGTTTTGTTTTATTGCAGTACAATGATAGGGAAATGTACATCACATGGGGCCGATTTCATAGAGCCGCTTAAGCGTCAAAATGAGCTTAAGCGCAAAAACTCATGAGCCACAGGATCCCCATTGCCAACCCAAACTTCACTTTTGTTTCACGCTAAGTAAAGTGGAAAGCAAGTCAAAATCAATGGACATCATATCGCAGTGCAGTTTGTAATCCTGCTTACACGAGGAAGACTTTTTCTGCTTAGCAGATTTTCACGGCTCTATGAAAAAGGATATGAGAGATATATGTTCAAGCAGGGACAGTAGTTTTCAAGGAAAAATATAGTGCCAGTAAAAGCACAGCGCTTTGGTGTACCACTTTGAAGTTGTTCGCATCCCGCGTGGTGTCATCTGAAACTGTCAAACCCAACGATAAAATTGCTTCACGAAAGAGAAAGAGGAGGGAGAGAGGAGGGACAGGGGCGAAGGAAGAATGAGGGGGTGAGAAATAGAGGGAGAGGAGGGGAAGGAAGAGTGGAGGAGAGAGGTGTGAGAGAGGAGAGAGAGGGGGTGAGAGAGGAAGGGAGAGGGGAAAGGAAGAGAGGAGGAAAGAGGGGTGAGAGAGGAGAGGGGTGAGAGAGGGAGAGAGAGGGGGTGAGAGAGGGAGGGAGAGGAGTGGGAAGAAGAGAGGAGGGAGAGATGGGAGAGCATGAGAGAGAAGTAGAGAGGGGCAGATGAGAGAGATGGCCAAGGATAGACAGAGAGAGGGGTAGAGAGATAGAGAGACAGAGATACATAGAGACAAAGTTGAGATCGAGCGAGTGGAAAAGGACGAAGAAAATACGTGTTCGGCGACGTCAGGAGAGAGAAAGACAGATAGACAAACACACACAGTCAGACAGACAGACAAACAGACACAGTCTGAAAAGGTTACGACATTGGTCCAGTCCAAACGCGACTGGTTATCCGTCGACTTGTACAGACGGGACAGTAATCTCCGAAAGAGAATATCCAGCTCGCGCGGTGGGAGCCGTCTTTTGAAAAGATCACTGTCATGGAAGTAAATTAATTCCTCGGAAATTGAAACCTTGATGGGGGAGAGACTGTCCGATAGAGAGCCGAAAGAAGTGAAACACGAGGAGAGGGAGTCGACGAGGGAAGGGGGTATTAACTGAGGAGAGAGTTGCGTCGGGGGAGGAAATAGGAGCATCTCCAGAAGGAGCAGAAATTTGTCAATTTGTGCGGAAAGCTAATCAATCACTGCGTCCTAATTTCGGCGCACGCTTTAGAGGCCGCGGTCAAGTGAAGTTACAGAATAATACGCGGGTCGTCTTCTGTCCTGCACATTGGCAGTCATGCCTCCGGTATATAATTGTCGTGCGTGGGGCTCGTCTCGTTGACACAACATGGGCTAGCTGCGACCCCCCATACTCCCATTGCCCTTTATAACAACAGCTTCGCCCGGCCGGACGGGGAAGTGGGGGGAAGTGCACGGTCCAGGTTTCTCCGCTACAGCACCGGGGACAACAGAGAGACCGACATGAGAGATAGGACACCGCGTTGGCTTGCTTGTGCCGTCACGGGTGAGAGTTAAGAGAAACCGTGTAGAGTTACTTGGTTTGGCTAAGCGCCCCCCCCCCCAAAAAAAAAAAAAAAAAAAAAAATTGTGGTTCCAGTTTCACAGCCGACCCCATTTTGGCGGCGCCTGCCTAAAGTGTTTTGAATCAACTTGATTTAAATAAACCAACGCTGCATACTTCATGTAAATCGTGTTGACTCGAGTACATACATAGTCATAATATAATATAACACTTAGCCAGGACATGACTAAGCATAGCAAGAAAAGCCCTCAGCAAATCCTACCTATGTGCCCTATTTTCAGATTTCCAGATGCCATGTAGACTAATAGGAAGCACAGGTTTTTTTTTTGTTTTTTTTTTTTTGGGGGGGGCTATTAAAGCTGATTGTGCACAAGTTGAGTTTCCGGGCTCTTTTCAGTGGCATTTTCCTCAAAAGAGACGAGGTATGATTTTTGTTGCCTAGATGCTGTCACCACAAACTCTCCACATTATTCCGTGTGCTTCTAGATAGCTTCAGGACTACACCCTCTCTTTTCCTAACGAACACAGATTTGTGTACACCATGATAACATAGACAATAGTCTTATCGGGGTCGAAAATGTAAACATCCCAACAAACAAGTGTCGATTTCAAGTGCAGGTTTAAACATGCCAGCACCTTCACGAAAGAAAATGGATGTATATTGATAGGGAATCATGATCTTTCGGTATTAAACGAAGATGCATTTACTTTGGAATGATATTCCTGAGTATATCAAACAGGTTGGTTCAATTGAGTATTTTAAAAACTCATTTGAAATCGAACTTATTTTGGCACTAAAAGTGGTTACTCAAGTTGGGTTTTTTTCCACGTCTCTTTTAATAGCACAACAGTATTTCCTCATTAGAATGCATAGAGAAATCTATGGTTGCGATATGTATTGCATAATCAAAGTGGTTTATCATTGTTAATACTTTCTATCTGTACCACAGACTGGAACGCAGGCTGTAGTATTCTATATCAAGTAAATATATGAAATGAATATCGACTGATAAGATTAATTCCCACGCGTACAGAGTCAATGCTAAAGCGATGGGTCATCGATGATATCTCTGGAGGCCAACTGTAGCGCATCATCGACAGTGGTTCGACCCGGAGGGTACTTGGCCGACATAACCCCGTCCCTATGCAGTCGGTCCCCGCCCCCGTGGGGAAGACTCGGCAAAGACGTCGGGGGTTCGTGCGGAGTTCGTGACAGCAGTATAACCGCTCAGTCTCCCCCCTCCCTCCCCCACCGAGTGCCTGGTTACAAACACCACACACACAGTCGCCTCATTTCCCATCTCAGTTGCCCACAACAGATATGTGCCGTTTCCGGCGACGTGCGAGACCTACAGCGCATCCTCGTATCGAGGGACCCTCTTTCCCACTCTAGAAATCTCTTAGAAAACCCCCTTTCCCCTCTACATATATATATATAATGGATGTCCATCGATTTCGATGATGACTGAGACCTTCAGTTTTATGTGTGTACATTTAAGTTAGTTCTTGTTATGCTTCCATGGCTCCGGAGCTGCACAGATCAATTTGACTTGTACTGCGGAAGGTGCAGACAGCACATGCATACGGTGTGTCAGTTTCTTGCAAGCGAGAGGCTTCTGCGTGTCTTATTGCTCTGTTTTTTCCCTCCACGGCTTGGCGACGCTCTCGCTCAGAAGCGTTAATACCTTTCCTAACAAGAGGTCCCCAGTCTGCCCGATTTACTGCAACTTTCTCCGGGCTGTCAGGAGGGATCTTGACTTGCTTAAGTTGCACCTTTTCAGGGTGTCCTTGAAGCGGAGGAAGGGACGTCCAATGGATCTTCTCCCTGTCTTCAGTTCTCCATAGAAAGCTTGCCTTGGCAGACGATTACTGTCCACGCGCAAGACGTGACGTACCCGTCCATCGAAGTTGTGACCTCATAAAAACCTTACAAAAAAACATTATGTGACCCAGCAGAACGACATGAGGAATATCCCACTAAAACACCTTTTGAGTAAACGACGCCTGAAGTTAAAGTATCTTCACAATTCGATCACAAATCAGTTCCCTTTTTTGTGGTATTTTCGGAAATTTTAACTATTACAGGATATTATATTTTGATATCATTTGAAAGCTAATGGTATACTCTTTCACATCATTAGAAAATCTCAAAATCTCAAAAGTGGGGTTATTCCTCATTATGCTGTGCTGGGTCACATATTCTCCTTCAGAAATCACAGCTCTGACTGAGCAAGGCCGGCCACGACAGCACTCACTGGTTGCGGCCGGAAATTATGCACGGGTCTATGGTAACTGGATGCAGCCAGCGGATATCTATCAAAGCACAGCATCCTTACTCTCTCTCTCTCTCTCTCTCTCTCTCTCTCTCTCTCTCTCTCTGGTTATTTGAAGCCGTGGTCGTGGAAGACTGACATCTTAACCGGTACCTGGAGGTAAGAAAGGCCTTCAACTTCAACACCCAGGTATTGGAGCCTATACCTGAAAGCTCACATGGGGACTGCATCCACATAGTCGACCCGCTTCGGCAACAAGTGACAAAGGCCCCGTCCCTTGTGCACCCCTGTGTTATAGACCCCTGAAAGCATCTGACGAAGAGACCAAATACATGTTAATTACATATCGTATCTTGTATAACTTGTGTACCTGTATATGCATATCATATCCTTCTACAAACTTGGGACGCGACATACAGTCATACGAACCTTCCCCCAGAAGTTACAGTTAGGTACTTTGCTGGTCTTTCACGGACATAAATATAATTATCACATGAAACAATGCTGTTATGCGGAGTCCCACTTTCAACGCACTTTCAATGATTTAGAGAGTGGTGTATTCAAACAAAAGCAGAATGCATTTCATGTATTATTATGGAAGCAAGAAATAGCATTGACCATGAAATGCACGTAGGTATACGGTAAGCACGGATTTTATTGCATACGTACGTGAGCGCAGATTCTTTTCTTTAGCGGTACGCAGAGCCATGAAATTGTCAAAGGGAGAATATGAGCGTCAACTGGACCGTGTTTCGACTCTTGGTGGCAGCAGACTGCAAGGGTGGTTGCGGGGCTGCGAGACGACGGCGAAGCCAAGGCCTTTTTTTCCCCAAAACTCGGCTAAGGCTTCGGCTCCGGCTTCGTCTCGGTTATCCAACAGCTGAAGACACAGGTTGGAGTACTTTGTTGAGGTTGAAGCTTTGGATTCTTTTTTTCAAAACGCAGCACAGTGTAGCATTCAGAAACGAAGCCAAAGGATTTCTGTGTTCATGCCTTGTACTCGATGTAAATGGTTGGAAGAACTGGAGACAAAACCGGAGCCCGAGCCTAAGCCGGGTTTTGGAAAAGGGCCCAAGGCATAGCCGTAGCCAAGACGAAGCCAAAGGCCAGGACGCAGCCGTAATCAAGACCAAACCACAGCTGAAATAAAGCCAAGGCATCAAGGAGTAAGTCAATGCCAATAACAAACCTATGAAAATTAATCAATAGAGCAGACAGTGTTTGGGAGGAGGGAAGAGACTTAAAAATAGGGGAAAGACTGGCGTGGATCACGTAAGAGAGAAACATTCAGAATCCAGGGATGCTTTTCATTGGAAGGAGAGGGTGGCTGTACAGTAGCCTCCGATTTCCAATTACTGGAAGAGTTAGAGGGAAGGTTAATTGGAGGCTCTTTGTGTTCTACCCGGGACTTGTAATACGACGACGTGGTCGCGGGGCGAGCCGTGGAGAATTCAATTTACAACCGTCACCTGCAAACGACATGAAAAACAAGCCCAGGGAGATATCAAAACAGTTCAGTATAGCTTGCCGATGATTTCGATCAACAGCAGGGAGTTCACTTTAAGACATTGGGGAGTGTGTAAGGGGCTGTCCTCTATCAGCAAGAATCACGTGTCGGCGGCTATCTAATGGCGGGTGAGGAAGTCACACATACAGAGAGACGAGAGGCCGTATTAATTTAGATCCTGCAACTCGTTTGTTTTGGGGCATTTTTTTTTCTGTTTTAAAGGTGACGCCAGAGAGTGTGTCGCCATTGAACACATGCCCTGCCTGGCGAATTGGAACGAGACCTACAAATGCTGGGCTGAATGACGACAAGGAGAACTTAGGTCGTCGTTTCCCACCCGCCAATCGCACACTGATTGCCTGCACCGGTGTAACGTCAGCGAATCCAAACGAATCTCTAATTGCACACGCTATTGAATGACGTGAGTTGGAACCAAGCATGCAAAGAAAGAGAGGGGGGAGGGAGAGAGGGAGAGAGGGGGGGGGGATGGCGAGATATAGGGATACATATAGAGAGATAGAGGGAGAGGGAGAGACAGATATAGGGAGAGAGAGAAAGAGGGAGAGTGGAGAGAGACAGATAGAGGGAGAGATAGCGAGAGAGGGAGAGAGAGAGGAAGAGAGAGAGAGAGGACAGAGAGAGGGGAGAGAGAGAGATTGAGATAGTGATAGAGAGATATAGAGAGAAAGAGAGTGATAGAGAGAGACAAACAGATAGAGAGAGGGATTGAGAGAGAGATAGAGAGAGAGAGAGAGAGAGAGAGAGGGAGAGAGAAATAGAGTGAGATAGACAGAGAAAGACAGATGGAGAGAGAGATAGAGAAAGAAAGAGAGAGAGAACATGAAAACGAAAACAAGAAGACAGCGTGCGTGTCATCTCTGACCCGCTTTCCCTCCCTGCTGGAAGGCGCGCACACTACGGACATGGTTCATCTGCGCTTTCACTTTGTTCAAAATGTCACGCCAGAAGCCCTCAGCGTTGCTGCAGTGTGCACCTGTCAGTCCGTCTATCATAATTGCACAGTAATGCAATTATGAAAATAACTTCTGCCCCCCCCCTCCCCACACCGACCACGTCACTCTTTCCCCCCATTCACTCGCGTATAACCCGTCGACGGGCTTCGTGTTGTGCAGCCCCGTTCCCCCGCCCGTCAAATGAAACCAGCTCGCGACCTTCTTTACTTCCACACCCCAGTGTCAATTAGTTTGCGCCCGACCCCTCGGTGACGCTCGCACTGTTTCTATCAATTGAGGGAGGCAGCTGGTCCAATATACGGCCATGAAATGAGTGCGCCGAGTCCGCTCGAAGGTCACCTTCCCCGACGTGAACTTCGCGGACAGGGAGAGTTGACGAGAGAGGCGCTCTGGACTTTCTCGTCACCGTCGCTTCGCCTCGGCAGTGTCGGGTGATTACCGGTATGCCGTTGAGAGCGCCTAGGGGGGGGAGGGGCTCGTCGTCGCATCTGCATGGTTCAAGATTGGTGCGCCGCGTCTTCGTCCGAGTTCGCCCCAATCATAGTACAGGGGCACAGATGGCCTATAACAAGTGCGCGGCCGGCGGTGGGCTGGGGCGCGAATGTCTGGTGAGAGAGGAGACGGGGAGGTTGTCCTGGGGCGGGGATGGGAGGAGCTGTTGGCAATGGCAATGACGCGCCTTGAAAATAGACTAATGAACGGGTTTATAGTCTAAATACCCCCTCAAGGACCTTGGGAAAGCTTAAAGCCCCCACACAATTTTGTAAGATCGAAAAATAGAAATATTCACAGATTTACATGAAACTTACAGTTAGAAAGTGGTTATAGTAGAAACCTCTCACTGAAATTATTTCTGCCTCAAATGTTGTATTTTGGGAGTAGAAGAAATAGTTTACGTCTCACCGAGATCTAAACTTTTTTTTCGGAACAGTGCGGCTTTGAATGTTGCATTTTCGCGAAACAACTGAAGCGGTTTTCACGATTTTCTCGAGACTCGGTTGGCGGATTGAGCTGAAATTTTCACAGGTGTGCTACTGCATGCATATGTTGGATCAGACAACGTATAGATGCTATTCTTTGACCTCGACCAATGTTGTGTAGGGGCTTTAAAGGGAGTTCGGCAGGTTGTCGCTACGTGCTCAGAAGGGCGGTGACGTTACCCACCCATTTTAGCACGGCCACCCACTTAAGATCGTGACACAGGTTAGGGAAAAAAATGGAGGTTATGGAGGTTTTTTTTTTTGGAGGGGGGGTTGCGGGGATTGTCTGTGAACATTTGAATTTCCCTGATGGTGTGTTTTTTTGTCCTTGGGACTTTGAAGCGAGTTTTCACGAGGATTCCATTTGCTCAGCAGATAGCTCCCGTATGAGACGGCCTTTTGGAGCAGTCCGTGGCGCCAGCAGACGAGTCTCGTGAGAAAAAAAAATGGATGCTCGAAATGTTGGCTAATCAAAGTGCGGCGCATCAAAGGGAAGCCGCGTTGGGGTCCCGGGGCGAGCGTGGGTCACCCGGTTTCCGGGCGTCGGGTTTTTTGATAGATGGCTTTTCATTACCAGCTGTCCCCGTCCCCTTTGGACTTGCTTGATGTATTTTCAAAGGAATACCGGACCACTTAACCGAATGTTATCGCTGCTGGAGGGGAAAAACAACAACCATTTTTTTTAAGAGCATCTAAATGGTAACCCCCGCTCCCGTCTTGGATAAAGACAAAAATATAAAGTGAATTCTATGCGTGATTGAAGGAAAGTCGGAGGAAAACGGACAGGATCGAGGCCGCTACTGCAGAAAGCAGAACATCAAAATGAAAACAAAGTTGCAGGGGATTTATAGTAGATGCTACAAACCAGGAAATAATAGCATGCACGCAGGTGAACACTCTATAAACAAAAATGAAATAAAATATGAAGAGCTGTGAGGCATTGTTTCCCCTGAAATGTTGTGAGTCTGTATTGTGGCAACCGGCTACTCGCTCAATCGATGCGTTTGGTATACTGTGGGTAAGCTAACCTGATGTTCCATAAGTTACCAATTTGGTTAGGAATGGGGGAACAGCACTGTAGTTCATGTACATGCATGTTGGAGGAATGATTTGCCTGGCTAAACGATTTGACGAGAGAAATCATGCAGGAATCACTTCATACGTATACATGCTGAAGTGCTTTTGCTTGGTGTTCATCTTTCTAGTCTGATTTTGACCCCCCACCCCTCCCCCACCAGAGGCAGCAGTTTTGGAGATGAGCGCCCGTGGTGGGCCAACAAAGCAGCGAGGTTGGCCACCTCAGAGTATGATATGCAGGGGAGACCCCGCTGTGAGATGACGTCTTTTCCTGGTGGCAGGCTCGCCCTCAGACCGCGCGGGCAAGTTATCGGGTCTCGTTGGCGGCCTCCCACACAGCAGGCGATTTACACGCCCTGACACCTGATTCTACGCTAACATCGTCTCCTACCCTACCCTATGCTTCCACGGAAACACGATTCGAATTGATGTCGCTTATGTATGTCAGGTTGGTGAGACTTCTCGCTCTATAACTTCCGACTCTCCTCCTCCTCCATCTCCTCCTCCCTTTCCTCCTCCTTCCTCTCCTCCTCCCCTTCCTACTTCCTCTCCTCCTCTCCTTCCTTCTTCCTCCTTCCTCTCCTCCTCCTCCTTCCCGTCCTCCTCCCCCTCTCCTCCTCCTCCCTCTCCTCCCCTTCCTTTCATCCTCCTTCCTCTGCTCCTTCCTCTCAACCTCCCTTCCCTCCTCCCCAATTTCCTTCCTCTCCACACTTTCCTCCTTTCTCTCCTCCTCCCTCTCCTCCTCCCTTTCCTCCTCCTTCCTCTCCTCCTCCCCTTCCTACTTCCTCTCCTCCTCTCCTTCCTCCTTCCTCTCCTCCTCCTTCCCGTCCTCCCCTTCCTTTCATCCTCCTTCCTCTGCTCCTTCCTCTCAACCTCCCTTCCCTCCTCCCCAATTTCCCCCTCTTCCTTCCTCTCCACACTTTCCTCCTTTCTCTCCTCCTCCCTCCCCCCTCTAATCCTTCATTTCCTTCTTCCTCTCCTGCTCCTTTCTCTCCTCCTCAGTGTCCTTCTCCTTCCTCTCCTCCTCCTTTTCTCCTCCTCCCTCTCCTCCTCCTCCCTATTCTCCTCCTCCCTCTCCTCCTAACTTTCCTCCTTCCTTTTCCCCTCCCTCTCCCCTCCTTCCTCTCCTCTCTTTCCGACTCCCTCCTCTCCTCCTGCCTCTCATCCTCCTTCCTCTCACCCTCCTTCCTCTCCTCCTCCCTCTCACACTCATTCCTTCCCTCCTCCTTCTTTCCTCCCCCTCCATTTCGTTCTCCTCATTATCCTCCTTGATCCCCTCCCTAACCCCTCCCTCGACTCCTCCCTTCATCATCTTCATCTTCCACTCCTTCTCCATCTCCTCCTCCCTATTCTCTCCTCACTCCCGCTTTACCCTCCCCTAACCCCCTTCTCTCTCTCCTCATATCTACTTCACCTCCTTCATTTCCTTTTCCTCCTCGTTTTGATACGGCATTGGTAGTGACACACGTACCGAGTTTCTCTGAAAATTTAACCACTCAGTGTCGCGGACATGAGCCTGTTAGAATTGTTCGGGGAGTCTCCGGCAGTTTAGAGAGTGACGGGCAGAGTAATCAAATCTCAAGACACCCGCACATCCAGTCCGCTCAACACCACTGCCCTCCTCCTCCCTCTCCTCCTCCTTCCTCTCCTCCTAACCTCCACCTCCTTCCTCTCTTCCTCCTCATTTTCCTCCTTCCTCTCCTCCTCCTTTCTCTCCTACTCATTCCTCTCCTCCTCATTCATCTCCTCCTCCTTCCTCTCCTCCTCCTCATTCTCCTCCCTCTCCTCCTCCTTTCTCTCCTACTCATTCCTCTCCTCCTCATTCCTCTCCTCCTCCTTCTTCTCCTCCTCATCATTCCTCTCCTCCTCCTCGTTCTCCTCCTTCCTCCCCTCCTCATTCTTCCTCTCCTCCTCCTCCCCTCCTCCCCTCCTCCTCCTTCCTCTCCTCCTCCTCCTTCTCCTCCTTCCCCTCCTTCTTCCTCTCCTCCTCCCCTCCTCCTCCTCCCTCTCCCCTCCTTCATCTCATCCTCCTCCCTTTCCTCCTTCTCTCTATCTTCCTCCTTCCTCTCCTCCTCCTCCTTCACCTCATCCTCCCTCTCATCCTCCTCCTTCCCTCCCTCCTCCTCCTCCTCAATCTCCTCCTTCCTCTCCTCCCCATTCCTCTCCTCCCCATTCCTCTTCTCCTCCCTCTCTTCCTCCTCCCTCTTCTCTCCTTCCTCTCCTCCTCTCTATCCTCCTCCTCCCTCTCCTCCCTCTCGTCCTCCTCCCTCTTCTCCCATTCCTCTCCTCCTCCTCCCTTTCCTTCTTTCGTTCCTGCTCCTTCCTCTCCTCCTCTTCTTACTTCTCCCCTTCCTCTCCTCCTCCTCCATCTCCTCCTTTCGTCCCTCCTCCTTCCTCTCCTCACCCCCCTCCTCCGCCTCCCTATCCTCCTTCTTCCTCTCCTCATCCTCCCACTCCTCCGCCTCCCTATCCTCTTCCTTCCTCTCCTCATCCTCCCACTCCTCCGCTTCCATATCCTCCTCCTTCCTCTCCTCATCCTCCCACTCCTCCGCCTCCCTATCCTTCTCCTTCCTCTCCTCATCCTCCCACTCCTCCGCCTCCCTATCCTCCTCCTTCCTCTCCTCATCCTCCCACTCCTCCGCCTCCCTATCCTTCTCCTTCCTCTCCTCATCCTCCCACTCCTCCGCCTCCCTATCCTCCTCCTTCCTCTCCTCATCCTCCCACTCCTCCGCCTCCCTATCCTCCTCCTTCCTCTACTCATCCTCCCACTCCTCCGCCTCCCTATCCTCCTCCTTCCTCTACTCATCCTCCCACTCCTCCGCCTCCCTATCCTCCTCCTTCCTCTACTCATCCTCCCACTCCTCCGCCTCCCTATCCTCCTCCTTCCTCTCCTCATCCTCCCACTCCTCCGCCTCCATATCCTCCTCCTTGTTCTCCTCATCCTTCCACTCCTCCGCCTCCCTATCCTCCTCCTTCCTCTCCTCCTCCCTCGTCTCCTCCCTACGCTCTTCCTCCTCCCTCTTCTCCTTCCTTCCCCCTCCTTCCTTCCATCCTCCTTCCTCTGCTCCTTCTCCCTCTCCTCCTCCTCCATCTCCTTCTCCTTCTTCCCCCTCGGTGATGTGGGACATGAGCCTGTTAGAATTGTTCGGGGAGTCTCCTGCAGTTTAGAGAGTGACGGGCTAGGTAATCAAATCTCAAGACACCCGCCCATCCAGTCCGCTCAACACCACTGCCCTCGCCACCTCCAGTTTAGTGCGCTCAGACTCCGATTGGTTTATCGGGGGACCGTGTAATCGAGTTAGCATCAATAATGTTTAAAGTGCTGCGGTGCTGTCAGGCAGCGGTCACGTCCCGGCCCGTTTGTTTGGCAGCGCAGGGGGACGGTGCTCCGTTATCCGATCCAGGCACGGCCCCACACCACCAGGGCTCTGATCGAAGAGGTGAAGTAATCATTACTGAGCCGTGCGAGTCAGACGATGTTCCAGGAATCGGGTGGGGCCGGGGGAGGGGAATGACACCTTTATATCCGTCTAGATCCTCTCCCCGACTCGGGAGGATTGTATACATCGCAGGCAGATCGAACGGTTTACCAAAGTGAGTCTGTGGTCGATTCGGGTTGAAACTCATTGTTACCCACGATCAATCGCAAGACCATGAGTGGTGATAGCAGACTTCCCACAAAACACGACGGTTTATCCGTCTTGGAAATAATTCTCGATGCATCGTCTAACCCGTGGAAGGGAAGGCCTTCCGATAGCTTTCAGAAAGTTTTGACAGGCGGTTTCGGTTCTTTGAATCGCTCATCGACTAACGACTGTTCGCATGTTACGATGGGTTTGCAGAATTCCACCACACAGGACTTTCACGAGTTTATAGAGGAAGAAGATTTATCCTCTCTCCGTTCAACATGTCTCCTATACATGGAATCCGCTCATGCGATGGCGTCCCACTATGGTCGAATCTACCCTAACCACATCCCCGCACCACCCCCGTAAGTTATGAAGAAGCATGACTGCCATGTCCGAGTAAAACAAGACAAACAACAGTTTCGCGTCGCCCGACTAATGCATTAGAAAACATGAGCACGCCCTGCACAGTCACCGGCTATACGGTAGGCATCCCGCGATGAATGTTCCTGCGTGGCTCATCCAGCAAGCCCGGGGGAGGGAGGGAGGTGGGATCGGTGGTGCTTCCTTGGGAGATTATCGAGACTAATGCGTCTGGTGTGCGGACTGCAGGAGTTCAACCAACTCCCCCCTCCTTCCCCTTGCCTCCCCCCCTCCCCCTCCTCCTCCTCTTCCTCATCCTCTCTACCTTCCAGGCATTGTCAAAATCTTCCGGAACTCAGGCTAGTAGCCCGAGGGGAAGATGACATGACCTGGTTTCTAGGTTGCATGACCTGTTTCAACAAACCGATCGCGCTTTGGGGAGAGGGGGCTTCCTTGCCTGTCCATGGTCCTTTCATCAACCTCCTCCAATTCCCTCCAATCCGGCTCGATCTTAAAGTGACTTGCCTCTCAAAGGATGCTTACTACAATCAGGAGAAGATAATTTTGAAGAAAAAAAAATGTTTCGGGCTGGGTGGGGGTAAAATCTTCAAAGGCTATAGGCGTATTTTCTTTTCTACGGAACTTTGTACAGTTCTCTTGTGACGGGAAATGGTGAGAAAAAAAGATTTTTTTTCTGCCGATGATTTTAGCTCTTATAAATCTCGCTGGCTCTTAGTTGAAAGGCATTAAAAAGGCGTTTAGATCCGGTTCCCGTAGACTTGCATCCGGCTAGGAAATTCGGACACGCTCTCGGTCACAAAAAAAGCTATTTCGAGGACGGGACCCACAGGCAACCTCTGCCGCGATGACACAAGAGCTTTGTTCCAAGGCGGGAGGAGCAGAACCTCGCCTTTGCTTCCTATCAGGGCGGAGTTCCCGTTCGAGGGAATAATATTGACTCGCACGCCAACGCGTCGTCGGAGAAGTGGGTATAAGTGTTTTTGCCGAGGCTGGTTAAGGTAACATCGGTAGCGGTCATAACACTGACCGAGTGTATGCACTGGACGCATGTTGAGAGTTATCGCTAGCCCGCTGCGCTCTCTTCAGTATTGTCTATATATAGCCCATACTCCAACGTACGATGGACGACCAAGTGCACTCAGTTTCTTGTTGGAAAATGAAAAATACCGACGCGAGTCACTAAGTAAGCCTGATGTTTTCATAGCGATGCGACTGATGTGTATATATACGTGCAACTCCGTCCAGGGGAAGGCCAGTCTGTGTTATATATACATAATTACGCTTTGTTTTCGAAGCCATTCCGAGTGTCATTTAGAGGTACTGCGATTGGAGTCAGTGAAGTGCTTATCCAGATGATAAGACGTCATTCCCCCCCCCACCGAAGCGGCCAACAGAGCAAACGGTACTTAAATGTACGGAGAGCTAGGGTCACAGAATGGATCACGCCCAACACTTCGGTGAAAGGGCATGGCAATAATCTCAGCGGTGCCTGCGATTGTAATATTTTTTTTTTTATAATAATCTCTCATGGAACTCGGAAAAGGTGAAGTGGCTTCATTGCCCGCGGCCGCATCCTTGCAGCAAAGTTGTCGTCGTGGAGGGGGCTTGAGGGTGGAGACAGGAAGGATGTGAGTGGCGGCGATCGGAGGACCGACGACATGAGACCAGGGTGCCGTACTGGCTTCCCGCCCGCAGGCAGACTGAAACAATTCACCAACAGTTCAAGGATTATTCGTCAAGAGCCTTGCAATGGAGGAAACTATAGTCTTACGTCTTATGTATCCCGCAGTCTGGGTGACCGTTGGGGGCATCACAGAAGATTATGCAGCCAGTCTCTTCCACCCCCCTCTGTCCTCAGCCTCTCTCGCTGTCTTTTCCAGCCCCATACCCGTCCATTCACGTACGTTGTCCTCCCATCTTTTCTTTGGTCTTCCTCTTGCTCTTTATCTTCCTGCTACGGTGCCTTGCACTATAGTTTTGGAGAGTCCTGATGATCTTGTGATGTGACCCGTAGAATTTTCATTTTTCTTTTCTTCACCGTTGCCAGGAGGTATTCAAAAGGCCCGATGATTCCCTGTATGCGGTTGGTCACCTCATTACTGGTGATGCGGTCTTTGTAAGAGATGCCAAGGAGTCTGCGAAAGCATCTCATCTCAGTTGCCCGTATCCTCCAGCATCCTCTGTTGGTGTCTACATAGTCTACATAGTCTACTAGGTCTACTATAGTCTACCTATGGTATACCAACGCCAATAAGAGACCGTAGATACATGAAGAGTTGTATCAACGACTCTCATTCGCAAATAGAATGTCTGACTACGATTGGACTTCATGAATAGAACATAAGCCTATCTCACCATGTTAATTTTGCAAACAAAAATAATCGACCACGTCGAAGTTATTTCAAGAACAGAGTCGATTTTTACAAAATTAATTCAATTATTCGAATGCTTCCTGGTGTTCAATGAAAATCAGCGCATCGTGCAGTAGAATCATTGTACTGTACCGGTTGCTCAACATGCTACATTGCTACGAATTTATTCATAAATAAGAATCGACTACTCGACTACTCCACAAACAACCGGGTTCCATTATTGTGTAACTAACCAATCTATAATACACTCTTTATTTCTCTGCATAGGGGATATGATTGACTGAGACATTGTAGAGTTCTGTCCTTCGACCCGGTAGAGTTTTGGAGAGATGAAGACCACCAGGAGTTGACGATCTCCACCACCACCCGTCAACCATGACTTTGTCAAGGCTGATCCACGCTACTTGGCACGGCGAGAGGGCGCGACCCCCACCGGTCACTCCGGGCGCAGTGCCGTAATTTCGCCCCTGGTCGCCCGGCCAGCTCGGCTCAGCAGCCCACGGAATTCATCGCGGACAGTCCGTCTGCTGGGCCAACCTGGGTGGCGCCAGGATCTGAAGCAATTTGGCCCGGCTCCATCCATGCACGCCCTCCCGGTCAATTGATGTTGACTCTTTGCTTGTAAAGGTACGTGCTGCAAGTGCGCACACAGGGGAAACATCTTTAATTAACTACACTCGATGGTCAACCATGAACAAGTCCATTTTTTGCTCAGAGGTATATAGGACTCAATTGATGCACTGGGCTTTGTGCATAATGATGACTGTACTTTGAGGAAGCCTGGAGACCGTATATAACCACAGGGCGTACAAGCCGGACACAGAGAAGAGCAGACTGGAAGACCCGTCGGATCTTAGGCAGCGTGGTTTCCTGAAGCATCCCGTGAATCCTTCACGGAAACTGATTGGAGCGAAGACACTGACAGTTCAGTTTCACAAAAGGGTTCCAAGTAGTATTCAAAGCACGTTTTTTGGAAATCTTCCGCTAAATCACTGTCGTGCGTTAACACACACTGACAGAAAAAGAAAGAAAGATGTATCGCCTGCTTATTAAGACCTTATCTAAACGTCGCCCGAGACCCAGACATCGTCTCCCTGTTTGTATCTCGGAAGTATACGTCACTTAGGATCAGTCTCAGCCTCTGATAAAATCGACCCCGCGTCCCACTTAAGGCCCACGACTTGCAAATGTGCTGCGTTGCCTTCTTCACGCCGCCGGAATGAAACTGTGCAGCGATCGAACGGTAACACCATAATCCCCATACGAGATCTATACCGTGGCTTGAGTTTCGAGGAGGGGGGAGGAAAGATCGAGAGAATCGGGCTATAAAAATCGGATGAGTTTGGTTGGGCTGTCCTGGAGAGAAGGATCGTCCTGGTGCCCCCCCCCTCCTCCTTTTTGCGATCGAAGCCTAACATGATTAGTGTGACTTAATGGTGTCGACGCAATCCGATTGAGAGAAAAGACGATTGTGGCAAAAATTGGACTCCTTCCTTTTTGAAGAGCACCTAATCAACTTCCCTGGTTACGAGCATAAAGTGGATGACACTCGACATATTCATTGTGATATTGGCATTTATTATTTAGATCTTTATGAGGAAAAGCTCCTCAGTCTTAAAGTTTTGTGATAATGAGGTGATGCAGGATGCCAACATTATTTTCTAAAACGTTGATGTTTCGATTTGAGTAGGACTTTCTGCCTTTGACGTTAGTCTTGCTATAGGATTGACACGTCAGGTGGTATAATTATTTTTGTATGAAGCAGTAAAAAATGACGTTCAAAGTAAAAACATTTTTTTTAAGACTGTAATATGGAAGACAGTTGTATCGAGGAACAATTTCCCGTGACCTCTGGCATTACAGCCCCTATACAACATTGGTAAGATCGAAAAACAGAAATGTTTACAGATTTACATGAAACTTAAACAGTTTGAAGATGGTTATGGTAGAAACCTCGCATTGAAATATTTCTGCCTAGAATGTTGTATTTTTGTATAAAAGAGTAAAAGAAATTGTTTACATGTACGTCTTACCGAGATCTAAACGGTGGGGTTTATTTTGGAACAATTCGTTGATTGCTGCATTTTCGCGAAACAAATAAAGCGGTATTTCACTATTTTCTCGAGACTCGGTTGGCGGATTGAGCTGAAATTTTCACAGGTGTGCTATTTTGTGCATATGATGGATCAGACAACGTATGGATGCTATTCTTTGACCTCGGTCGATTAAAGAAAAGCGGGTCGTTTTTTGTGCTAACTTGGAATATTGTCGCTGCCCTGCATGAACAATAAGAAACAAAGGGAAAGAACATTTGGTATTGCATGTTACAGCGACAAATGGGGTCATCAGCCGAACAGTTTCCACACGGGTAATGTTTTCTATGAGCCAGATGTACAGCATGGGAAAGGGTATAGAATAAACGGGCTGAACCGCCGACACTAAAACAAGATGATCCTCAAGTGCACGGTGCAGAAAGAACTACGGGAGAAGAACTGACTGCATGTATAAAAACCACGCGCCACAGGAATGGAACTCAATCATTGACGCCCCATGCAACCACGGCAAGCAGAACATAGAATCAGTCAGGCGATACGCACGGAGGTTTTCAGTTGCGGGGTCAATCCTGTTCTATAGAGAGCGACCGATATTGCAGCCATCCATCCATCGCCTTTAACGAGATGAAGTTTAGCTTGGGGTCTTCCAAGCGGTCAGAGCCTTAATAAGACTATACAGGACTGCCTCAAACGGCAACAAACCTTTGGCTCAGCTCTGACACTTCATGTAGAAATACGCTCGAATTTCTTGGCTGGTATAATTATACTGATAAGGGATATGCACTAAGACCCAAACTCAAAGGCCCAATACAACATTGGGAAGATCGGAAAACATCGATGTCCACAGATTTTCATCTTATTTACACAGTTTGTAGATGGTCATGATATAATCGTCATAATCTCACTCAAACATCGACATAATTATAGTTTACTACTCGCGAGTAATAAACTATTTCTTACACTACAGAACGGTGGACTGCGTAAACCGTGACGTTTTTTTTAGCATGTTTCTAGTTTCTCAGATAACCATTTCAGCTAAAATCTTCGCAGCGTTGCTTTTTTTTTATGTTTAATGGTTTAACACACAAACTGTTGCAATCTATTGACCTTTACCAATGTTGTATACGGCCTTTAAGTACAAGTATATATAAAAACATGGATCCTGATACCGATATGGCAGACTTTTCCTTGACCACGGTACTCCACCGCGCTACAAATCTACCACTGACACTAACAGTCCAGCTTGGTGGGCAAGTAGTGCAGGCGCCTGCACTCGAAAACAGGACTCTAGATCTTCGTTTCGAATACCCTCCGAGCTGTGTATGTTTGACTTTCTGTCCGAGCAGATAATCTGGCAAAGCACTGTATACACGTCGGGAACGAGGTAGATCTCTGTGAACTACATTCTCACGAACGTAAATCGTATAGGCATGTAAGATTGTCCCTGCTGGGCAGCTTTGTTGAATTGTGGCCAGATTTATGGACCAGCTGTGGATTTCACCAAACCCATCGTAACTTATATACGATGAATCTCAAGACAATGAGCGATGCACACAAACATACGGTCCGTCACAACTTACGATGGGTAAATTCGTCGTGAGTTGAGTATACGATACATGGTAAGGCTTTGTGAAATCCTGGGCTCTTATTTAGCGTCAGCCAAAATTCCCATAGCTTTGAATCCAGATCTAGGTGACTGTCTACTGAAACCTCATGTGAAAAGATGCCGCAAGCAAGCGTACCATCGGACATCGAGTTCCGAAACAGGAATTGACAGCCTAACGCATGGCAACACTGCTGATGCAAAAACACTGCGAGTCTCCACGAACAGTCATCTGGATGCAATTAGTGGACGGACAGTAGGGCAACTGCAATGAATAGTTCAGATTCCATCGTACACGGCTGGTAGACCATTACTCTTTTGGTCAGAGTACGCATAGGTCATACCAAAGATCCAAAAGAGCGCAAAGCGCGCAGGATAGCCGACTCTTGCGAGATCACGGTCACACGCATCCGGATGAAGTACGCACTGGACGCCATTTCAGTAAGCAAAGTCGCACGCGTGCGCTCCATCGTGCGGTCACATCACATCAAAAGTTATCACATTCTGTTCACGCATCCAATGTTGTATCTTTGTCACTGTTTGCGACTTTCCCGCTTCACTTCCGGAGCGCCGAAAGCACATGACAGAGGACTCTGTCGCTGTCCGCCGAGCGACTTCACCGTTTGCGCAGTGTATATATAGGCTATCTTGACTATCTTTGGGCTGTACGGACTTGCTTACGTCAACTGACTCGTAAAAATAGCAGATTTAGATCGATACCTGGCAAAAGAAAATAGTTATCTTTAACGGTCGAACTATATACTGCAGCGAGCTCTTCACAGCTGGACATGCACACAAAGGGCTATGCCTCAATTCGATTTTACTTCAATCATTCCCGTCCCCCTCCCACAGAAAAAGCAAAGAAGGTCAGCACGTCTTCTTCTTTTTTAACCCCCTCGTATAGACCTGGCACCCTTCTTGTTTCGTTTGCACTCACTCTCGGGGTTATGGATGCTACCATTTTGATTGCGTGCTGTGCCGTATTTTGTTGTTCTTCAATTCAAAAGGTTCGGGGGAGAAGGAGGAGGAGTTGGAGGCTGGGGTAGGCGGGAGAGAAGGTTCAAAGAACTCCCATTATCCGGTACAGGTGTACCATCGCGTGGCGCGCTCCGCGCTGCGCGTGATTGCAATCCGAGATAAACAAGAACGCGTGACGCACGGGCGTCAACAAAAACAAAAACCACACACACAAAAATAATACAAAAACACGCGTTGGCACGCACTCGGCACCCACGTCCTTAGCCTCGCGTCCGACCATCAAATTGACAATTTCAGTTAAGTTTCCCCCTCTCAAAAGTGCTTTTACTGAAAATAGAATAAAAAATAGCGTACATTACCGTGTACAAGCGCCGAGGGGTATAATCAACATATACAGTATCGCTGGGGGAAAAAAAAACCCGATTGCTAAATGAGTTGTTATTGCTGTATAGTAATGAGGGACACGAATTGCCCTTCGCCATATCCGATTGGGCTCTCGAGCACCTGTGCAGCATTCCGTCTTTTATGTCCTCCACTCTATTTTTTTTTATTTTTTTTTTTTTTTGGGGGGGGAAGCTCCTTCTCACCACCGCCAGACGTTATCGAACGTGTGGGGGGAGAGAGGGGGAGGGTATAGGGCGGTAGCTAGATAGCTGGCCGTCGGAGCGTGCGTGGCCGCGTATATACAATGAGCGTCTGGCTGTGCGGCGAGGGGAAAGTCGAATTGATTTTCGGCAGCCGAGCGTAGGAGTGGACGCTCTGACGGGGAAAACGAGCACCCGGTCGGGCGGTCGGTCTCATCTGTGACGGGAGAGGTATAGGCGCGGGTGTGCTCCAGACACACACCTCCATGGCCCTGCAGTCTGTGTACAGTTGTACAGCTGCGTTCCAAGCGTTCGTGAGCATGCACTTTAACTTAAGGCCGTGAACAAAAGCGTTGGCTCTAGCATTGAACAGAAATTGCATGGGTTTTATGGCATCTCATCCAACTGGTACAACTTTTTTTTTTACACCAATACTTGGTGTTCGCCATAGAGTTACATTACATCTTACAGTGTCACTCTATCAGTCTATCTGCCATTTACGAAATGAGGGCATACGATTGCTTAGGCTACGACCATAGCTATATCTCTCCCATTATGATATCACATGCATCTAGAAATAAGCGTTTGGCCCCAGTTTCTTAATCGGTGAATACTCTGTGGGCCAAGCCTCCAAATTAGACGACAAATCACAACCTTGATATTAACGTTTCGTCAGACGGAGACGAAGCCTGATCCCGAACCTTTTCCATGGATTCGAAAAAAAGCCTATTGGCTATACGGTGCTCCCTGATTGGCTTTGCACGTGCGCCATAAAAGTTTTTTAAATGGAGTTTAAGGTCGTTTTCGAAATGAAGGCTTAGGCTCGGGTTTAGGCTTCGGTCACAATTATTTATCATACTCGTTATAATATCACAGGCATCTCAATACATCTACAAGCATTTGGCCCCAGTTTCTTGGAGAATACCCTGTACCTACCAAGCTAACAACCCTTCAAATTCGGAAACAAACCACAACCTGGATTTTCAGGTTTTGTCAGACGGAGACGAAGCCTGAGCCCCAGCATAAGCGTTCATTTCGAAAACGGCACGCGCACGTGAGGTTGCGTTAGTTGCGCGGTGGCTTGACGCGCTGTGTGTTTTAGCGCCAATATTAATAGCGACCACGGAAAACGTTGGGCCGGCAAACATCTTGCCACGCTACCTCGCTGCTTATGCCTCCTCTTAAAATTACGGGCTGGTGCTGTTTTAAACAATGCATTTCCCATAGGCTCGATCTATAAAAAGACTACACGGATCATGTACTAATTCTAAAGGGTTTTAAGATCACAACCCGTATTACAAGTTCAAATCCCTACATTTACCGAAACAATTATAGGCATAAATTATGTGGATGCGTGCCTATCTCGGTGTCTCTTTCGGTGAATGGCTTGGTCAAATTCTAGTCCCCGGATGCTGTAATATAATACTACAGTAGTAGGGTGGTTATCCTTCGGTCTACACATTTCACTAGCTGCATTGTTTTTGTTATGTTCTACCTGTATTTTAATTGAATTTGTTGCTGTAGTCACACCTTCTTATGGTTTGTGTGAATGCATGCAGCGCCGTCATTCGATCACATGAAGCAAAGGCAGCGGCCTGCCAGATAATTAAGCAGCAGCCATTTTTAAGAGTTTCGTCTTCACCGGAATAACAACCCCTCTTCTCCAGCCCTCCTCCTCCTCGACCTACTCCCACTCCTCTTTCTCCTCCTCTTCCTTCTCCTACCCCTCATCCTCCCACTCCTTCTTCCTCCTCCTCATCCTCCTTCTCATCCTCCACCTGACCCCCCCCCCTTGGATTGGATCCAATCCCGTATACAGCAGACCGGTGCAGTGTGATCACAGAGCTCCTTCATACCCACAATCGATGCTCCACTCGAGTGGAGAATAGATAACGGAAATTGTCCCATTGATTCTAAGGATGGAGGAGAAGGAGGATGGGAACCTATCTCCCAATCCCAGCTGCCAATCAACCTGGCTGCCTGGCAGACGGTATAAGTTACCCGTGGACGTATTATAATCACCCCCACGGTAGCTATGGTCGGGGTCAATATTTAATGGTTGTATTACGTCCCGAAGTATATTTGCCCTGTTCCATCTGAAACGGATACCGGATACGAGGGGGTCCGGGGCACACGGCGTGTCTGTGGTTGACCTAGCATCGCATTCAGAGTGGAGTTTTGGCGGGGCTGGGTTTTGGGGCTCTATGGTTTGGGTAAGGCTGGAAAGCACGGTCACGAAATCTCGCCATGTGGAGACAAGTCGGCGGCTTGGCGGGTGTTCCTTACTCGGCCGCTTGCCCCGAAGACCACGTGTCAATATTGACCCCATCCATCACGTGCAACCCTACCGCAGCTACTAAGTGACCGCAGAACTCGCAGTGGCTGTGTCGAGTCGCGTCGTTCATCTATGCCTCGACCGCATAGAGGTTTTTTTCAGTCACGTGCTTTTTGCCGGTCAGCGTTCAATTAAAGCGGATGTCATTCCCAATGGAGATACTCAGATTTGATATTTGCATGAGCGTCCGCGTATTTGGACGCTCCTTATGACCATAGATATAATTTAGAATAAAATATGTATTTATTCTATATAATTATCTATGCTTAGGACATGCTAATCAGCCTTTGGCGGTCAAGTGACGTCATGTGAAAAACTATTGATCTCCATAATAAAGACTGGATGGGACAGCGCGTCAAATACGCGTCCGCTTGTGCGTTTTGTCAAGAGGGTAAGAAACGAACGTGTCGTTTTGCTGCGCGCACACATTTGAATGGACATTTGACAGAAGTGAACGCATTTTTTTTCCTTCAAATAATCATCCTTTGAAAAAAACATAAACACACACGAATAAAATAGGAAAATTCGAAAATAACAATGGTTCAAGCGTGTGCAGCAGTGAATTGCCCGGAGAGGATAGTAAGCCGTAAGAAATGAATAACTTTTCACAAGTAAGTTTTTGGTTAGCCCATCAAATGGACTCAGTAGTACTGCATTCTGCTTATTGATGACTGAGATTTTTAATTTATGGCATAATTATGACCTCTGTTGTTCCAGCAGTGGTCAAATAATCCTTAACATTATAGGCCCAAAAATCATCTTCAAAGAAGGATTTTTTTCCGGGAGAAGGCCAAGCCTACCCCTCTCCCCGCATAGCCACCGGCCTACCATTTACTTAGGCTACGGTTGTTATTACCATTTGCCAACTTCGGATGAAGGATTGGGTCACCCAAAAGCTGAATCCACCCCTTGAAAAAAAAAATGGTTCCAAAAGGTTCCAAACTTCCAAGGCTTAAAGGTTCAAGATTATGACGATATCTCCTCAATTACGTTAGAAGATAATGCATTCGTAAGTTTGTTGAGTGCGACAATTCGACCAATCCAGAAGAGGCTTTGTTTGGGTTCGAGTTAGGGTTAGTCGCGCACATCGATAACCATGGCTAAAAGTCCACTCGATTCAATCCGATATATAAACGAAGCGCGACCTACAGTTTGGGGGTCGGAGGTGAGAGCGCCACCCGTCGTGCTTGGGGTTCAAGACTTAATACGTCCCCACCCTTACAAAAACGAGAACGTGCCTTTATTGTGCATTTGCTCGAAGAAAAAAAAGAGCGAAAGAAAATGTATACAGAGCCACTACGTTTTTCTAACATACGTTATCAACATGGTAATGACAGGGCGTCGCCATCTTTGTTTCATTATTTACGACCATAGAGGGCGCAAATTTTGGAGACCGTAAATTTAATATTCTCTTTTTGGATCGAATAATTATGTATACCAGTTTTCTGTGCATGCTACCTAGTCTACAGTACAGAGAATAATGAGCTACACGCATTGTACACTGGAATTATGGAAACCTTAAAGCCCGTAGAAAGAATTTCTTCAGACTAACCCTAAATGTACCTAATTCAAGACAAAACTAATTGTGGTTGGTATCTGCTAAGATAGAGGGCGCTATATTAATCTAATGGTATGTGAAGGCCGCAAACTTGCGGGTTATCGCGCATGCGCATAATCTATGTTCGGACTGTGCTAGATTTCTTCACATCGATAACCATGGCTAAAAGACCACTCGATTCAATCCCATATATAAACGAAGCGCGACTTATAGTAATTCAGTTTAAGGGTCGGAGGTGAGAGCGCCACCCGTCGTGATTGGGGTTCACGACTTAATACGTTCCCCACCCTTTCAAAAACGAAATCCTGCCTTAAAAAGCTTAATTGTGCATAATTATGCTATGATTTTTTTTGTTATAGGCCCTATTGCTCATCTATTCATAGTTTTTTTTTCTCCAACCAACGTAAAACCCACTAAGTTCTGCCGTGTACCACTTTATGCTACCCCAGGGTCGCCAAAGCAGACACATACATGAGTATCACTCATACGGATGACATCCGTATATAGTGACATCCGTAATGTACATTAAAGTCAACACAGCGACTTTCGTCGGATATCTCACCCTTTTAGTGGCAAAACTAAACAGCGCCCTCTTGGGAAATGTAAGAAAAGGCTGCCAAAAAAAAATACTATAACGCAAATTTAAACAAAAACACTCAAAATTGAAATTATTTCAAATGTGAATTTTTAAGCCTATCTGGTGATGATTTCAGAATTTCCCAACGGTAAGAGATAAGAAAACACTCGAATCGATTGAAGAATGCAATAGTTTTCATGAAAACGCATAATCATTAAAAAAAAATAGGAAAATACTGTATAGCTTTCGACGACAGATGGCGCCATTTACCAAGAACGGCTGGCCTCTGGGTGCAGAACACTAAATCGAGCTCCCTTCAACACTGTACAAACACACTCACTTTTCAAAGCCAATTAGTCCACACCCATAAATTTATCAGTTCTTGTAGCTATACTGAAAATTATAGTTTGGACCTATATCTCTGAAATTGTCGTACCCTTCGCTGATTACTTTTTTTGCTAATTACCCCGCCCCCCCCCAAAAAAAAAAAAAAAAAAAAAAAAAAAACACCAGAATTTAAAGTTGACTGGGGGGAAAAGCATCAGAAGGTTTAGGCGAGGGTAGAAAAAAAAAGCAACAAACGACCACTGTGATGAATTTCGGGGATTATCGAGCACATAATTCTAAGGACTTGCTGATTAAAGGTCAACAGATTGTCACAGTTTGTGTTAAACCATTAAACATAAAAAAAACAATCCTTCGAAGGTTTTAGGTCAAAATAATGGTAATCTGAGAAAGTAGAAAAAGGCAAAACACCGTCATGGTTTTTGCACTGTTCTGTAGTGTAAGAAATAGTTTATAACTTGTGAGTAATAAACTAAACTAATGTTTGAGTGAAGATTTCTCGAGAAGTACAGCATCACAGACCGTAAGATTTCAACATGATGATTCTATCATGACCATCTACAAACTGTGTAAATTAGAAGGAAATCTGTGGACATCTGTGATGTTTTTACGATCTTCCCAATGCTGTATTCGGCCTTTAAGAGACTGCAGGAATTAGTGTAGAGTACAGGTACACCTGTACAGTACACAATATTAAACTGCATGTTCCTGAATAGAATGATGTTGAAAAGTTTGGTTGGAGGAGGTGAGTGAAAGTGAAGGCCTAGGCTAGATCTAGATAGAAACCTAACTACCTCATTTTTAGCTGTCTCACTGGCTTCTGATCTAACAAAGAAGCTATTAAGCTATGCTGGGCATGTGCTTAACTGCAGTGGCGGTACACTCAGAAACGACGTTGCCAACGATAATGACGATTATGAAAGTGTTAGCCATGGTTAATATGAATCTTAAAATTCACCATTTATTGCAGATTACAATCTTGAAATTGTTTCCAAGCCTTATTCACCTTTTTACAATAATAATGATGATGACAATGATGAAAAGTGTGAGTCTTGATGAATATAAATCTTAAAATTCGTGAATTATTGCAGATTACAATCTTGGATTTTTTTCCAAACCTGATTCACCTTTCCACAGCGCTGCACAGAGAGAGGGTTATAATACTCACAAGGGAGCTGAGGTGAGTTGAGCACCAACCTGATTGGCAATATGAGGCATCATATTGAGATGTATCCTTAGGCTATGAAATGCACAATGATAAACACTGAGTACTCAGTGCTTTGCCCAATGCCTGATAAAAAAAAAAATTCAGGCAGCTTGGGCGGGATTTGAAACCCACGACTGTCACTTTCTAGTACGGACGTCTTAAACACTTGACCACCGAGCTGGTCGAGGTCGTCTGGTGGATTTGAATATTGTATAGCGGTGGGTACCGTGCTGCAAAATGCACAATGATTTAACACAATTCTTACCGCGCTCTCACGGCTCTCCATCAGTACATGATTATGATAACATGAAGCTCAAAGCACCTCCAAGTTAATGCACATAGGAAGATCAAAAATTAGGAGGGTCTGACGTTTCGATCCTAGCAGGACCTTTCTCAAAGGAAGAGATCATTAGGACGGTTCATAATCAAATTCCCAGGCACCTTCCGTTATTCATTACTCAACGCTAGAATTTTACATGGTGGCCCTTGATGAAATGACAGCTTAGGCCGCGTTTCCACTGGACTAAAAATTAACCGAGACAATGGACATTTGTCAGATGGTTAAATCTTACTGTTGTTCTCACTTTTTTGAGTTGGTCAATTTGACTGAAACAATGGATTGAAGAAGAATAAAGACCAAGTAAAATGGTTTTAAGAAATCTTAAATTTTGGCAGAAATGTTTTTATGAGTTGTTTATGTTTAGAAATATGTCTACATATAAACCCCAAAACAGCACATAAGAGGCTGTGCATGACCTTTCTGGTTACAAGATGGCATCAATAGCACATGAAACAAAATCAACTTCCGGAAGAAGAAAAGGACGCTAACCTCATGTTCAACAATGGCAGATGGGCCTAATTGCAGTGTGGACCATAACAAAAAAAACAGAAGCCTGGAAGGAAAAATAATGCTTTGATAAAATGTACTGGTACATGAAAACAATAGCACCATAGCAATTACCAACTTGGGCAAAGGCCTGTACAGTGATATAGATGTTTGCTTGCACATTACTGTTCAATGGTTTCTACATGGACATGCATTTAATTTTTTTACAGTGCTTTAGGCATTCCCCTGTTTTTCCACATCCAATCTGTGACCCATGAAATCTAAATACAGCGCGTCCACAATATACCGTAACTCATCCACTGAGCAAATCATTGGTCACCACCTCGCAAACTTCCAGGGGGAATCCAAAGCCTGAGCCCAAGCCTGTTCCGGGGATTCATGACTGTGGATGCGTGGCTATGACCATTACAGCGACTGAGGGCAACTTGAGTGGGCTAGCTCATTGTCTGCTATGTCCATGGCCAGCACGGTCTCTGTGCGAGGAGCTCCTTCCAGATCAGTCTCAACTGGCTCGGCCTGATGGCATGAGCCGTGATCACATTGCGATACCGACAGTAAGAGTAGGGAATGTAGAGATTGCTGAACCGTCGATTCATGACAGGGGAAATACTCAGCCTCCTCAGGCACAGGCCCACAAAGACGTCTTCAAGGTGGAGGTATCGGAGGTCAAGGGAAACTGCGTAGATCCTCCCAGGGACGTCTCCGGACAGGACGAAGCCGCCTCCCGACAGCCAGGGCGGATAGACTGGGTCGGGGTAGAGATCCTCCGGCATGAACCACTTGCTGCCGGTATCGCGGATCGGCGATTCGCCGGCTATCACCAGGCCTAGCGCCAGGTCGGTGCTGGGCAGGCGCGAGGCGGCCAGGTAGCTGAGGAGATTCCGGTAGCTGACAAACATGTCGTCGTCCGTCTTCATGACGTAGGCGGCGTGAGGGCAGTGGGTGCCGGCCCACTTCATGGCCATCAGGGTCTTCAGGGTCAGGTTCTTGTAGGCGTCCTGGAAGTCCTCCATCAGGAGGTCGTGGTGAGAGGCACTCTCGGCCTTGACCCTGGCCTCCAGGAACGGATCGCCGCTCCTGGCCAGAAGGAAGAGCGTCACCACGGCCATCCCACCCGGCCCCGTGGTGCTTCCCCAGGTCTCACGTATTGCCTGACGTCTCTCACTGCTAGCCTGGACAGAGGCTACCAGGACCAGGAGGAGGACTGGCCTGGGTCTCCCTGTGTCCCCATCCATGCAGGCCATCGGCTCGTCTAAGATCAGGCGGAAGTCATGAGGGTTGGCCCGCATCCTGCCGTCGGGAGAGTAGGCAGCTTTCAAGCCCTCCAGGTAGGTCTCAGAGCTGGCATCCTCACCGACGCCAACTGAGCCGAACGCTCTCCCCGCTTGAGGGAACTGGTTCCCCTCCCACTCTATCTGTTGCAGGATGTCAGCTGGTCCCCTGATGTTCAGCATCAGACAGAGGAGGAGGATGCCAAGGATGGTGCACAGTACAGGGCTCGTCATGCTGCCTCTCAATCTTCATGGCGTCTGGCAAGAGAAGAAAAACACATGTAAACATTATGGCCATTTTGTCAGCTAGTAGTATACTAGTGGAACGTCGCTATAACGAACATCCCGGGATCCATGAAAATGTTTCGTTATAGCGGTCATTCATTAATTCGGTTGCAGCCGCATATACACGGATGTAAAATCGGAATCCAAAGGGTATGTTCGTTATAACCGCATGTTTATAAAAACACATGTAAACATTATGGCCATTTTGTCAGCTAGTAGTATACTAGTGGAACGTCGCTATAACGAACATCCCGGGATCCATGAAAATGTTTCGTTATAGCGGTCATTCATTAATTCGGTTGCAGCCGCATATACACGGATGTAAAATCGGAATCCAAAGGGTATGTTCGTTATAACCGCATGTTCGGTATATCGGCGTTTGTTATAGCAATGTTCCACTGTAGTACTACAGGACTAGTAGTATTATAGTACACACTGTACATGTAGTAAGTGCATGGTATTAGTCTAGCTAGTATTACTAATATTACTAGTATTACCATGGAGGTATTACTGATACGCATAATTATGTACAGTGTACATACTTGTAAACTACTGTATGTACGGTGTAGTGTACTGTACATGTACGTCCCCAAACATGAGTATTTAGACCAAATGACCAGTAATATTGAAAACTGTGATTCTCACTAAGTCCAAAGATTGGCACGTGGGTAGTCCGAGTAACTTGGACCCGACGAGTCACCCTTTTTGTTTAAATTTGGAAATTGGATGAATCGGGTGATTTCGAAAAAAGAGGTGATTTGTGAATGTGAGCTGTGGGGTCCAAGTTACTTGGACTAGCACGTGTGATGGTTTCACCAGTATTTGCAGGGTAAAATCTGGGGATTTCGGTCGGCGATAGTCAATATTGCCGGTAGTTGAAAAATCGTTACAACCCGTTTTACCCTGCTAAATGTCTTGGAACCAACTTAACTAGTAAAAGTAATACTAGTACTAGACAGTAGACTATTGCCTGACCCTCCAAATGTTTTTAAAAAGGCGATTGTAAGGTCCAAGTTACTCGGACCATGCTCGGATCATGGAGGTAGTGCTGCTGCTAAAGTTCTACCGACTAATAATGGCGAATGCTAGACTATAGTATTTTACTAAATAATAGAAATAACTACATGTACTACTTTACTACTACTAAGTACTAGTACTACTATACTAAGTACTATTGACTATTGTACTTGTACTTGTAGTAATGCCATGGTAATGCATACCCCCAGAACTGTGGGGTTCTACGTCGTCCGCTGCTCTCCCGAACGGAACCCCACAGATAACTAGGCTTTTTTTCCCATAGGCTTCTGTGTAACGTTCACAAGTGCTGTGGCATAGGGATCAGCAGGTTCAGCATAACTCATAAAATACTGCTTCATTTGGCCCAAGATTTCTAGCAAATGTGGTTTACATACCACGCACCTGTGTGCAACTGTCCATGTGGCGAAAATGTGCCGTTTTCCCCCAAAAAATGGGCGAAAACCTCCCGGTTTGGTTGCAACATTCAAACGGCAGCTCCGTAACTGGCAGTCTGGTCCCTGTGGTACGGTATAGCGCCTTGCTGCGAAGACGTACAGGGGACCAGACTGCCAGTTGCGGCGCTGCCGTTTGGGTCTTGCAACCGAACCGGGAGGTTTTCGCCCATTTTTTTTTGGAAATCGACACATTTTCGCCACATGGACAGTTGCACACAGGTGCGTGGTATGTAAACCACATTTGCTAGAAATCTTGGGCAAAATGAAGCAGTATTTTATGAGTTATGCTGAACCTGCTGATCCCTATGCCACAGCACTTGTGAACGTTACACAGAAGCCTATGGGAAAAAAGCCTAGTTATCTGTGGGGTTCCGGTCGGGAGAGCAGCGGACGACGTAGAACCCCACAGTTCTGGGGGTAGGTAATGCAGTGACACTCCCCTGTACTACTACTACTAGTACTACTACTACTAACTAGTACTAGTACTACTACTAGTACTAGTAGTAGTACTAGTACTAGTACCAGTAGTAGTAGTACTAGTAGTAGTACTAAGTACTACTAGTGACACAGTACTCAGTACTACAGTAGTGACACTGACACAGTGACAGTGTCTCCATTGCACAATGTACGCTCGCATGGAAAGTGACAACTGGCCTTCAGAGCATTTGAAATCATCTTACCTTCATAACAACTCCGGCGATGAATAAACTCGAAGAATTCATGTCAAAAAACACGACATTACTGCCTGGTAAATCTCTCGTTGGACTACGGAACTGCAGCGCAGACCACGCCGTAGCTGCACCTGCCCTGCCCAGTAACTCAAAGCACTTGCTTTAGTCAGGTACATCGCGTTTTTGTTATCTTATCTGCGCATTTGAGGGTAGGGAACTAGACACGAGCTTGACAGACGGCTGTTTTATTAATCAGGATGTATAGTCCAGCAACACGGGAATTTCGTTTTATATTTTACGCAGTGGGGGCTTTTCCCCCCATTATGAGCGTGATCGTCCTTTGCTAAAACTAGTATTTTAAATTTGATGGAGGTCTTTTTTCAAAGTAAACAAATAATTGAGACTATAGTTTGTGCAAAATGGCGTTGCTCGTGCACGCTCCATTATAATTCTGTATCTTTATCCAACAGCCGCCGGAGACTGTCAAGTAACGTAGGCCAATAGAGCTTTAGAGCTCTATGATTTGTGTAGACTCTAGTACTGTACTTGCTACAACCAAAGGAGGTATAATTGCTACAACTGCAGTACATATACATGTACAAGTCCTCCTATATATTATAATGCCGATGAGAGGGGATACTTTTCAGAGGTTTAATTATTCCTACAACAGAACATGTTCAGGCTTAATTTTGTCAAGTTTCCTCAGTAATCTAATCGCAGCCTTTATTACTATCAGTACTTCAGACATTATACCCAGGAACAGAAAACACCTAGGTCTGTGTCCACATGCATTGTCCCGTGGGAACGACATGAAGAGAAACCAAAAGCCGGAAGCCCCGGCTTCAAAAGGTACCTGAATCTGGTGTTACGAAATCACCTCGAAGGAGCAAGGCATTCCCCATAACAGACAAATAAAGTAAATTGAAGGAAAGAACACTGACGACTGAATAATGGATTGAAACTTCCCGCCTTACCGAAGGTATTAAAACAGCATGAACATCTTAATTAACAGTGTCGGTCCATAAAAGGTCAAATTACTCCAGAAAGCGGCCCTTCTTGGAAAACCTATAGGAAGACCTAGGATCCTGGAAAAAATAATTGAGATCTAAGGCTACGTATAGCTAGATCCGATGTGAATCCATCACAACATAAGATTGTTTGTTTTGGGCGACTCTAAGAAAATAATTGAATACAATATCAACGCCATTAGGCCTATACAACAACTACCGCAACCCATCCTCCACAAAATGTATAGGCCTACATTGTCATAGTTTTTACCTTTTGAAATACCAAGCATTGCGGATTACATTTCAATGATGCCGATAAATCTCAAAAGTTAGAGGGCCTGACCTTTCGATCCTAGCAGGACTCCCTGCCTTTGAGAAAGGTCCTGCTAGGATCGAAATGTCAGCCCCCTCTACCTGTTGAGATTCATGTATTGCAGGTAATTTCAGTCAGTGAGCCGTTTGCAACAGTTTTTTGTATTAACTTCTAAGTCTATATCTAGCAGCAGTTGGTTCCAATCTGCGCAAATTGTACAGACAAAGTACGGTGGTATGGGTCGCCTATATGTGACCCGGTACAACGACATGAGGAATATCCCACCAAAACACTTTTCGAGGAAACAACGCCTGAAGTCAAAGTAATGTATCTTCTCAATTCGATGATTAAAAATCAATGTTTGTTTTTTTGTATTTTCGGAAAGTTAATGTATTGGAGGAATTTATGTCCAAAGGATTGTTAATTTGTGTACTGTTTTCATGAAAATATAAAGTTCCTGCATTTTTGAATGGCCGCTTTCTAGGAGTTAGACTGGTGCTGCTATATTGTGTCTGGTGCCAAATGAACAAGCGAAGTCCCCTTGTACTATTTACAACAAAGTTCATACGGAAATAAATTTGATATCATTCGAAAGCTATAATGGTATACTTTTTCACATCATTAGAAAATCTCAAAATCTCGAAAGTGGGGGTTATTCCTCATTATGCTGTGCCGGGTCACATATTATAGTAGCCTTGGATATAGTAGGAGGGAGATTAAGTGGGAACTAAATAACGTGTCAAGTCCAGGACCAGCACTGCTTCTGTGAATGTTCATCCATCCATATCTTCCTCAGTTCAGCCGAGCCCACGTGGTGTGACGTTATGACGCTGCGGAACCTACAGTAGGAGTAAGGTAAATGCATGTTGTTGAAACGTCGGCTTGAGGTGGGTCTAATCCCGAGACTGGCCAAGCAGATGCCGATGTAGACGTCTTCGAGGTGGAAGGATGCTATGCGGAGAGATGCGGCGTAGATCCGGCCGGGTAGGTCGCCGGAGAGGACGAATCCGCCGCCGGAGAGCCACGGTGGGTAGACGTCCCCGGGGTAGACGTCCGGAGGCGTGTACCACTTGTTCTTGGGGTCCCGCACCGGGGACTGGCCGGCTAGCACAAGCCCCAGGGCCAGATCGGTGCTGGGCAGGCGAGAGGCGGCCAGGTAGCTGAGGAGATTACGGTAGCTGACAAACATGTCGTCGTCCGTCTTCATGACGTAGGCGGCGTGAGGGCAGTGGGTGCCGGCCCACTTCATGGCCATCAGGGTCTTCAGGGTCAGGTTCTTGTAGGCGTCCTGGAAGTCCTCCATCAGGAGGTCGTGGTGGGAGGCACTCTCGGCCTCGACCCTGGCCTCCAGGAACGGATCGCCGCTCCTGGCCAGAAGGAAGAGCGTCACGATGCGCCTGCCGTCAATCTCCCTCGTGCTGCCCCAAGTCTCGCGGACCAGTCTCCTCCGGACGAAGTTCTCGTGAGAGGACGCCACGAGAACTAAGAGAAACACCGGCCGCCTGGTCAAACCGCTCTCCAAATCCATACATGCCGTGGGCTCATCAAGTACCAATCTATAGTCGTGGGGATTGACGAGCTTCTCTTCCTCATGCTCTGACGGCGAGTGCTCGATCTTCAACTGGTCGGTGAGGTCCACCGCGCGCTCCACCAGCTCGTCCCCGGGCGATGCGGCGCCCTCCCCCCGTAGATAACCCCATGCCCACCCGCCACTGTCCGCGTGAATGACCATCGTCTCCCCGTGGTATGATCCGTACAGGAGGAACCAGACCGCGGGCATCAAGGCCGTCGAGGCCAACAGCAAGACGAATCCTCGACAGTGGATCATCTCATCGGCCTCACGTCCAAAGTAGAAGAAAAACGTACAGTGGCCCGTTGAGGGCGAGGAATGGCCGCGACTGCCACGATGAGACACCGCATAGCGAAGACAATTTCCACGATCTACACCGGACCACGGAGATCCAAACATTCTTCGCCAACTAAGCCGCGCACGCAGCACGCACTCAGCTGAGTTACTACGGTACCAGAGCACCCTCTATACGGGGCACAGAGGTCACAGGCTACATACAAAATGCATGTCGGCGATGCTCTAACTGATAGTTTCCTGATTTTCTACCTCTCTATTGATAACCCTAATCATGGAGGAAGCTACTCCTCCCTCCATGCCCAATGGAGTTCCCGTTATTTACATGACTGCAATGCACGTGTACTTGAAAGGTCAATCTATACATGTATGTATTGGTATGTTCTATAATTAGGCTTATAAGACTGAATGCGCTTGGGAATAACACATAACAATCGTTTGGGGATCATTTTAACCCATAGACTCTCCTGCGTCCGCATGATAATCTCAATAATTCATACATTTCTAACATAGCAGGCAAAGAGTCGTCATTTAACCATGCCACTGCAGAAGTACGGCATGTCCCGTCATCGTTAAATATTTTGCTTTGCAACTAACTCCGAACATATGAGTGCCCATTACCGGTAATTTATCATAGCGTTAAATGCCCTATACAACATTGGTAAAGGTCAAAAGATTGCCACAGTTTGTGTGTTAAACCATTAAACATTCCAAAAAAGCAATACTGCGAAGGTTTTAAAATGCATGGTTTTCTGAGAAAGTAGTAAAATGCAAAAAAAAATCAAGGTTTATGCACCTGTAGTGTAAGAAATAGTTTATAACTCGCGAGTAACAAACTATTTGTCGATACTTGGAGAGGACGATTTCTCTAAAAGCGTCCCAAAAGATTTCAACGGTGAGAAGTCTATCAAACTGTAAATTAGAAAGGCAATCTGTGGACATGTTTTCCGATCTTGGGCCATGTAGTATTTTACTTCCCATTTTTTTTCATTAACTCCTGAGCTGATTTTGACACGAATCCTATAGTCCTTTACACATTCTGAGGATGGACACAGTGCCGGTCAGCTAGACCATTGCCACACTATCTCTGTCTCGCCGTTCGCCTGCAGCCGACCTAACGCAGGAAGTCCGCCAATTTGCAGCAAGGAGAACCCGTTCTTGTCTCCACGGAACACTCGCCTGCCCGAGTACTGTCATATACACCGGCTCCGGTCTTGTCATTCTTATTACATCGTTGGGCGGGCTGTTGGAGACGCATGCACCCGCTGGCGTGACGCCGTGACCCGATGACCTCGATGGCATGGACTCCTCGATTATGTCGGCGGTCCTTTCGTCCAAAGAGACACGGGGGGGGGACGAGCCATTGCTTCACGTCCATAATAATTCAATTACGCTACATCATCATAGTGGGACCCAGCATGGACAGATCGAGTTACAGCAAATAATGACGGCACGTACATGACGATGTGACCTTGAATCATTCGTAAACAATCAACAGCTAGTCACTGGGAGGAAGCACGGGACGCCAAATCGGCAGGCCAGAAGCAGAAGAACAAAATCAAAGATAGTCATAATTATTTTTTCTGGCTGAGGTCCCTAAAATAATGTATTTTATGTTCACTTTTTATCTTCCTATATATTTACTGTTTCCCTGTTAATTAATATTTTATTTTCAAGCTTTTCTATTACTTAAAAAAAGATGCTTTCCATAATTGGCCTTTGGGGTCAAAACATACATGTATTTTATGTATGATTTATATATGTAGCCATGTTATTCAGTTAGCGGAAAGCATTTCATTTTATTTGCGTGTCTGTGCTGCTTTACCATCTGCAAGTTTCTAAATTTAAAAGTTGGGAAGGAGTGGACACGAATCATTTAGGACTGGAAAGGGAGCAGCCACGCCCCAGTGGAGGCCGTCCCATATGGTGACGTCATGGGGTGCAGACTCGGTCCATTACTCTTGTCGGGAAGTGTTGAATTGTAGGTTCGTATAAACAAACGGCCAGTGCACGTGTTTTTTCAAGAGAACCGATTTCGGGAGTAGATTATTGACAATTAATTCGTTGACATGCCATCCAGATTCGCTCTTGAATATTGCTGCAGTGCAATAAACGTGTATTTTATTCCGAGGTGGTATACAAAAATGTTGCAAACTGCTTACTGACTAAAATTACCAAAACGAAAATCTTAAAATTTAGTGGGTCCGACGTTTCGATACTAGCAGGACCTTTCTCAAAGGCAGGACCTTTCTCTGCCTTTGAGAAAGGTCCTGCTAGGATCGAAACGTCAGGCCCACTAAATTTTAAGATTTGTGTATTTATTCCCTGACGATACTACAATAAGGCGTATTTGGATGTCAAATCATGCAGTGCATTGTCCATTTCGAGGTTCTTTTCACGGAGACCGTTCGGGCTCACACATTGGATGGATTTGCAACGCGTTCCCGTCTGCAGTTGTCATCGGAAGAGTTCATCGGATTCCCAAGAAAAAGGTTTGTGGAAGGACGTCTCGGCCAACAAATTGTTCACGTTTTTTTTTCGCTGAGAAAAGGACTAGTGCCGCGCTCAAAAAAGATATTACCCACTGAACGTGTCAGGGAACTACGCCGATTGTGTATTGTGTAAACTACCTTCGCGGGGAAAGAAAAAATGTCTCCGTTCGCCCCATGACTTAAAGAACAGCGCCCTCAATAACTACCAAATAAGCCTGAAATACAAAACGTAGGCCAAGGCCTATGTTTGATCTGGGATTTTAATGTACCAATTAACATATAGGCCCCTATTTACTACCAAATCAGGAGTTTTGGAACTTCAGTTGACCTTAAATGATATCTATAAAGTGGCAATA
This sequence comes from Luidia sarsii, assembly GCA_949987565.1. Classification (NCBI taxonomy): domain Eukaryota; kingdom Metazoa; phylum Echinodermata; class Asteroidea; order Paxillosida; family Luidiidae; genus Luidia; species Luidia sarsii. The sequence goes on along the minus strand of OX465102.1, from coordinate 21,770,070 downwards.
GCATTTATATTTATTTGGTTTCTATAGCATTTCTAAGCTCTTATGCGAAAATGAGAGAAAAACTACAGCTATACTAAAATAATACTGTAGGTATTTTAACAGTACTCGATCCCCGCAGCTGTGGTTATCAATAGGAAAATCCAGGTACGGGCGCGGATATGCATATTGCTGACCGCCTTATGGCATTACCTCGCATGGCCGGGATAACAGCAGGCCCAATCATGCGCAACGTACCAGTAGATCTGAGAGTGGGTTTGGCCCTTGAATGAGGGGAGGGGTGTCCGTGGGCACCACATTTAAAGGGGTTAGGGAAATACCAATGTATCAGCAATCCAGCAAAACCATTATAATCTCATCCAATCCAATTTTTTTAAATTCAATCCAATCCAATCCGATCCAATCCAATCCATTTCAATCCATTCCAATCCAATCAAATGTAATCAATCCAATTAACTCCAATCCAATCAAATTCACTCATGTACAATCCAAATCAATCCAATCCAATCCAATCCAATCAATCAATCAATCCACTCCACTCCAGTCCACTCCACTCCACTCCACTCCAGTCCACCCCAATCCAGTCCAGTTCAATCCAATCCAGTCCAATCCAATCCAGTCCAATCCAATCCAATCCAATCCAATCCAATCCAATCCAATCCAATCCAATCCAATCCAATCCAATCCAATCCAATCCAATCCAATCCAATCCAATCCAATCCAATCCAATCCAATCCAATCCAATCCAATACAATCCAATCCAATCCAATCCAGCCCAATCCAATCCAATCAGTCCAATCCAATCCAGAATCCAATTCCAAACCAATCAAATCCAATCCAATACAATCCAATCCAATCCAGTCCAATCCAATCCAATCAGTCCAATCCAAAATCCAATCCAATCCAATCCAGTCCAACCAATTCCAAACCAATAAAATACAATTCAATAAAATCCAACCTAATACACTTCAATCTAATCAAATCACATTAAATCTATCCACGTCCAACCCATAGAATGTAGTCCAATCGAGTGTAATCCAGTGTAATCCTACACAATCGATAATTCAAAATTATCATTGATCATATCAAAATGATGTGGTTCAGATAGAGCCGTATAAAATGAACTGGAGTGAATCTTGAAAAAAAGACAACTCACTATATTGATTGAGCCATCGTCCGAAGTACTCCCTCTTACAATGCGCCATAAATTGGCATAAACATGCACCCAGAGGTAATAATAATGTGCTAACTGAAGGGGAAATGACTAATAGTAAACCTACCTATGGACGTCACAGTTCAGGGTACATGTACTGTTTATGCATTCATACTTTTCACATTTCGTAACGGTTGACCTTTTCGATGCAGCTGAGTGCTGACAACGCTATTGATTGTTTGGTCCTCAGTGTGTCCGTCTTTCCATATAATAAACCCAAAAGTCGGACAAAAGAAATGCCGTGGTACAGAAATACTCGTCAGTACAGTATCCGACATGAACGCAGATAATTATATACGCAGTATAAGTAACGGACATAACGCCATACATGTTGTATAGCTAGCTGTACTAACTTGTAGTCGGTCCGAAGTTTTCGACTAGTAAGGGCGACCTCTATAGAGGTGACTGTACATGTAGCTATAGGCTGCACAATACAGTGCTAATAAATGGAACTTAGAGGGCGTTGCGGCAGAGTCGACTATGTCATCGCGGAAGCTCTGGAAGACAATCAGCAGAAGCCATTGGTCACCGTGAAACACCGTATAAGACATTCTGCGTGTGGGCATTATCAATTACCAGTTTGGTCAAATCAAAGTCGGTTTTGAATATCGTATCTCTTTAGGCTCAAGAGAAGATACATTCCAATTAATTCTAATGCATCACGGTGCAATAATTCATCCGCTTCCATCGAGCATTCACTGATGCAAGTGACATACTTATTACCAGATTCGGCCAACCAAACGCCAATATTCCCCAAGTAATTAATCACTATTCTTTAATTAATCACTATCTTTTTTTCCAACGGCGCCAAGGTACAAGATTAAATTTGTCTTGAAAAGCCACCATAGGCGAGTGTATTATGAAATGAGTCCGTGATGGACGAGCTCAGACAGGATTGCATGTTTATTTAGCGTCCTGCCGTTGTCTCATGCAATGTGGAATCCCTTCCCCACCCCCGTAGAAATCACAGCAAGGCACTGGAGCACGCCTGACGCTCAGGAGTAAACCAGTGCGCAACTTTATTTCGACCTCCGAGAGGGGGCGCCCTGCATGTGCAGATGGGTGCAGAACACTAAATCGAGCTCCCTTGAACACTGTACAAAAACACTCACTTTCAAAGCCAATTATCCCATGCTATGGCGTTCTTGTAGCTATACTTAAAATTGTACTTTGGACCTTCATCTCTCAGATTCTTTTCAATTTTAGTGCTCTTAGCCGATTCGATTTTTTGCTAATTACCCCCCGAAAAGAAAACCCAAAATGTGTAGCCGTCCAAGCCGAATTTCTGCAAGGATTTTGGGATGGACCCCTCCACTTCCACAGCCAAATAGGGCTACATTTAAAGCCAGATATGGTCCAAATTACATACCAAATTGAAAAGCGAACCCCCAGGTTGCCTTAAGCTCCACTTGTTCTACAATATATCAGTTAATTAGCCTCCAAAGACCCCTTTTAACAAACAGTTGTGGGTACACACTTTATGATAATCAGCTCGGCGGAGCCATCTTGGATGGATTTTGTGTGCTGCACCCAGATGACAACCAGAGTGCGACCGTGTCCGAAATGGGCTTCCAGAGCTACGGCTATGGCTATTGTCTTTGCATCTTCGTGTATTTCCATTAGGGGGAAGACCTAGACCTATAGCTCTAGACGCCCGTTTCGGACACGGCCCGTGATGTCTGCAGGCTAATGGTCAACGGAAGGACTTGAAGCTTTCAATGGATTCAGAGCGCAGTGCCGATTCGTGCTCGTGTAAATGAATCACGACTTAAACGCCGGCCACTTCGTGCACGCTCTGCCCCCCGTTATGGAAGGTGTTTTAAGAGTGTGGAGTCGCGTGTGATAAACTCCAATTGCAAACCAGTCCATGATGCACAGATGCGGTGTCACGGTCCACAGACTCGACTGTGTTATGCTCTACAAACCCCGGAGATTATATCATCTCCTTTACTGAAGCCACGATACGAGAACAGAAAGGATCGCGGACAGAGAGCGAGGGATTATTTCTCTTGGGAGCAGATTACAGCGGATGCAGTCCCGACTCGTTCTATAGGCCTATCAAATGAACCAGTACAACCTGACGGGCTGTGAGGAGGTGGGTTTGGACCGTGAACAATCTATCCAGACACGTGAAGGTCGAGTTTCCTCAAGTTGACTCGCTTCATTCATCGGTTCACACTGCTCACTGACTTCTGCATACAGCCAACCCCCCCCCCCCAAAAAAAAAAAAAAAAAAAAAAAAAAACAGGATGAATTCGGTGCGTTTATCATCTCATCCACAGAGCGTGCGTGGTTGTAAATCCTGGAAGGTGGGGCATCCAGAAAAGAAAAGAAATGCCTATAAATATGAATGGACTTTTCCTACAGTGTGGTTTGCGTTTGACATGTCGTAATTGAAAACAGTTCTCGTTGCTGTGATAAGCACACTGTATTTACCCTTTTACAAATCCGACCCCTTGACAAAAACAGCCATTGGCATTCAAAGAGTGGTAGGTTTTCTATTTTGGAGCCATTATGAAATCACTGAAATTTCCTTTGGGATAAACACTCATGCATACAATTTGTGTGTTAAAAATGAGAGGTGTTTGCATTGTAAGGATCTTGGGGAAAGGTCGGGTGAGGCAGAGGGATGTCTGGGGAATTCCTCAAACGCTGTTCGCACGTGTTGGGCCTCTTACTGCGCGTGTGAGGGGCATTAATTGAGTCAAGTACGGTAGGTCAGTCTGGTCCTGTGTGTACTATGCTGTAAAGGTGGCTCTCTCGTAGAAAGATATATTCCCTTACACTCTCTCTCTGTCTCTTTGCCAGTCCCATTTCTGCTCCTCTTTCCCTCTCTGTCTCTGTCGCCCTCTCTGTCTCTGTCGCCCTCTCTGTCTCTGTCGCAGAGAAACAGAAATGTACTACAACGCACGTATAGATAAATCAGCGGAAGTCCACTTTGGGGCACGATCTGAAATCGATTTACATTCCTCATCGCCCAACAACATTTGATGTAAATTCTAAATTAAGACGTCGTTAATGCAATCCAGTCTCCACTTTCATTAACACCATTACGCCGATCCATCAAGAAGAATCCAGCTACACAAAATTGTAGGAAGCAGGAACACAAGTAGGAAAGCCAATTAGTAATAGATCAATTCTGACTACCCCGCGCATCGAAGCAAGGGAATCATGAAAAAGCAAAAACGACACGGGGGCCCCATGCATATCCAGCATGACACTGGGGCAAAATGCGCTGTCACCTCCGTTCTGCCTCGACACTGTTGCCATGCGACGGCTTGTCATTCGATCAGACACGAGTGTGTGGAGAGACCAGGAGAAGGAGGAGAAGGGAGGAGGAGGAGGAGGAGGAGGAAGAGGAGGAAGGGGCGTGCTGAATTGAGTGCGTCTAACATATCGCTTATCTGTAACAAAATAGCCAGCCCGTGTACGGTGGACTCCCGCCCCAGCAAGCGTCTCATCCAAATACTTCTCTCTTTTTTTGTAAAGGAAAAAATCCAGCCTCGCGCCCTTAACGACAGCGGGGTGCCGAGTAATTACCACGCTGGCGTGACGCTGCTATCTCGTTCCATGTTACCGCAATGTTGACTCCGCGGTGGTAAACACAAAATGGTTTCCTAGTTTTTGTTTTACTTCCCCAACCCCTTCGCCTGCCGAAGCTGTCCTTTATCCAGACATCTTTCCTCCAGATCTCACAGCCAGGACTTTTTTCTCTCTGTTCTTTATCTTTCTTTTGAAATCGGCTAGATTTCCGGCGAGCAAAAAAAAAAGACATAATCTGCGAGTGGGTTCCATTGGTGTGGAGTAGCGCGAGCCCTCGTCAATCATAGCAGGTATAGCGGCGGGGGGTTTAATTTGTGAAAGTGAAAGGGCGCGACGAAAAAAAAAAACCATTGAGAAAAACAAAATCCGAGTGGCTTCTCTAAGTAATCGATGGCAAATGAGAGCACGTGCCAAAGCCAGGAATCAATCTCCAACCGCTAAAAGAGATGAAACACATTTTGCCGCCTATCTGGAATGAGGTGTTTGTTATATCTTTCTAATCGGCCCAGTGGGCAATTTATTGTAAAGCGGACGGTAGTGGAAACATAGAAATGAAAAAAAAAAGGAAAACCGTATACCAATGGATGCCCGTGGGGATGTAATTAGATTACATTCCCATCAATCTGTCACATTGCCGCTTCTGAGCAGAAGGCAGGCAAGGAATAATGAACTTATTACTTTGGTGCACAAAGGTTATAGTATACCAATATAGGCCAATTGTATAGGCCTATGGATTATATAAGCCTATAGTATGCCAATGGATACCCCGTGCATGCAATGGGGGATGTAATTAGCTTCCATTCCCGCCGATCTGTCACATATGCCGCTTTGGAAGGCAGGCAAGGAATAATGATTGTATTAGTTTGGTGCAGAGAGCAAAATGGATTACAGGCCTTGGGGCGGCCTAGGGCGTCAAGAGAAACAATTGAGGGTTAATTTCCTCTCACTTTCAACGCTCCAATCACTTAGGGTGAAAGCGTAGGCCTGGCCGTAGAGTAGTCAGCGTAAATGAAATCACGAAATGCCCGTGGGATTTCAACCACGCAGATTGTATTTACTGTTTGTTGGAAGGATCCATGCTTAATGCAACTATCACGACCGCCCGGCAGCGTATTTTTTTTTACACCGTAGCCGTGAGTATTTCGCCGTATTAGTGCAAATCCGCGGTTGAAAAGAGACCACACGGTGCTGCGTGGCGATATCAGCCAGTTTTTCTTGTGGAGGGGCGGAATGGGACTAGCAGTTGTTGTATAGAGTTGTAGTTTGACACAAACAATGTAAGATGTCTCGTTAATTGCAAATCTCTAGCAGATGTCCAGCTGCACGTGATGCGATAGCGACGCAGGGCTAGTCTCTTTTCAAGCGCGACATTGCACTGCCACGGCGAAAAACCCATGGCTGCGGTGTAAACAAAAATTACGCCGCCCGGCCTGCTTGTCGTTGTAGAAAACATTAACAGCCACAACTTCGTTTTCCAGTTGATCGTTAACGCGGCCTCGTATTATAGCCATCCTGTTGCAGACATGGGGTACTTTCCAGCGGTGTATATGGCTTGTTTGGATAAAGGAATGCTTTCTGGTCACAGCGCATCGCCTGGTTATTATTGTTGAGTCCTGAGGCGATCTGGTTTGATAGGGTTGGTGTATATCTTCATCAACCGTTGCCGCGGAGTGTCCCGTGGGTGTGCTTTTTTTTCCCACCATGTCATCTTCGTTATTACTTATCGAGTCTGGGTGACGAGGGGGGAGGCGGTTTCCCGGAACGACCAGACGAGGGTCTGATTAGAGGTGTGTGGCACTGCGCCACGCGTGAAGGGCATAGTCTTCATTCTCTCTGCCATATGCAGCAGAGGCCCGCTCAGTAATTTCCAGTAATGGTGACCAAAATGAATCTCAACCTTTACCATTACATCTAACAACGCGGCTGCCCTCCAAGCCGTGGCTTTCTAATTGAACATGACGTCATTCCGATAGAGGGCGCCCTCGATCAGATGTTTAGAAAGGCCCATTAGCATGATCAATAATAGTAAATGAGACTTAAGGCTTTCCTATATTGATCTATAATAGTATAGGCCTATGTGCATGTTCGTATACATTGTGCGGTTGCGAGGCGACGATACTGCGTGGCTTGCCGCTGGTACAGATTCGACGGTCTGTTGCAAACAGACTATACAACTGAGGAAATTTTTCGAATGTGCAAAACAGCTGCCCAAAACTCTCCTTATGCCGAAAGAAAATGCAAAACCCTGGTTTCTATTTTGAAAAAAAAAACATGCACCCAGCGTGGACATTGAGCAGTGTACAAAGTGACTCACTCGAAGCGGTTGCAAAAGGTACATTTGTGACCCGGCACAACGACATGAGGAATATCCCACCAAAACACTTTTCGAGTAAACGACGCCTGAAGCTAAAGTATCTTCACAATTCGATTGCAAATAAAAATAAAAAATATATATTTTAGGAAAAATTAAGTATTAGAGGATATTTTAATTTGATATCATTTAAAAGCTAATGGTATACTCTTTCACATCATTAGAAAATCTCAAAATCTCAAAAGTGGGGGTTATCCTCATTATGCTGTGCCGGGTCACATTTTAGGATTGCGTGTTTACTTGCAATATCTCACTATGCTGTTTACCATATACAATGTACACCTCCGCGTCTTCTGCGTAAACACTCCATGCCGTTTGGAATCATTGGTGTCACTCTGAATGAATGCAGGAATCGTTATTAACTCACACGCAACGGAAGGCAGACGCCAGCTGTCATCCTGCGATGTGTAAGCGTTCCACAGACATCTACTTTCATATCAAAGCAGGTACAGGAACATCTAAATGCCAAACAGTGGGAAACATGGAATGCGAATTACAAAACGTGTGTGTGCAAATGAGTTTGGTATAGTCATTTTGTCGGTCGGTAGGTCGGTCTATCATTAAAATTGAAACTGTTTGAATTGCCAATTTATTATCAAAGGGTAAGCACTATCCTCTTATTTCTCTTTTTGGTGAAACTATTGATGGTTTCAGAGCATTCGGTGTGAATCATCTTTACCTGTATCTTTTAAATAAGACTTGAGGCTTTGCATGATGTGTGAAATAATATAGGAGAGTTTGCGGTGACACCATGTATAATGTCTCTTAAAGAAGAGGTATGGTTCTGAAAAGAAACCGAGTGGTAACTCGACGTTCCGACCAATATGCTCTGGTCTTCCACCGAGAGCATATTGGTCAGAACGTCGAGTTACCACTCAGGTTCTTTTCAGAACCATACCTCTTCTTTAAGAGACATCATACATGGTGTCACCGCAATCCCTCCTATACTGTATCTTTTCCAAATTAAATCTCAATCTGGTAAGATTCATGTATATACGGCGCTTGGTATACTTAGTTGTATATTGATTTTCAACTGCTTAAAATGATTCAGAATGACATATAGTTAAGTGCATTGCGTGATGAAAATGTGTACTCTAAAGAATGGGACCCGTAATTAGTAGCAATAGAGAGTTCACATTATGGATTTATACTGTGCATACACAAAAAATTACCCACTGTTGACACGCTTTTATAATTCGTCATTATCCCGTATCAAATTTTAATCTGGCGTTTGATAAGCTCATTAACTTGATACACATTTAATTGTCGCTGACCATTTCGGGGCATGAAAGGCGGCGTGCAGAGCGGACCTGGAAAATTTGCATCGATCGACTTGAACTGGCCATTACAATAATGTAAATATGTCATCTGTTTGCACATGTATAGACATCCCTTGTGCGATGCCTGCACCATAGGTATAGTTGCTTTTCCTGCGGTACTTAAGCCCTCTACGAATCCGCGGATCACGCCCGGGCTCAGGTATCGTCTCCGTCTGACAAAACCTGAAAATTCAGGCTGTGGTTCGTCTCCGAATTTGAAGGTTTCTTGGCTTGATAACGGCAGAGCATTCACCGAGAAACTAGGGCTTAAACGCTTGTTTCTAGATGCAGGTGACAATATAACGAGTAAGAGATTATATGGCCGAAGCCTAAGCCCGAACCTATAGCCTTCATTTCGTATAAAACTGCTGAAGTATAGCAGGAAATATATTGGTCTGTATACAGTACCCATAAGCCTGACGCTTGAGTGGCCACGATAAGAATGCGACTAATGTATGTATAGTTGAATGTATTAAGAGGCAGTCTTTTATAGGGGTGTGGTATAGAAGAATAAGGCATTCCATCCTGCGTCCAGCACTGCGCGAAGTTAACGACCGTTCAATCATAACTAGTCAAAAGAAGGGAACGACTAATCCACAACTCATTAACACCTCTTTTCTTCATCTTCGTCTGTGTTTGTCCTTGTCACTTTGCCTTTGAGAAAGGCCCTGCTAGGATCGAAATGTCAGGCCCTCAAATTTTTGAGATTTAATCAAAAGACTGGGAGACCCCCCTGGCCAAAATGATTGGTAAAAGAAAAGACATGAGTTGTGTAAAGGTTTTGATAAAACGTGACGTGCCACAAGGTTTTCCAATGTTTTTTGCTGAGTTTTACCTCTGGTTTTTAAGCCTGGGCAAGGCACGGAACAAGAGTGCCACATAGAGATCAATTATTATAATTATTTTTACGAGAAAAAGTTATGTACATTAATGTTAGAATATTGTATCGAGTTTGAAATACAAAATATTCAGAAATAAACTAGCCGACGCTCGCCAGGTAACAGGCTCCATGCAACTCGGTGCCGAGTATAGTATTCGCCCTAATTTTTTGTATTTTTTATTGTTCAAAGGGGTAGTTTAATGTATGGACAAATTTGACTTTTCGTAGGGCCTATTAGTATTACAGCATATTTTAAATACGGCGGCCATTTTTATTTTGATAAATTGACTATTTTCTCATAATGTGGTTATTTTCGGATAAAAATCGTAATAACTCGAAAAGTAATTATCAGATTGATATGAAACGTGTCAGAAACATTAGGCGTAAAATGCTTAACAATCCTATGATGGCCTTTTTGATAAGTTTAACAGAAACAAAGATATGGAAACAAATAATGGTTTCATCTGAAATTTCCCCAAAACAAATATATTACACATTTCTAATGTGAAAAAAAAACATCATAGGCTTCTTAAGACAGGATCACCTTATACAAATAAAAATAAATCTCCCCAATTTGATATACCAGTTTAATGGAGTTGCATTTTTAAAATTGTACTTTCAAAATTATGGTTTTCGGTTAATTCTCAGAAAAACTACCTAATTTGCATATTTTGAGTCCAAATTCATTAAAACTTGCATTTCTGGAAGCGGAATGTCGTATGCTTTCCAAAATGTATAGTTTGTCAGGGTTATCATCTTAAATGCGTAAGTTACTGTATATTTAATTGTTTGGCGACAGTAAATTTGACTGAATGATACTATACTCGGCACCTTAAGAGTTGGCCGTAATTGTGTATTGAGAGAAGCAGCAGTAGTATAGTGCGCAAAGAACAGACGTATACGCGGCAACGGTGCTAAGTACAATGTGTATCTGGCGATGGGAAATTCGCAACAACAGTGCACTATACAACATCAATGCACTTGTGCCCAAGACTTGCCTTGCACACAGAGTCCCACTGGCGGTCGCAAGTAATAGCGTACAGACTGTAAGGACTCCATTGGCGTCGGCAATTTGTACTAAAGGCTCACAGAGGCTCATATCTCAAAACCTATTCACATCATGGCTCCGCCCTTAAGTACTCTACCCCGATGGCACTTTCTATTTCAAATTCATTTATCTTTTCCAGTCCGATACATGCAGTTAATTTACAACTTGGGAATCCTTGAGCTATACGCACATCTGGTTTCTGGACGTCATACGGACTGAAATGGGTCGTTAATACGAACCCTTCCTGAACTCCGCGGTCGTTTCGATCAGTTGTGCAACCGCGCATTACTTTATACGACACTCGAGTCACTGGCTGAACAGGGGGTATGGGAGTCTGACATCCGATCGGGAAGGAAGATATTCTGCTGGATGCCAGACAAACGAAGCCAAACAAGGCGCCAAAGTCATCTCGCAGCCGATGATGGCAAGATGGGTGAAGAGATTGACGAGGGGGATTGGGGCCATCACGGCAAATTGCTGATAGTCCAAGAAGTGCCCGATAATACCAACTCTCTGCTTAATAACACCTCCCACAGTGGCTTCACTCAGTCATCGAGCAAAGGTTCCAATATCGCGGAGGACCGCGGCTATGATCCTGACTGAACATCAATCTCCAAGTGGCTGATGTCGCAATGCAGGCTACTATAATGAAGGGGCCTGGTTTGGCTTGGCATTTAGAAGGGGTGGGACATTTAAGATCGGCCCTCGGTCACGTCAATTTGCGCCACTGGGATGTGCGGCTTCCAGCAACCGTGGCGACAGCGTCCGTTGTGGACCGATCGTCAACTACAAGGGGCTCTATTTAAACGAGCCGTGTAAGCACTACACATTTGATAAGCCATGAACTGCCTCGCTTAGTAAAATCAGGTTGCCAGCCAAAGATGTACTTGTATTCTATGCAGAACTCCCAGGAGTCAAATTCAACTGCAGCAAGCATCACGGGAAAAGTGGTTGTAAGTCTTATCTTAACAAAGGAAGAATTCATACGCAGGGCCAAATTCAAAGAGCTGCTATAAGCACCAAGTGACATCACCCTAAGCACAAACAAGTGACTGTCATGATTCAAAGAATCACCTTGCCAACCAAAACGCCACTTTTAATTTCATGTTAAGTAAAGAATAGTGGAATACAAGTCTGAAGCAGTTGACGTCTCATCACAGTGTTTTTATTTTTATTTTTATTCCGTTTAAGCAAGGAGGAAGCTTCAGCCACGCGCATAAGTGGCTCTTTGAAACAAGGCCCAGCCCCGTGATGAAATTGTGGCTGGATGCAGCGGTCGGGAGAAATTGCGAGACGGTTGAAACCAAAGATCCTATAGCGCGCGAAGCGCGCAAGATAGCCTACTCTTGCGAGACCACACGCATCCGGATGAAGTACGCACTGGACGCCATTTTAGTAAGCAAAGCCGCACGCATTCTCTCCATTTCGTGGTCACATTACATCGAAAGTTATCACATTCTCTTCACGCATCCAATATTGTATCTTTGTTACTGTTACTGTTACTCTCCCGCTTCAATTCCGAATCACCGAAAGCAGACGACAGATTCCGTTGCTTGCTAAAATGGCGTCCATTGAGTGCGTACTTCACTTTTTGCTCAGAGTAATCCATCTTGCGCACTTAAGATCTTTGGTTGAAACCATTGATCTCCTGAAAAAAAGCACACGCGGACGCGTATTTGACGCAGTGTCTATATCCAGTCTTTATTATGGAGATCAATGGTTGAAACCAAAGATCCTATAGCGCGCTGGGTTCGTTCGGCGAATCAGCCACGCCTTCCATGATACATCGACGCAGCAACCGCACGTCACACGGAAGGGCGTCATTGCAACGCGACCACAGTGCGTTCCCCGCTCTGCTCACAAGTCAGCACGAGGTGATGAGGCGGGAACCCATTGTGTGCTCGCATGCATGCGCTCATTTGTAACTGCCAAGTATTTGCTCATCTTAATTAAAGTGGTGAAAAAGTTGCAAACTTCCCAATACAACTTTGGGAAGATCGGAAAACATCGATGTCCGCATACAGATTTCCTTATAATTTACAAAGCTTGTAGATTGTCGTGATAGAATCCTCATGTTATCTTACGGTATGGGATGATGTACTTCTCGAGAAATCTTCACTCAAACATCGACAAATAGTTTATTACTCGCGAATAATGAACTATTTCTTGCACTACAGAACGGTGCGAAAACCGTGACATTTTTTTGCCTTTTGTACTTTCTCAGATTACCATTTGAGCTGAAACCTTCGCAGAATTTCTTTTTTGGGGAATGTTTAATGGTTTAACACACAGACTGTGGTAATCTTTTGACTTTTACCGATGTTGTATAGGACTTTTAAAATCAACGTTATCAAATATGGAAATTAAGTACACTTCGATGGCCCGACACTGGCACTGACATCATTCTCAGGTTTGAAGATCCTGCCTTGGCGAACGGTCCTGCATGCTAGGCTGGAAACGCCAAGCCATCTTTCTTTAGTTTTCAGAAAAAAGTGCCTTCAGTGAGAAAGGTCCTGCTAGGATCGAAACGTCAGGCCCTCTAACATTTGAAGATTTGTGTTTTGCATGTCATTTTTAGTCAGCGAGCCCAGTTTCCAACCTATTTTGTTGTATTTACTCTTAAGATTTCATAGATATAAGTATGATGCAACGCGGTACTCGCCGCTATAGCTTCATATTCGAAATCAATCCGCCACACGCGACCTCGACCAGCTCTGCGGTCAAGTAGTTAAGACGTCTGCACTAGAAAGCAGGAGTCTGGGGGTTTTTTTTAATCATGAACGTCTCTTGCAAGGTCGGTCAGGACGGAACATTCCGCTGCTTCAATTTTTCCTCCCAGCATTTTTTACTTTTTTTAATTAATAGGCGTATTTCAAGACTGGGGGAAAGTCTTAAAATTATTTTGCGCTGTGGGGAAAGTCATTCAGATTCCACAGATTCTGAAGAGACGAGGCCAATTCTACACCAATCACTTGTAATCTACCGTCGATCCCCTCACTATAGTGATTGCCCTAACGGTAGCCAGCTCGCCCACTAAGTGGTCTTGTCCGAATCTACTCCGCGACAAGTATTGGAAGATGATTAATCCCACGTGGCATTCTCCCTACAGCCAATTCAACGGGTAAATTTATGTTGGACACATGTTCGTGTCTTAACCGATGGACAGAACACATTTCACGAGATACACGAACGCCATACACTGCTGAGTTTCCTGCAGTTGAACCCCAACGAGCAAGCAGTATAAACAATCGTGTTGTGTGCCGGGTTATGTTACGGTCAAGCAACGCCTATAGTTATTCAGGTATAGTTGATCTAGATGTCCGCAAAGTATGTCAACAAAATTGCCTCTAAAGCCTTCTTTATCAAGGAGTGATACAAATAGTCCATAGCCTCTTCATGAATCGTGATCCTGTTCATAACAGCCTGAAATTCAAAAGAATCGATTCATTCGAGTCCTTGCACTGGATGAAACAAGAAACTTCTCCCCCAAAAAAAATTGTGAAAAAAATCTCAGTACCGACCTCTATTTGTTTGTATATAAACGAAACGGATTTGTATTAGACAGAATCCGTTATATATCACCCGTCCTGAAGACGAGTTGAGTTTCATTCAATCGTTCAAATCATCAGATACCACAACAAAAAAACGCGACTGCAAGTTCACCACTCAAGCAGGGCATTCTCGGGTGATTGAAATTTATGAAGGACCATTGACAGACATAATCCCGTGCAACCATCCTCAGCCACAAGGTTAAGAGTTATATACAATTTGGCGGGAAGTACCGTACTGTTATACAAGGCACATTATTGCTCGCCCGTTATTTACCAGGAAATGGAATGGATCTGTGTTACATGACACCATTGGGTATAATGGAAACGTGGAACACATATATACACCCATGTGTGTGGGGTTCTGAAAAGAACCGGAGGAACTCGACGTTTCGAGCAGTATACTCTGTTCGTCTTGAGGAGCCTTCGAACAGAGCATGCGAGCAGAGAATGTCTCCTGGAGACGAACATAGTACACTGTTCGAACTGTCGAGTTCCCTCCGGTTCTTTTCAGAACCACACGTGTTCTCACAAACCTATTGGTGTCAGCGCAAGCATATTACTCCTGCTATGCTCACCATGCAAAAACCTTCAAATCTCATACAGGACGTGCTATCAGAATGACGTCACGAGCAAAGATGGTGTCATTTTGCTGCATTGCCCATTCTCCGTTCGAACCAGCTTGACAGAAACAGTGGGCTTCCAACTTGGAGGTCAGTCACACCAGCGATCCGAAAACTTCTCGTCCTCTTTCGATGTCGCTGTTGCTCGTCATTTTTGTCGGAAATTGAAGACTCGTACCAAATTCCCAAAACAGCTCCTATATATATACGAGACAAAATGAGATCGATCGCCAGTTGTTGACGGAGTGCCAAAACGGGGGAGTTCTCGGTCTTTCCCGGACATTTTACCCGAGGCAGTATTCAGAAAAAAACCCAGTGGATCCATCTGAAACCGAATACTGACAGACGGACATAGCGGCATTATTATTACAGGCCATGTGCGTGTACGTGCCGGAATGGTTTTAGGCAAGTATAAGGAAAGTGGCAGTTGGGTGTCTCTGGGTATTTTTTTATCTTCCGATGACGGAGGTAGGCGTCATGCCTCCTGGAAGCGGCGTCCCGCGACTAGTCATGACTGCCCATGAAACCGTCGACTATGAAGCCATAGTCGGCTGACGTCCCTCATACATCATTATCCTCTCTGTTCAATCTCCACCCACACAAACATAGCTTTGGCGCCAACTGAAACGATTTCCATACAATTCCTTGACAGTCATCGCTTCTATCTATATCTACAACTCCGTACATGCAATGTGTCAAAGATACACTCCTGGTTGTTAAAGTGATTGTGTATTAAGTGGAAGGTCTGCAGTGACACCATGAAGCACTTCTCTTTCAAGACGGGGTGTTGCTCTGAAAAGAGCCGGTAACTCCATCATGTACGGTGTCATCGCAAACCTTCCACTTTAGCATTTCCACCATGCAAACCTGAAAGTGTTATCTGATTGTGTTTTGTTAATCATTTCTATGGCATGCGAGACTTCTTCGGAACGAAATCCGACCAGCATATCTTCCTAATGCAAGAACAAAATAGCGAAAAATAAACAGCGGTGAGACTGCCATGCCAAACCGTGCAAAACGGCGTTTACGCAAACACGCGCCGTCAGTCTACCACTGTATTATTTCGCAAGTGATGTAAATAACCAACGCCGTGTGTAGTTCAAACACCGAACACATTGATTACATCAGTTACTCGGGATGCATCATTTTTAAATGGCCTGTCGCGTTCGATTTCCGTGGTGTCATATCACTGCTTTTAACACGAGTTCACCTATCAAGTTATCAATCTGTGTCAGCAATTGGGCCGACGGCATATTATTATGCGTGGCAACGGCCCAAATGATTGAGGGAAATAAATAGGGGGGAACTTCTTCTCCATTCCGTTCCACAAGCTGCCCATTGAGTTAAAAGTGTCACCAAAGACTCATTGCAGGCGCTGCAGCGCACTGCGCCCGAAGCATGGCCGGGTTGACGGGCGTCGACCAGGCCCTGTTCGCGCCAGCGGAAATTGGAAAACGTCTGCTGCCCACAGTACAGACGCGCCGCGCTCGAGGGGACCGCGAGCTCGCCTCGTAAATAAGACAGGTCTCAATGTGTAAACCACGGGAGCTTTAAAGTCAGTCTTGCCAGCGCTCGCACTACCTATATGTACTCTTGGTAATCGTAGACGGCTATCATAGAACCACTATAGCAGGTGGTACTTACTTGGCATTAAAAACGTTACAGTCGTGAGCAACTGCATCCTTACATAATTCTGTCCTTCACTGGAAACTTCATCTTCTGGGA
This sequence comes from Luidia sarsii, assembly GCA_949987565.1. Lineage (NCBI taxonomy): Eukaryota > Metazoa > Echinodermata > Asteroidea > Paxillosida > Luidiidae > Luidia > Luidia sarsii. The sequence continues at coordinate 21,753,803 of OX465102.1, read as the reverse complement.
TGATTTGCCTCCAGACACTCATTCAGGGACGAAATCATATCATCATCGCGAGTATTGAGCGGCAAAAGTGCGTAACGACATCATCATGTGGCGTCTACATAGGGCGTTTTATTTTAAATTAAAATTGAATTTGAATTATTATTGAATTAAGGCTTAGGCTCGGGCTTAAGCTTCGGTCATTTTATCTTCCCCGTTTTAATGTCACTGGCATCTATAGAAACAAACGATTGACCCGAGTTTCTTGGTCAATACTCATTCTCATCAGGCCAAAAAACCTTCAAATTCGGTGACAAACGACAACCTTGTTTGTGGGGTTTTGTCAGAGGGAGACGAATCCTGAGCCCGAGCCTGATCCATAGATTTGTAAAGGGCTATACACAAATCATTCGCAAACCATGACCATGGTGCAACGCGCTAGAAGTCTTGTCTCATCACGCGTTCATCGGGATATTGTCACTGTAAAGCTCAGGACTGCGTGTTGCATTTCAAACCGAGATATAAAGGAATTGTTATTCCTTCCTTTTAGGCCTAATATAGATATGCATACCTGCATATTCAAAAGACCTTGTCTAAAAAAGAAGAAAAAAAGAAAAAAAAAGATACCAAAGTCGTTGGCAGCAGTATCTGCCCAATCGTTACCGTCGATGATTTCTGATGGCATTCACATTAAATTTCGATTGGGAATTCACAGAGGGAAATTCAATGACTTGCCACTCCAAAATGTGCAGGTAGGCTATATACGATCGAAACGCGAGACCCTGCAACATTTTGCAGCCTTGGCAATTCCGGTGTTTCGAGTCGGGTTCGGCATAAAATTTAATCACGAGTTACTTTTTAAGTGAGGCTTTATCGTAAAAAATTAGTGGGCCTGACGTTTCGAACCTATAGCACGAGTTTTCTCAAAGGCAGAGTGACAATTTTGCTTGTCACTCTGCCTTTGAGAAAGGTCCTGCTAGGATCGAAATGTCAGGCCCACTAAATTTTGAGGTTTGCATTTTGGTAATTTAGTCAGTAAGCAGTTTGCAACATTTTTGTATATCACTGAGGCTTTATTGTGTGCAGAAATTGGGGGAAATACTGAAATGGTTTTCCATGCATAGACTATATATAGCAGGGCGCATCCTTACGGCACGACACCTGAGACAGAATAATGCAGTATATTCCGCAGCGGAACAGCAATTCTATACGTCTCCATGACCCTATAAAGGGAAGGTACACCATTTTCAAAGTTCCTAATTTCCGGACATTCCCTAAAAAAAATGAGAAATTACTCACTCATTAGGATGTCTGTAATATAATGGTATCAGATCGTGTGATGATAGTCCGTGAGATTTGAGCGCTCGAAAAGCTGCCGTTTTCAAGAAAAAAAAGAGGAAACATGCTGAAAAGAGTAGGCCTACCTTTTACAAATATCGCCCTCTGTGAATGAGTATGTCTGTAAAAAAAAAAAAAGAGTTAGCGTTTAATTTCGTTTGCAAGGGTTTTCTCATGACATGGTTGACGAATTAAGCAGAGACATATACCCTATACGTTAAGTTTCACAAAGTCTGGATGCGATTCTATGACCTTCGCAAAATGGCGTATAGCCTACCTTTAATGAGGTACCGTACCAGCGCCTTTTATAAATGTAATCAGATTTGCATGAACACGACATGCAGGCGCCAAATTGGGGAGGACGCTGTCTGCGTATTAAAGTCATTATCCTCTAGCGCTATGAAGAGTACGGAGAAGGGCGATCCCCGTGGAACAAGTTAATCCAAAAATTGTCAGAGAAGCATTAAGGCGAGAAGCAATGTAGTCTTTATACGCTTCTTGATCAAGTCACAATCAGGAAATAACTTTCAAGTGCTGCGTCAATATGATCAGCGGTGCTTTTCTAGGTGCTGAAGCAGCACAAAATTTCAGGGAAGAAAGCATCTTTCAAGAAGGAAGGGATTTGTTTCGGAACCACAGCTCTTCCCGATGAGATAATGTGCCGTTCCTAATGAGTATTTAATTCGTTGTGCAATAATGATAATGTTCGAAAATGATTCGCCACTTCTTGGAAATGCCGGCGAAGTGTGAATGAGGTATTGGGTCGTTCTTAGGGTTGCAGTCACAATTCGTGATTTAAAGGGGAAATTATGAAAATAAAATATCTTAGCATTTCTTTGAGAACAGGAACGCCGAATCTAGCCACATATAAACAGAACTATTGGGCCATCTAGGGCCGTTTTCGAAATGAAGGCTTAGGCTTTGTCTCCGTCTGACAAAACCTGAAAATCCAAGTTGTGCTTTGTTTCCGAATTTGAAGGTTTGGTGACTTGATAGTTACTGGGCATTCCCCAAGAAACTGGGACCAAACTCTTGTTTGTAGATGCCTGTGATATTATAACGAGTGAGATAAATATGACCGAAGCCTCAACACGAGCCTAAGCCTTCATTTCGAAAACGGCCGAGGACTCAGCAGAAGATGCCCGGGATTTTGACAAACGTCTCCATCTCACGTTCTTTGAACATTAAAAGAGATTTCTTTTAGGTCTAGTGGGCTCTGCGATTAGTGTCCTCGGGATTTGCAAGGAGACTGCCATATGGTAACTGAAGGGAAATTTGGACGGTAGGGAAATTGGGACAATTATAATCATTTGAGAGGGCTAGGTATACCGCCCTCAATAATTTGATGGTTTATGTGTTAGGCCGTACGCTCCATTTTGATGTGTAATTTTGTGACTACATCTTGGAAATTCGTTGAGAAAATCTTGAAAAACTGGAAATGTGAGACACCCAGCATTCTTTTTTTAAGCTTGATCTAAAACAATAGGTTTCCTAGAAATCCCATTTTTAAATGATATACCTTCCATGTGTTTGAATTAAGACTGCAAGGTAGCATGGGGTCGAATGTCCAACAAACATATTGTCTTCAAGTGTGTAGGTGTCCAAAGTTAGCCAAACATTGCATCCCAAGTTACCTTCACATTGTGTCCCAAGTTCCTTACACACGTAGGGATTTTGGGACACTCCTGGTTAGAATACGTGATACAAATTGATAATTGACAGCCCAAACATTATAATTATTATCACAAAGGTGTTTGGCAATAAACCTCATTTATATAACTTCTCAAATTGTAAACAGTGTACAGTATTTAATAAAGGTTGTTATTTTCTTACAAATCGTGAGTAGGCCCTATGTCCCATTTTCCAAACAGCTATACCGTCCCTATTCATGACAATTATTTTAGGCTATTCACGGTGGAGGCTGCATATCAAGGTTTTTTTTTTTCGGTGACACCGTGTGAGAATATCGCTTTTAATGAGTAGGCCTATGTGTGGTTGTGAAGAGAACAGATTGCGCTGAGAACAACCGGGTGAGATCAACAGCTCTCTTGAGAACCACACGTATACATGTATAGGAACAAAATATACATTCCCACTGCAAATTACGCTTGAATCAGTGCCATATTCATAACGCATCAGATTTTTTTTTTTGGGGGGGGGTCAGCTATGTGCAAATCGACTGAGTCTGGTTAGGCCACATGCCGGACCACATGGCGTGAAGGGCTTCGCGCTTTGCGCAAATTAAACCAGAGTGGACTCTTAGAGCCAGAAGCCCCACACTTTCTCCAAGAACCTTGAGAGAACCCTGTCAGATGTGACCCTATAACAACAAATCTGGGTTGCACCCCAACTAGATGTCAGCCCCTCATAGAATTTGGCAGCCCCCACCGCCCCCCCCCCCCTCATGAAAAGTGTCCTGGCTACGCCGTTGGTGACATACCAAAGTCCGACAAACGATTTCTATAGCAGTGTAGGGTTCCTATTATCGCTCCTTGGACATTGTTCTCTAATTATGTATTTTCAATTATGTGCAGACGCAACACTTTAACGACTCTCTTATAGTCTCTACCGTAATAATGATGATCGATAGACACTTGTAGCGCATCATCGCTGTGATGTACTATAGCCATGGCACAGGCGATGACAGTAATTCCGTTCGCAAAATACACTTCAATAAGATTATACACTAATTCCTGACCGGTCACTGCGAGACTCTATATACGGTGAGTCTACATAATTGTTAATTAGCACGGCACTGTGTTTTTGAGGGTTTTTTTTCTCCTTGCGAGAAACGTGTCAGTGAAAATTCCTGCAGACGGGGAAGGAGCACGCTTGGATTGTTCCAGCGGCCCGAGGGGTGTTAACCGACGCGGTGCGTGGGAGGACGAGGATGGGAGGGGAGGGGGGGGGGGCGTTGTCCCGTCAAAGGAAGCATCCAGACGGGTAGTGGAGAGGGCAGTTAGTACTCATGGGCGGACTGGCCCAGAAAACAACATCGGAGTGGGTCTGAAGTGGAATATCAGGTTATGGCATTATACGAAACGGTTATGGGAGGGGGGAACCTGCCAGTGTGCTTAGCGCAGCCGTGGGACGGTTAGGCAAGAGTGCCAAAGTCCGTGTTATTATCCTCCAACACCGGAACGATGGACGCCGAGATGCTATGGGCAAACGACAACCGTCTGGAAATCCGCATGGTGTTATTGATTTGAAAATGGATTCCCCGCGGGCGGGCGCTTAATTAAAGAGAATGGTACGTGGTCTACATTGGGTTTGTCGAACTGCGCAGGCTAGTTCCCGCGTGAAAAAAAAAAATACAACACGCGACGACCTTCGCTCACTGAGTGAGACTGCGTGAACGCATGCGCGAATCAGTCGAGACGGCTTGCGACATCGACATGGGGTGACCAGCTTATACTAGTCTAGCGAGCACTAGGCAAGTCACCTTGTCAAAGATCGGTGCAATAAGCATCGTTTGTATTCAGTCTCACCGTAGCTCAGTGGTCTCACCGTCACCCTATTAGTAATCGGTGAGTTTAAACCTTGCTCGATGACGGACGTTGTTCGATCGTTTGTTTCATATCTGAATCTTACCATGGCATCCTACCTCCATGATCTTACTGCGCGGAGCAACGACTGCTTCACTCAACGGCACTTCACCAACTATAACAAGCGCGTGTGTGCTGTGTATACACGCGTGCTTGGCACGGTGCGAAATAATTAGCACAAGGACGGCACGGCAGTGCAACGTTTCTAACTAAACGCACAATGATGTTGATTGCTCATTTCTGAATAGCGTCCCCTATTGGGCTGAAGGATAGGGTCAGCGAAGTCCGGGCTGTGTGCGTGTTGCTTGATCGATGTAATGGTTTTGCCGTCGGGGGCATTGGTGAGTGCGGCGGCTGTGTGGTAGCCGTGCACGGTATACGGTACGGTACAGGCAGATGCCTGTCAACAACTGCGGAGGGCCGTGTGGTGTGTACTGATCCGTGCGGGGTCGACATCGCCCGAGCGGTACACGCGGGACAAAGGGGCTCGATGTCGACTGGCACGGTGGGTAGAATGCACTGAGTGAACGGTATGGCTCGCAGACGTGACTCGGCAATGCTTTGTCCGTGGGAGCCGTTGTGGAGAGATTGAAGCTGAAGTACTTCGCACCGTTTGGTCGTGCACTGTATAATCGGTTGTGTATCGGGAAAACTGTGGAAAACAGTGTCTTCAGATGAAGCTTTCAAAACAATACCTGTGCAGTGGATATGAGAGAAGGACAACGTAAGTACAGGGGATCTTCATATATGAGATGTTTCGAACCAGTTTGCTAATAATGACCGAGAGCTTTTGTCGCCCATACAAAGTGTGTCGTGTGCTGAATTTATTGTCCTATCGGAGAGAGAGCCGCCGACTGCAGCCGATCGATCGATTTACACCGTGCGCACTCCGATCGAGTCAACTCGGTTAATACAATGAAGCCGTGTGCTACGTGTTTGTGCGTTTTTGCCGGGCTGATAAGGACAAGCATTATTTTATTTGGCCACCCTTCAGGTGAAGATAAGGCGGCGGCGGATTACGCCGGTATCGCAGCGATGCAACTGTGCAAACAGAGGCGGCATTAGCTGCCGCCCTTCACAGAGAGTCCCCCTGTTGCCCTTGATTGAAGGCAGAAACGAGGGCAGTGTCATCAGCAGCCCAGCGCTTGCCACACGGAGCATCATGTGCGTGGACATATACGACAACCACACCTGCTCGGCGGATGCGTCGGCCAGGTACGTGCAGGCCGCGCTCAACCTCTTCAGTCTCTTCGTTATCGTGACCGGTAACGGGCTGACCATCGGCGTGATCCTGACCGACCGTCGGCTCCATAACATCTCCTTTCTCGTCCTCCTCAACCTCGCCGTCAGCGACTTTCTGCTGGGCGTCATCGGACAGCCTCCGGCTATCTACTACTCCTTCACGTGCACCTGGCCCGGCGGGAGCGAGGGCGTGCTCTGCCAGTCTGTCGGCTTCGTCATCTGTCTCCTCTGCTCCGTCTCCATCCTCTCCCTGGCTTTCGTCAGCTATGAGCGATATCTGTACATCGTCCACCCGTTCGAGTACCCGACCAAGATGAAGGTGGGGCGGGGCATTTTCATCTGCGCCATGCTGTGGAGCTACTCGGTGCTGGCGGCCGTCTTCCCGGTCTCGGGCCTGTGGAAAGGGGTGGGCCTGCTACCAGACACCGCCCTGTGCATGGTGCTATGGCACTCTAGTCTGGCCTACATGCTGGCCATGATCCTGCTGGTTCTCCTGCCGTCTGCCCTGGTCATCATGTATTCGTACTTTCAGATCCTGCGCAGGGCAAGGGTTCTGAGCCAGGTGGAGGCCAGGCACCGCCAGGCCGTGGAGTTACACCCCGTCCGGACCAAGAACGGCTCGGCGGGCTACGGCGAGGCAGGCAGCGCCACGCCAGACGGTAGCAGCACTCCAGACGGCCGGTCGTTCAGCGAGAGCGTGGCACCGGCCACTCCCAACACCCTGCGGAAGATGGGAGTGGTCAACGCCCGTAAGGTGGCACGAGTCTTCATGAGAGAGCGCAAATCCTCCATCACCATCACGGTCCTGATCGGGACCTTCCTGGTCTGCTGGACGCCCTACGTCGCGGCGCACATCGCACAGGCCATCCGCTGCCGGCCTATGACCTTCTGGGAGAGCGCCCTCACGCAGTGGCTGTGCATCTTCAACAGCGCCTGCAACCCCATCGTCTACGGCACCACCAACGTCGCCTTCAGAGACGCCGTCAAGAGGTTCCTCCGGCGGTGCGGCGTCTGCAAGAAGGTGTACAGGAACGCCAAGACCACGCCGTGCCGAACGCCGGTCAGAGGGAGGGACAGGGACAGGTACGAGGAGGCGGAGAGGACGGACCGTTGACTTCTGACCTCTGTATACCGGATATAGAGGTCGACAAGCCGCCGTTCGCCATTTTAACCCTCGCATTACAATTATTTTGCCAGCTTTGTTCCCAAGATATCTCTTCGATGATCCTTGTGAATCACATGCATAGGGTTAAACAGTGCAGTGGAAGTGCTAACATTGCAGCCTCTGGCTACGGTACCCGTGTGCAGTGGGAATCTTCCTAATTCAGTGCATGGAGATCGGTGCTGTCTTTAGAGGACGGACCATGCCAGCTCCACTTGATTTTGAAACCTGTAGCCGAAGTTGCAATTTGGGAAATCGTAGCTAAAACATCTCGAGTCCAAACCAAAGAATGGCTAACAAAGTTTAAGCACGGGTAAAAAAGACTAAAACTTAGAAATGAGAGTAAACATACAAACTTTACGGATCTTCGGTAACCATCCTTGCACTTTTAAAATTAATCTGCCATTGCATACTGAAGGAATCAGAACCCATTGCGCATAATCGCGTCTGGGTGAAAATTGCAACCGTGTCTATTAGATAAAACAATAATTCAAGTCCCAATTGAAACAACATTGGGAAGATCGGGTAACGTCGATGTCCACAGATTTCCTTCTAATTTACACACAGTTTGTAGATGGTCATGATAGAATCCTCATGTTAAAATCTTACGGTCTGGGATGCTAAAACTTCACTCAAACATCGACAAATAGTTTATTACTCGCGAATAATAAACTATTTCTTACACTATACAGAACGCCGATGCGAATACCGTGACGTGTTTTTTTCCTTAATTACCATTTGAGCTAAACTCTTCGCATTATTGCTTTTTTGGAATGTTGTATGGTTTAACACACAAACTGTGATATTCTTTTGGCTTTTACCACTGTTGTATAGGGCCTTTAAGGTAAAGCTTGAATCCATCTTAGAACTGAATTTGGTATTGGCACAGCCTTGCCTAAATTGACATGAGGCTGCTGGTTTCACCTAAATTTCATTACCTTCCTGCAATTCGCGATCATACCTCGGCCGTCTCTTTTTGTAATTGTTGTGTTAATTTTTGAAGTATCGAGGATCTAGCTCACCTGTTTGTACACGTTATGGGGGCCGAGGTCACGCATAGGGAGTATGAGTTGGTAGCGTAAACAACTCCACAAAGGTAAATTCAGTCAACCTTGATATATTGTTGCTGTCCCTTCACTCCGTATAGGCCATACACGGTCTTTTTTTTTATCAAGTTCGCTGTCAATCACATTGCACACATGAGCAGGTTTTTTTCAAATCATAAAATTAACATGTGCCTCGCCTAGGAAATCCACGGTGGGTGGACTTGTGCGATTTTTTTTTATCGCGACGCGGGAGCAACCCTCGTATTTGTCGCACAAACCCGGTGGTCTATTTCGCTCTGATACTGTACTGAGCATTCACCAATAGCGTGTTAATTTCTGAATCCAAACCATTGATTGTAGCATTTTTTTCATTTCACCGATGGTTTATTTATACTACTTAATGGAAGTATTACACCTGCTTAAAATATGATGTAGGCCCCTACATATAGCAGTAGACGTACTGTAAAAGCAGATTGTTTGACCCAATGACCGGCTTTGTGAATGTACACAACATAAACAAGCTTGCATGGAAATTCCAGGCTAGCATGGAATTTAACCAGGCAATGCAGGAAATGACTCAACTGTCCTGCTAGACACAGAAAATCAAATGTTTTGTGCAATATTTATAGATGTCATGCCCCAAAAATCCTCGTTTCCCTTGCAGTATAGAGGGTTTGGCTCAGTCCTGATAAAGCAACATAGGAAACTCAACTGCGCACGCTGAACGATCCACGTAAGAGGCTTTACGGAGTGATTGCATGGGATTGGTTATGTGTGGGCTTCGGGCTCGGGCTCGGGCTCGGGCTCGGGCTTGGGCTCAGGCTTGGGCTCGCGATTGGGCGTGGGCTTGGGCTAGGGCTTAGGCTAGGGCTTGGGCTCGGGCGTGGGCTCATGCTCGGACTCGAGTTCGGGCTCGAGCTTGGGCTAGGGATCGAGCTTGCGCTAGGGCTAAGGCTTGGGCTTGGGCTTTTGCTTGGGTTTCATTTAATTAGGTGGCCGTAAACAACTTGGAAGCAACCGGACAGCATTGTAAAAGGCTAATAGACCCATCGCTGGTTCACGACCGCCAGCATATGCCACAGTTTATGGCTTTCTGCGGTCAAACCGTAGCCTACTGTAGCCTTGTCCAAGGCGGTCTCTCAGGTACAATACGGCTCCGGGCAGAGATCCGGGCCAAACGCACGCAAACCACGGCACACCGGCACTATACCACACCGGGTGCAAGCTGTACGTACATGTTCTTGGCTTGCAGACCGCACCGCTGCCATTCCACATACAATAGCCTGTGTTCGTACATGTGTACGAGCCTGTACACAACGTAATACGCACGCAAGTTACGGGCGGGGTATGTTGCACAGCGTGCGTAAGCTATTTCAGCGACAATCGGGCTGCAGTTCGCAACGATGTTGCCCAAAGAACCATACTAGCTAGGCTACTAGGCCGGATTTTTATTTCTAAATCGGCGGCCAACGCCCTGGTCAAGGCTAAAGCTACTGTGGATAAAGGGACATTTGTATACGTACGTGACATGCTTTCAACTCAGTATCATCTCTCATACAGTGTGCTCTGTATAATTAAGCACACTTGCAAATGTATCCTCCCGGGACATACAATACAAAAGGGTTTATTACCCGACCATATTAAGGTCATAATACTTATTTGTTGTTTAAAAAGTGATAATTTATGCAGGCTCGCAACCAAATTCAATGAACCCGAAATACAGTATAAAAATCAATCCATAGGTCCTACGAAGCATTGTTAGATGCGGTACGGTGCACGTTCACTATTCACCGCCAATAATGGCTTTGCTATCATACCCTATTATAATTGTGCGTGACCCACTATTATGTGCAAAGAAAAGCCGATAGCCAGAGAAAGTCCATGATGGGTTATGAGCAATGAGCAGGTATATTTTGTCCCTCACGGGGGGGGGGGTGACTACAGTAAGTGGCTCGGTCTACGAAAGGCGGCCGCCATGCTGGATGTACTTCATACGTTATATTGATCTGTGCGCTGCGTTGCAATTCCGACCTGTCCATAACCTTCTCAACTGCAATGGTCTCGACCCAGGATTTTGTTTCCCCAAAAAAACTTGGAAACAGGAGTTGTCTATATAATCGTGTACTTTTCGGTCGCACGTGGTTTATGTGACGATGACTCTTCCTGGTTGTGACGGCATCACGCACTCCAGATTTAGCAGTTTGTACATTACATGCATAGCCGTGTGTGATCCGACGCCATAACTCAGAGGCCTATAACCCTTACATAAATCGAGCATGGAATACGTACACGTGCATGGTCATGACTCGCGGTTCTTCGTAATTAGTTCGCAATTTTAAAGATGACGTTGTGACTCGCGAGTCACCATTGCACTTTAGCCGTCCCCGAAATACCGAAACCCCTCAGTGTGTCATTTTTCGATTAATTTGTAAGTGTCAAATGTTGGAGGGCCTGACGTTTCGATCCTAACTTTTCTGAAGGACTTGGGGCCCCACTTTCAATCTGGTATTCAATTATTAGTGATTGTTCAGTAGCTGTAAGCCACGCAAGACAATTTACATACAGTACAACAATGACAAAGCCAAGCGAGCTATGAAAATGAATTGACTGAGATTTCTGCAAAAAAGAAGAAGGTAAAAACAAGCTTTCAAGGATGAGAGAGCCTTTCGGTTTCAGCTGAGATTCAAAACCAGAGGACAAAGGGCAACGTAGGCCTACCGGTAACGAAAGCCTTTTCCTCCCCGTTGGTTAAACATAAACCAGGCGTCAACCAAAGCCATTTCGACACTGCGCTGTACTTTCGCTCGCAATGTCGGCTTATAAAAAAAAATAGATTGTTTCCCGCCTAATTGTAAATCATATGATCAAACAACGTACGGGTTCGTAGGTTCGTATTACCGGGGAGGTTAAAGGCCCAATGCAACAGTGGGAAGATCGGGAAACATCGATGTAAACACATTTCCTTCTAATTTACACAGTTTGTAGAGAGTCATTATAGAATCTTCATGTTGAAATCGTACGGTCTGGGATGCTGTACTTCTCGAGAAATCTTCACTCGAACATCGACAAATAGTTTATTACTCTCGAGTAATAAACTATTTCTTACACTACAGAACTGTGCGAAACGTTCTTTTGCCTTTTTCTACTCTCTCAGTTTACCATTTGAGCTAAAACCCTCGCAGTATTTCTTTTTTTGCATGTTGAACGATTTTAACACACAAACTGTGGCAGTCTTTTGACCTTTACCAATGTTCTATTATAGAGCCTTTAAATAGAAACTAGTCGTCAACCAAAGCCATTTCGACACTGCGCTGTACTTTCGCTCGCAATGTCGACTTCAAATAATGACATAGATCGTTTTCCGCCTAACTGTAAATCATATGATCAAACAACGTACGGGTTTGTATGGGTTCGTATTACCGGGGAAGTTCAGGAACTACATGACATGTATACCATTCTATTATAGGAGGCAGAAATGAGAAAGAGAAATTAGAAGTTCCCTTGCTATTGTGAGTTTGCAGTATTGCCTTAATCGTTCGTGCCACCAGGAAATATCCTGTAGCCACGAGCTCTTTATGCGTGTCTTCGCCCTCGATCGAGAATTTATTATTATACTGTGTGTGCAATCTAAACCTTTTGGGGGTTTTATTCTAAAACTTGATTTACACCTTCAGACATTCGTTGGCTGTATGCAAATGTACCAAAGAAATAAATGCGAATGCACTGGTGAAAATAAATGAGAGGATCAGACCTGGGCCTTGAGATCAATCAATGGAGTGATTGTTTGTTGTTGTTTGTGTATACTTAAAATCAAATTTTCATTAGGCCTATGATGTTCATTTGATAATAATAGGATTTGCAGAGCACCATTTCATCTAGATCATGGCGCTAAGCAACACAAGATAATTAGAAACGTAGACATATCAAAGGGAATCAGGAAACAAGTTTTCATGTGCTTTTCAAACGACGAAATGGTGTCCAACACTCTGATGTTGGTGGGTATATAGTGTTGCAAACATTCGGGCCAGCAATTGTGAAGGCTTTGTCTGAAAGTGTTCCTAGTTCTCGGCACTGATAGTATAGGGTAGCATAAACGGCAGGAACGAAGACCGGGCCGGCCCGATATGTTGAGCTGAACTCGGGTTCTCAAAGTACCGAGGTGAGGAGAGCAATTTTAAAGTAAATCCTTTGCTGAAGGGGAAGCCGGTGAAGTTGTGTGAGCAGTGGGGAGACGGAGCTTGAGTTTTGATTCGTTGGCCATCACGACCGCCTCTTATTTGTTTAAGGCATTCGTGTTATTACGTCTACCTTGCAGACAATCCTTGGCGAAATGTCCTTCCTTATTGCAATTAAAACATCGACATTTTGATGGCGGCATTGGCGGGATTGGGCTGGAGTTCCCAATTGGCGAGAGTCTAAGGAAAGAGTTCTCCCGGGAAGTTGACTCACCCCTCTTAGCACTGGCATTACCAGGAGGATGGTGCAGGGTGTTGGTAGGGGGTTTGGGTTCACCTTTGAGTGTTTTGAAATGAAAATTGCTTGTGCCATCGTAGGCAATCAACCTGGGAACATTCTGGTTAGGTCGTTGCATGCCACGTAGAGATAAACCCCCGGCCTCGGGTTGGTGAATTTGCCGATCGGTTCCAGCAAACGCCGGATTTATCACTGGAATTTGGTTGTCAGCCCCTTGAGCAGACGGCGAGGCCATAGATTGTTCTGTTGCCGTATTACGCGGTATTGTCGCAGCGTTATTCAGGCCAGCCCAGTGAGGTAACGGCTTTTGTCTGCATGGCGCATGCTTGGGACTGTCGCCTTGTTCATGTATAGGGTGTGGCTTCTCATCAATGGTGGCGAAGTGCAAAGCGACATTTAGAATGCGGGCGGATACTGGGGGGCTTTGTCCCCTGTGGCTTTCAGGGTTGCATCGATGGTTGGGTCCCCAGTCATTTCTTTTCTTTGCGCAGATGCCAAAGGTTTCTTTTCAGGGTCTACTGTTTGGATAGGTGCTTTTCCTTGTAGAAGGGCGGCCATTTTAGTTTCGAAATGTTTATTTCTTGTACAAACCTCATTTAGAGTTTTGGTTACCTGTTGAGTATTTACTTCTACAACTTTAATCAGCATACTCATTTGTGTGGCCAAAAGGAAATTTTGAGATTCGGGTGAGTCACCCGAATCTCAAAATTTGAAAAATTCGATAAAAAAAGGTGACTTGTCGGGTCCAAGTTACTCGGACTACAGTTTGTCCTGATTTACAGCAAATAATATTAAATATATTATAATTTAAAAAAAAATCCAAACGGGTATAGCAACTTCGAAAACAAATTGATAAAAATATTTTAGGCCTAGAAGTAATTAATAAACAGGCTTGGCTAAGAGTCGTTATGTAGAAAAACGTCTATGCATTGGGTCTGCCTATAAAAATGCCGGCAAGTTCCAACAGACGGCGGATGATGTCAGCATGCAGGTTTAATCCATAAACGCAAGTTTAGGGCTTGTTATTAAAACTTATAATTGTTTTTAACCAAACCAATATAATTGCAACTGCGTTGTACGTAGTTGCAATGCACGCAACAAATATTATTATTATCCTCGTCACCAATGTAGTAGTCTGCTTCTTACCGGAGATTCCGAAAAGTGGCCGGTATGAGTCTTGGAGTCCCTGCCTGTACCCGTACACAATAAAGACAAGGTGCTTTCCGTTTGGTGCTGTTCACAAGACAACTGACTCGTAGCATGGTCGGCTGGGCAGACCGGGATGACGCCCAGTCGAGTCACGCTTCAGTGCCTTTATTCACCAAAATATACACGCCTATCAGCAGCAAATAAAAGGCGTGCAGCACAGTTTTGCTGTCGTTGCAGTTTATATAGATTCGAGTCTGTACAGCCATAGAGAAGAGAGTTACCATAATACAGACGGGATATAACTAGTGCACGAAGTACATGGTGACAAGATTCAAAATCAAGGTATCTGCGAATTCGTGAAAAAAATTCGAAGCATGGAAGTGGGTATTTCATAAATATTGGACAATTTTGAGGTGACGCCATAATTATAAGTCATGAATGTTGACACATAGGCCTATACTCCTCCAAAGAGATGACTTCCCCATGTCACCGCATACTTTCTATTATAGGCCCTAGATCCATTTATCATTTGTGTTCGTCTTTGTCAGGATCTATGTCAGTCGGGTTTGTCGGTCGTTTTCTATTTTGTTTCTCGTTCTATTCTCGAAAAGGGGTATTTAAAATTGAGTGGACTGGGATTTGACCACAGGCTTCTGACCAACCAATGCACTCTACCAACTGATCTACCCAGTGCGTAAGTGGATGCTGACCCAAAATTGTCCAATAATCTGTTTCCGGGGTGGGGACGCTAGTCAGACCCAATTACCGGCAATGTAAACTGCCGTGTATATATCCAGGGATCGTAATTCAATTTTCGCTCAGATTCAAAGAACCAAAAAATGGTAATTGCATGCCGGCTATATATACAGTAGTTCTGATATCACCAAAATAATGGCATGGCTTTATCGCTTATTAACGCTCATTGTCAAACAGACACAATAATGACATTTCTGAACAGTCAAGCATAATGGGAGCAAATCAAAAGATTTCGAATGGCATATTCTGGCTGTCCTGCAATTGGTCCGAACCGTGGATCTGTATATACATGTGTGTTTGTAATTGGAAATGAAAGTATAATATCATGAATATAAATAGGTCTATTGAAAATAATGAAGATTGCGTGACTTGTTACGCATCAACGGGTGTTCCTTTGCAACTCGTACAGTATACATTTTAAGGAGCTTATCGTTGTCCCGATTTGCCCGCTGCCTCGTCAGTGAAACAATGATTGGTAAATTAATATAAGAGGGTTTGCGGTAACACCCTGTATAGTAGTCTCTTAAAGAAGAGGCATGGTTCATGAAAAGAACCTGTGCGATAACTCAACGTTCCGGGAAGTATGCTCAGTCAGTCATCAGGAGAAATTGCCTACTCCTGATGACGGCCAGAGCATTTTATGAGACCTTATAATAATTATTATACAGGGTGTCACCGCAAACCCTCATATAATTATTGTTTCACCCACCATGCAAAGCCTTAGGTCTTATTATAGTTATTGATTGGTGAATTCATGAATATAATGTGAGTGTTGTGATACGGCTATAATATGATGAAAAGAACATGGTATGCCCTTTGTTGATAAGATATGCCCGCTTATTCCGTTATCACAACCATTCTATGTTTGGATTTCGAACCTCAACACGGATCATGCAGAATGATTTTTTATGGATTATTTGCATTAAAAGACAATGCAGCTGTGCTTGCAAGATGACGAGGAACGGGAAAGACATTACTTGAGGCTTTCAAAATATCTGCTTCACTTAAACCGGCTTATTAAGCCAGTGTCATGCCAGAGTTCGCAGCGACCAACAAATAGGGAATAATAGGAAGAGAAATTAGCGGGATGATAATCCCCCCACCAAGGAAAACACAATGGAACCTAAGCCACAAACGAGGGAGATAATTTTGAAAAACAAAATGCATTCTATGGTTAGAAAAACATAAATCAAATAACTTTCCCAATAAGAAAAATAACATAGCCCAATAAGAAAAACTGTCACAATGAGTAGAAATTTGGTTCCTCAAAATTGAAAAATTGATCTGACTTAACCAGATTAAACCAAACTTAAAAAAAACACAAAAAAAACGGAATACTAACTTAAATTGAAACAAATGAAATTAAATAAAGGGAAAGTAACCTTACAAATGAACTCATTCAACAGAGCACCCATAGGATTGAAACTCACTCAAGAAAAAATAAATAGCCACACAAAATACCCCCAAAACAGCGAAAACCGAACAGCCAGTTTAATTTCAATAATGAGCATCATAATTCACCCCAACCCCCCCCCCCAAAAAAAAAAAAAAATGAACAGTCTAATCCACCGTACCATTCACCCAGGTGGAGCTTGAAAACGATTCCATGGTTGTTTTACGTTGGATCGTGCAGAGTGCAGACAACGCACTTTGTACATGCACGCTCAGTCAACACACTCCGCGATAATGATCTTGCTATGATATGCAATGACAATGACGCCGAATGTCCCAAGCATGGCCAAGACAATAAGCGTGGACTTTGCCTTGCGGTTTCAGACGGCAGTCATGTCACGGGCCTTTGACATGAGAGATGACGATCATTCTAATCAGTTTTTTGGAAAACCAAAAAATATGAAATCGTCAGCAGACTACAGACAATCATTGTTTGTACCAGAGTACTTGTACCTTGGCTTATTGTAACTCACTTCAAACTAAACAGCCAATCCTTAAATTTACGACATTGGCATATACAAACCAGCAACTCCTGCCAACATAAATATTGTTTTCGTCCAAACAACTGTCTTGGATATATTTTTATCGATGGCACCATGTTCAGACGAAGAGTTATATATTTGTAAACATACATGGCCCTCCTTCTGCTGTGTATTCAAATGTGCTGCGAGTTTACGATCCTCAATTCCATCACACCGTCATTGGCCACCGCTTTGCAAGTTTGTGACGAAAACATTTAATCGGACATTCGCTCCCCCTTTTGCTTTGTTTATTGAAAAACCTCCTCCACATCGAAAACAATATTTCACGACAATATTTACAACACTGTCATGACGATCTAAACAATACTGCATGATTCAACCAAACCGCGTACCGTCTTTGGTTTCCTGTTTTCCGGTGAATAAACTGGAACTGGAATGATTGTTTTTGAGGGGTGGTTATTTCAGTAAGCAGAGGGAACCGAGGTACTTTTAAGATGATCGAAGCGTGGGTAGAACGTTGCACCATGGATGCTATACAGCTGCAAGGTTACACCCACGCCCGCAGACCAATAACGGAAAATAATGAGGTCAATATGTCTCCACTCGCTGACATTTCACATAATAAACCAATGGCACAGAATGAACCAACGGCACAGAATGAACCAATGACACAGAATGAACCAACGGCACAGAATGAATCAATGGCACAGAATGAACCAACGGCACAGAATGAACCAACGGCACAGAATGAACCAACGGCACAGAATGAACCAACGGCACAGAATCAACCAACGGCACAGAATCAACCAATGACACAGAATCAACCAACGGCACAGAATCAACCAATGACACAGAGTCAACCAATGACACAGAGTCAACCAATGACACAGAATCAACCAATGACGCATAATCAACCAATGACACAGAATCAACTAATGACACAGAATCAACCAATGACACAGAATCAACCAACGACACAGAATCAACCAATGACACAGAGTCAACCAATGACACAGAGTCAACCAATGACACAGAATCAACCAATGACACATAATCAACCAATGACACATAATCAACCAATGACACAGAATCAACTTATGACACAGAACCGACCAATGACACAGAATCAACCAATGACACACAATATAAACCAATTGCACAGAATGAACCAATGACACAGAATGAACCAATGATGGTCGCTCTCTTTGACCTAAATTATTCTAGGGCCTATAATAATTATATTCACTCATTTGAAACCGATCTATAATAGGCCTACAGTATTACTGTTAACTGGAAAGATCTAATCTCCATCCCTGCGCATTAATATAAATAGTCAATCCTTTGCCGAGACCAGGATCAGGAGACATATGCTGCATTTGAACGCATTCCTCATTGAAGCCACAGCCTGATACGCTGCATTAATAAACAGCTTTATCTGAACCTAGATATGTCGGACACGTACATCGGACTGCATTAATTTTGAAGCGGCAGGACCGGAAGGTATACCCTCCCATTAAACCCCTGATGACACTTTGTAAATCAAACATCGTTGTGGTGATTTGGGGTTTCAGGTAGGGTTAGGGAATAACGCCTCCTTAATCTCGTCAGCCTAATTGCACTGAGAGCGTGCGGCTCCGTGAGATTTTTTTGTTTTCAAACTACAGTACGCTGCAATGCGGGAGATAAGGCTGGTGCATTAACAATGTAGGAGAATTAGGAGTCATTTACAGCAGGGTTTGAACCGGAAAGTCTCGTAGTCGTACACCTTCCGATGGCGGTCGGCGGTCGACTATGACTGTTGAAATTAGAATGGCCGTAAGGTGAGATTGTATAAGATAATATGCAAGAATCGGACAGGAAAAGTCAAATACTAAAACCGTCTTGAAATCCAAATATTCAAGCCAAGTGACACATGAAAGCGTTTGCCGCATTATTTTAATGCAAGGCAGTTTCAAAAACCTGGGTCGCAGACAGAGGGGAAGTCAGATGCAATAAATCGTCGACTAGTGGCCAATTTATACACGAACAATAATAACCAATTAGGTTGACGTTATACGCAATTAACTACAGAACGGGGACCGCTCAGCCGATAATTGCAGTAGGTCTACAGGCAGCGGGTTCACGATCTCTTTTCTCAATCGACAGCCCCTGGGCAAATGATGCCCCATTTTTTTTTATCTCCACGTTATTGCTGCCTTTAGGTACGGAGCCCCTAAAGGGACATTCGTTGAAAACCAACTCTACACAAAATAAAAATAGAAATTCGTTCGTTATTTCGTGATCACGAAATAATTTCTTGTGCTCGAAATGATTTCGTGCGCACGAAATAATGAACGAATTTCATATTTTGTTTTAGAGTTTTCAACGAACGTCCCTTAAGGGGATCTGTATTTAGCCCCCAGATTCGTCTTGCTTATTCAGCAGCTGAAACTACACTCCATGGGTCTCGGTTAAGCTTTAGGTCGACGGGTGCCCGGCAAAAGGGCATAAGTGCGTTCAGACGCTATAAATCACTTAATGCCATTCTGCTGCTGGGATCAAATTCCGTCTGGTCTTGATAGTTGTTGTTGTTGTTGATGTTGTTGTTGTTGTTCTTCTTCTTCTTCTTGTTGTTGTTGTTGTTGTTGTTGTTGTTGTTGTTGTTGTTGTTGTTGTTGTTGTCGTCGTCGTCGTCGTCGTTGTTGTTGTTGTTGTTGTTGTTGTTGTTGTTGTTGTTGTTGTTATATTTTAGATGGGTCTAAGAGCCGAAATTAACTTATCATCGCTGTCTTACCCACGTGAATGACGGAAAGGCCCAACTAAAAATTGGAAGCTGTCTTTATTTCGCTTCATTTCACTCTGACATTTTGACAAATAGGCCTATAAATTTCCATCGATGACTGATTTTTAACCGATGAATTCAGGTTTGAAGAGGAAAATTGATAGGGCCGGGATATGAAATTGAGCCTCAGGTTTGACGTGTCATCTTTCCACCACCCAAGCTATCTATTTCGTAAGGTTTTTGTTACCTTTCTCTGCCTTTATCATTATTTTGTTTCAGTGATGATGATGCTGCGCTTGAATTTCAGGCTGGAGGTTGAGAGGATCAACTCGGAGACAGCAGTCATTATTTCATGAGCACTTAAAAAAAATAATGTAGGGGCCTTAAACAAAACCGTAGGGGCCTACTGACATTATGGCCAAGATACAAAATAATTTCAAAAAGTCAATGTTCAAGGCATGACGTTAATTTGATCAAGGACGTTATCTTTTTGTTCAAAGGCAGAATGATTCTGCCTTCGAGAAAAGTTAATGCCGGTCCCGCTAGAACGGATCGGAGAAGTATCGAACAGCTTCTTCCCTCGAGGCTGCCTCCATCTGCAATTCCCTTCCTTGTTCTTTTTTCCCTCAGCCTACGATCTTTCCCTTTTTGACAGGAATGTCAATTCTTGTCTCCAGCCTTCCTGAGTCCTTCTCTGGCTGTATCTCGTTCTTTCTTTAAGTGGCTTTTCAGCCTTGTTTGGGGCGATTTTGCATACAAAAATAATAAAGGAAACAAAGAATACACGTCGATCGTGACTAATACATTACTCATCGGAATACATAATCACCCACGCGAGTCATAATAATATTATACAAAACTCTTGAACGTTATCTAATCTGCACGGAACTTACACTATGACAAGAACGCGTTATGCCTAGAAATAGAATGATATACATGTAATCGGTTGAATAATATTGTGTGCCGTGGGTAAGCTTTTCTGAGGGGTGCATCACACAAAATCCATCCAAGATGGCTCCGCCGAGCTGATTATCATAAAGTGTGTGGACCTTTTTTTAATAAGTGGTCTTTGGAGGCTAATTAACTGATACATGTAGAATAAGTGAAACTTAAGACAACCTGGGGTTTCACTCTTCAATTTGGTATGCCATATGGACCATATCCGGCTTTAAATGTGGCCCTACTTGGCTATAGAACTGGAGGGGTCCATCCCAAAATCCTTGCAGAAATTCGGCTTGGACGGCTACACATTTTGAGGGTGTTTTTTTTCTGGGGGTATAATTAGCAAACAATCTAATCCGATAAGGGCACTAAAATTGAAAAGAATCTGAGAGATGAATGTCCAAACTACAATTTTCAGTATAGCTACAAGAACTGAGAGACTTTTGGGTGTGGGATAATTGGCTTTGAAAGTGAGTGTTTTTGTACAGTGTTCAATGGGATCGGAGCTCCATTTAGTGTTCTGCACCCTATAGCCAAATGGAGGGCGCCCTCTCTAGAATTGGTTTCCCACGGCCCTTTAAAATGTCTAAATCCCTGCTCATGTCTACGACAAACAGTGACGACGTTTGGATGGCACCAGGCGCAAAAAATTGACGTGTATACATGTATACATGTACGAACATGCAAGTCCACACCAGATGTTCTAACCAGCAAGTGTGGGTCCATGTGAGTTTAGTCTAGTACTTAGTAGTACTACTGCTGTAATTTGTGTAGGTTTTATGCTATTATTCTTTGATTATGACGCGGTTGCTGTTTTGATGGGACGAGCTGACACATTATTGGTTCCTAGAAAGCAGGAGGACTAAGTTGGAAAGGAGAAATCGGCAGAGAGGTTAAACGAAGACTTGGTTTTTAGGCCAACAAGTACATCATAATTAATATAATAATCATTCCATGCAAAAACAATAAGTAATTAAGTTGTTTATAGTCCCACTTACTGGGCCGCTAGGAGCTCCCCTTAAACGAGTTTGGAGATTTTCTGTCACACTAGCTAGTGGGACTAATTTATTTTGACTTTCTTTTGGCGTAGGGGGGGGGGGTTGAAACTGGAGCCTTCTTTTGTTTTTACTTTTATTTTTTAAACATGAAATCAGTTAGTCCCTTTTAGTTTTAGTTTTAATGGTAAATGGATTGTTGGGGCCTAATAAATAGCATTGTATTATATAATCACTATCATAAATTGTATTCCTGTGGTAATTATTTATGGTAATATCATTGAGAAAGATAGACATCCGATTAAAAAAAAAAATCACGTTGAAATTAAATTAACTCACAATCAGAACAATGACGCTAATCCGCAAGGTGGCCATGGCATATCTTGTTGAACTTTCACATTATGATGATTGAGGCAATGGGCTGAGTATCCACACCACAGTATGCTTCAGTACTGATCCAAACTATATAACCAGTACTAAGAACTACACAGTACATGTAGCTGTGATGTATTGTCATAAATTGCATTATGTGTAATGCTAAAGTTCATTGTCTAGTGTAGTGACATACGAATAGGCCTATATGAATATTGCTCACCGTACATGTGTCTATTTTGATTAATAGAAGAACATTTGGCAGTGCACGGATAGGTTATACAATTACACATCACTATGATTTTTTATTGATGGGTTAAATATGAAGTCCTGATAAGTGATCACTAACAGTGGTCTTTTTTGATATACAAAAATGTTGCAAACTGCTTGCTTACTGACTAAAATTACCAAAATGCAAATCTTAAAATTTAGTGGGCCTGACGTTTCGATCCTAGCAGGACCTTTCTCAAAGGCAGAGTGACAAGGACAAAACAGATACATGTACACGAAGGAAGGGGGAGAGAGAGTGAATAGGACACGGATGAGAAACAAAGGACAAAGAGTGAAGCTGGTAGGGAGAGATCAAAGGGAAGGGCAAGGATGGTCTTTTTTGTTCAAAACATCACAAGGATTCCTCATCCCGTCAGTCTCAGTGCATTATTTCTGGGTATTAACATAAGAGAGTTGTCTCGGATTTCCAGAGCCTGCCAGTGCCAGCATAAGCCCATCCTGTACTATGCCCAAAGCAAGCCACAAGTCTACCAAGCATGTCCCCAGCAAGAAAATCACCGATTTCATGGGCTCCTCAGCAGCAGCAGCAGCAGCAGCAGCAGGAGCCGCTGCTTCCAAAGCACCCAGAGATGCTGCGCCATCCAGCAGCAAGGCCAAGGACCCGCTGCAGCTGCGGGTTCCAGGCATCAACAGGGCTAAGGCCGGTGGCGTGCAGGACACCCTGGAAAGTGTCTTCAAGCATAAGGACTTCAAGAGCACCTTACAGAGAAGGGCAGTGGAGACCGTCACTGAAGGTATAAAGTACTGTCTACTAAATCGTCACTGCGAGGAGAAATGCACACAGCATTGTAGAACTTGGGCGCGAATCTAGTGCCTTGTGGAGACCTAGTCCAAAAGGTTGAATACATGTAGGTCTCCACAGGGAAATTGTAAAGGTGTATAGGTCTCCACAAGGTTTTCACAAAACTGGTATTTTGGAAATAACTCAAAACCAGAAA
Source organism: Luidia sarsii (assembly GCA_949987565.1). Taxonomy (NCBI): domain Eukaryota; kingdom Metazoa; phylum Echinodermata; class Asteroidea; order Paxillosida; family Luidiidae; genus Luidia; species Luidia sarsii. The sequence continues at coordinate 21,730,883 of OX465102.1, read as the reverse complement.
AATTGTGATGTGTAAGAATCCGTCTCAAATTGAAGTGTTATATACATGTACCCCTAAGGGACATAATATGTACGGTTTAAATTTCTACCCAGGAAAGCAAATACGGTTGAAATGGGAGCAATTTTAAAACATCGTTTCTCACTAGGTTGTATAGTGCACGAGAACAAAGCAATGTCTCCACAAAGATGCAAAAATTTGTGCTCTCACATGTGTACCTTTTTTAAAATTCTTGTACTCATACATTTGTCAAAATGTTCCCACAGTCACAAAAAAATAGTTCCTGTGACTGCACCTATACCCTGTACTTGTACTTGTGGATAGGTGAGTGTACTCATCGCTGAGTCCTTGTACTCACAGCCAAAGACTAGTTGTCATATTCATACTCTTGGACCAGCACACGAGGCCTACCATACACCACTACAATAAGGATCAAGGTGCTAGTTGACAGACAAGAACTCCTGTTGTTCCCTGAATTAAAGCCACAGAATGTAGACAACTGTTTCATGAGAAAAAGATTGAGTTCCTTGGCGAGTTCATCTGACAGTCTGCGTTGTTTCCTCCAATCTCTTTTTGTTTTCTCTCTCGCAGGGAAGAGGGACGTCTTTGTGTCCATGCCCACGGGTTCGGGGAAGTCCCTATGTTACCAGCTGCCAGCGCTGGTCCGGGCCGGTGTCACCCTAGTGGTCTCCCCTCTCCTGGCCCTGATCCAGGACCAGCTGGAGCACCTGGACCGACTGCGCATCCCCGCCCAGACCCTCAACTCCCAGATCCAGGGCGAGCGGCGCGCGGCCATCCTGGCCGACCTGGCCGAGCGGCGGCCGGCCGTCAAGCTGCTCTACATCACGCCGGAGCTGGCCGCCACGGCCAACTTCCAGGCCGTCTGCCGGTCGCTGGCCGGCCGGGGCCTCCTCTCCCTGCTGGTGGTGGACGAGGCCCACTGCGTCTCCCAGTGGGGGCACGACTTCCGGCCCGACTACCTGAAGCTCGGCGGCCTGAGGGCCAAGTTCCCGGGGGTGCCTTGCGTGGCCCTGACGGCGACGGCCACCCGGCACGTCCAGGCGGACATCGTGCAGAGCCTGAAGCTCGGGGAGCCCGTGGCCGTCTTCAAGGCCAGCTGCTTCCGTGAGAACCTCTTCTATGATGTCGTCTTCAAAGACATCCAGGAGGATCCCGTGCAAGATTTGAAGGACTACGCGGCGGGCATTTTGCAGAGGGACACGGAAAATGGGGTGCGTAATTTGCTCGGGGCCTTGACACTTCCCAAAACCTCCAAATGCTACAACCTTGTCGGTGTCCTGAAGTGTTACAGCTATCCTTTGCTTTGCTTGAAGTCTTAAAATACCACAATGTCTTTTATTTTTACGTCTAAGGCTTAGGTCTAATTGGTGGATTATCTGCTGTTCTGATCTGATTTGGGGGATGGCAATGTTTTCAAAGAAGACTTGATTCACCTGTGGTGTTGCATAGCCACTTCATGCCCTTTCCCAGGGATGTAAGACTTCCGTAAATGTTTTGATTTCCGGAAATGGCCTGATTCCTAAGTAAAACCACATTCCCTTTTGCTACAGCATATTAAAATGCATGTTGTGCAATTACAGAATTGACCCTTTAGTCTATCATCCTGCTGTCTTTTGTTTGGATGCACTGTAGTGATGTCTTCTTCTTCCACTACCAAAGGGAAGCGGAGGCTGTGGCATCGTCTACTGTCGTACTCGCGATGCCTGCTCAAGCATTGCCAGGCAGCTCACTCGTCTCGGACTGTCCGCAGAGGCCTACCACGCTGGACTGAAGAGCTCCCGTCGTCTAGAGGTGCAGACAGACTGGGTGGAGGGCAGGGTGGCAGTTATTGTGGCCACTGTCAGCTTTGGCATGGGTGTGGACAAGGCAACAGTCAGGTAACTACATGTACATGTTCCTACTACTGTACGGTTCTGCCGATCTAGAGCCTGTTGCTCTCAATCAGATTCAACAGTGGGTGAGCTCTGGGCAAATCTGTGGAATTCTATTGAGTTTGACCTTGCTGCACTCAACAAGATGCTACATGTATACTGTGGGGATTCCATCAACTTTAACCTTGCTGCACTCAACAAGATGCTACATGTATACTTTGGGGATTCCATCGACTTTAACCTTGCTGCACTCAACAAGATGCTACATGTATACTTTGGGGATTCCATCGACTTTAACCTTGCTGCACTCAACAAGATGCTACATGTATACTTTGGGGATTCCATCGACTTTAACCTTGCTGCACTCAACAAGATGCTACATGTATACTGTGGGGATTCCATCAACTTTAACCTTGCTGCACTTAACAAGATGCTACATGTATACTTTGGGGATTCCATCAACTTTAACCTTGCTGCACTCAACAAGATGCTACATGTATACTTTGGGGATTCCATCGACTTTAAACTTGCTGCACTCAACAAGATGCTACATGTATACTTTGGGGATTCCATCGACTTTAACCTTGCTGCACTCAACAAGATGCTACATGTATACTTTGGGGATTCCATCGACTTTAACCTTGCTGCACTCAACAAGATGCTACATGTATACTTTGGGGATTCCATCGACTTTAACCTTGCTGCACTCAACAAGATGCTACATGTATACTGTGGGGATTCCATCGACTTTAACCTTGCTGCACTCAACAAGATGCTACATGTATACTTTGGGGATTCCATCGACTTTAACCTTGCTGCACTCAACAAGATGCTACATGTATACTTTGGGGATTCCATCGACTTTAACCTTGCTGCACTCAACAAGATGCTACATGTATACTGTGGGGATTCCATCGACTTTAACCTTGCTGCACTCAACAAGATGCTGCAGGGTGTACATTGTAGTTGGCTGCAGCCACTGGCTAGTTCTTTCAGACACTGCCCATAGATGCAGTCCAATATCTAGGGATCTCCTCACTTACAAAATCCGTATCGGAGCTGATATGCAGACAAAATCATGACATCCTGAATTGCCGATAGGGGGGGGGGGGGGTTCAAAAAGTTTCCTGATAAAACCTCATGATATTTTTCCTTAAAATTTAGTGGGCCTGACATTTCGATCCTAGCAGGACCCCTATCTTCTCCTTAGAAAAAGCACTGAAAATGCTTACAGATACAGCAGACATTATCTTCAATTTTCCACGGCCCTTACGTGGACCCGGACCCTGTGCCGAGCTTGCTCAGTCGCAGCATCGGGGCAGAGTACACTCGTCCCCAAACACTATAAGTAACTGGCTCTTTTCGGAGCCACACTCTGGGATGTCTTACATGGTCTGACCACAAAGCTTCCACTTGTTACTCCCAGCATGCAAACCTTCCAATATTATCATCTCGCTCTGTGAATGCCGAGAGCTACTGATTGGGACTTACCTTTCCATTCCAGATTCGTGGCACACTTCAACATACCCAAGTCCATGGCCGGGTACTATCAGGAGTCTGGGCGTGCAGGGCGGGATGGCCGGCCAGCACACTGCCGCATGTACTACTCCAGAGGAGAGAGGAACCAGGTGGCCTTCCTCATTACCCAGGAGATGGCCAAGGCTAAAGCCAAACAACGACGAAAAGCTGTAAGTAAATAGAATACGAGTGGACTCCTATAAATCAAGATCAAAACCAAAGGAATCCAACCTCCTACATCACATTCCACATGAAAATTTTGCCATTGGGAAACGTCCTGCTTGAACGAAAATATCAGGGCCTGTCATTTCTCATGATGTTTCCATCATTTAAGTTAGTAAGTAGTTTGCAACATTGCTGTAATACATGTTATCAGGATTGTTTGTAGATTACCGGTAAGCAGACATGCCATTCGGATGCCACCTGAAACCACACTCTACGGGCTCAGTAAATTGTCTCCGGTGCTTGGATTTCTTTCATTCTCAGGGGGAAAATAAAGTGAGCCAAACCAACAAGCACGGCAAGGCCAGCCTGCAAAGCTTCGAGTGTTTGGTCAAATACTGCGAAGAGGAAACGTAAGCCCTGTGCCAAGTCAGCACGCCTTGTCATTTCTCTTGGTTGCCACTATTAAAGTATCGCACAAGTGGCATGAGTGGATGCTACATATATTACAGTAGGGATCGATACATGTACATGTAGGATCACAATGGCGTCTTAGATGAGAAATGATGAAGGAGCAGCAGGGGTTGATTTCACAAAGCAAGACGATGCATCGTAAGTCAACTTGCGATTGATAACCCATCGTAAGTTTTCATAGATCGTATGGTTTCTGTGCATCTTTCATCATCTTGTGATCGGTCGGACCGGTAAGTTGCGATGCTTTTCATGAAATCAATTACTGGTCAAAAAGTTGAACAGTGATATCTAAGTCTGGGTGATGGTCTGTTTTTACCCGAAGAGGTACATGTAGGAGCTCATTCAAAATATGTTATCGTGCCAATTGCCCAAAAGGTGTACTAAATTACTCAGTGATGGATTTCATCAAGCCCTCCACTCCATTATAGCCATTGAATATCCTTCATAAAAATATGTACAGTACATTTATATACATGTATCAATACCTGTTCCCAGTAACTATCACATTCAAGTGCAGTATATCCCGATTTTCGAAATTGTCCTTACTACATTCAATGAGTGAATTCACAAGAACATGTACACTCTTATTTACTCCTTTATTTTTGTATCCTTTAATTTATTGTTTTCTGATTGTCGTGATTATTTGTTTGTGACGCATGGTAACAATTGGAGAGCCACTTGATTGTGATTTAGTTCGCATTTGGTAGTCCGTCAAGGCTGCTGCCATTGCATTTGTATTGTGTTGTCATTGTTTGTTCTTGTTGATGCCTTGAGAAACAATAAATGAAATGAAATGAAAAGTTCAGCTTACGATAGGTCATCCGTCAAAGTCGTGATAGGTCATTTAGTTTCTGTGCATTGCTCATCGCATTACAATTGGTCGTAAGTAAGGATGATTTTGGTGAAATCTTTCTCTGAGGGTTTGTTATTCCACAATATACCCTCACTTGAAACTCTGAAACGATCATTTAACACTGAATAAGACATCCCATATTCTGATCAACCTCTTAAGACATGATTCCCACTGAATTGATATCCTAGGCCTGATGTTTGGATCCCAAGAGGACCTCTCTATCTTTGAGAAAGGTCCTGCATCGATCAAAACTTCAGGCCCTTTCAACATGTTCAATCTTAGAAAAGAGTAACCAAAGTTAATACAAAAACTGCTGCAAACTGCTCACTAACTAAAATGACCTGCAACGCATAAATCTCATAAGTTAGAGGGCCTTTGAGAAAGGTCCTGCTTAGGTCGAAACATCAGGCCCAATAACTTTTGAGAAAAGAGTTACCATTCGATGAATGACGCTACCCATCCATGGCTTCCATCCCCAGTTTCATTGCTGTTTTTTATGAATCAACCCAAATCCAACCTGAACCTTCAAATTCCACCTCTCTTTTCTGAAGTCTTAGGGTCATCAGGGTCATATTGGCTATCATTGTAACCCGTCACACTGTGAGACATGGTAGATTTCTTCCATGATGGAGCACTTTGCGACGCTTGTTGATTACTTTGAGTTGAATTCATATTCCTTCATCAATGGCAGATGTCGTCATCGTGCCATCGCTGAATTCTTTGGTGACGGCCCTCCCGCTTGCGAGGAGTCCTGCGACGTCTGCAAGTCCCCGGCCCTGGTCCGTCAGAGCCTGGACTACCTGAAGCGCGGCGTGCTGTCCAGCACCAAACGACGCAATGATCAGGCTGGACGCATGAGGGAGGATTCAGTGGGCAAGGTGGACAGGGAGCTGTATGGACAGGGCCGCTATGGTGCAGACTGGTGGGTGCATACTACCACTACCACTGCCACAATCACTACCACTACATGTACCACTACTACTACCACTACCACTACTGGTACCACTACCACTTCCACTACTGGTACCACTACCACTACCACCACTACCATTACCACTACCACTACCACTACCACCACTACCTCTGCCACTACCGCTACCATACCACTACCAGTACCACTACTACTACCACTACCACTACCACTACCATACCACTACCACTACCAGTACCACTACCACCACTACCTCTGCCACTACCTCTACCGTACCACTACCACTACCAGTACCAGTACTACTACCACTACCACTACCACTATCACTACCACTACCGGTGCCACTACCACTACCACCACTACCTCTGCCACTACCTCTACCGTACCACTACCACTACCAGTACCACTACCACCACTACCTCTGCCACTACCTCTACCGTACCACTACCACTACCAGTACCAGTACTACTACCACTACCACTACCACTACCACTACCACTACCACTACCACCTCTACCACTACCACCTCTACCTCATATATTTCAACATTAGGATTTTATCAGAACCATCTACAAACTGTGTAAATTAGAAGGAAATCTGGGGACATCGATGGTTCCCGATCTTCCCAATGTTGTAGTGGGCTTAAACGCAAAAACTTAGGGTGAAAACCGCTGAGCTACAATAATTATGTCTGTGTTTTCTCTGTTGTTGTTTTTTCTTTAGTTTTTATGAGGGCAAGTACAAATCTCGTGCAAACCTAAGTGATGACGATGATGATTATGATGATGAGGATGAGGAAATGGCCGCAGCAAGGGAGAGAACAAACATGATCAGAGCAGAGTTCCAAAGGAGAAAGAAGGTGCGTGCTCTACCATAGAACTGATTGATTGCTCATCAAACCGTTTCCAAACATCATCAGTTTTTCTTTTTGTGTCAAGTATTGAAGACTAATTTTTTTCTTCATTTCATGTAGTGGGGAGACCTGTTGGTAATTTTTTTCTCATTTGTTCATCTCTTCAGAAACAAATCAAGAAAGGAGATGACTTTGTGATGCCAGGTAAGCCTTTGATTATCAAACTAAACCTGTCTGTAAACTGTCCACAAAATAAAAAATAAACAAATCTTCTACATTTTTGGATAAAGTTTTTAAGTTTTTACATGACCAGGAGTGGATTTCCCAAACCCTTATTATGCACCGCAACTCAATTTGCGATGGATAACCCATCATAAGTTTGGATGGGCTGTGTGTGTAGTTTCTGTTCATCACTCGCCTTCTATTGATTGATTGTAAGTTAAAGTGGTTCTGACTGGTGCCCCGACCCCAGCACAGACAAGTTGACTATTAGGGAAGGCCACCATCTAAGGGCTGGATAGCTCAGATGGAAGAGCACCAGTAAGTTAATCCAGAAGACTCTGGTTCAAATCCCGGTCAAGGCAAAGTTTTCTGTGCCAATTTTTCATTTTTTGTTTATTGTAAGTCATAATGGGATTTGATGAAATCAACCACATTACACCAATCTCAAAACATCTCGAGGGCCTGACATTTCAAATCCAGGAGGACTTTTCTCCTGTTTGATATTAGATGAGGACTGTCCACTGAGGGATGCGTCCAACTCGAAGATACCAAGCCTGACTGTCAAGGTACGTGTAATTGTCACTCTCAAGGACTGGATTGGACATTCCTTGCCTGGAACATCTGCTCATTGCATCAGGGGCCTTGAGAAATTCCATCGTTCAGCCTCTGATAGAAACGCATCAAAGTGTTAATTTGTTCCTTCAAGATCTTGCTGTTGGTGATCTACGAAGCAATTCTCCAACACAAGTTGAGGGGAGTTCATTCAGTTTCGATTTCATCCGTTCCTGCCAGCATTTTCTCAGTCATTTCCACTGTCATCATTTGAGTCAAGTTGGAAGGATAATTATCTACCTGTAACAGTCAAAATTTATCCAAAAAATCATTAAATTTTTCCTGAATGTGTTTATGAGCTCTGCTTTAATGGGGATTTTTGTTAAAGCAGATATTCTCAGCTTTGTTGACTTACAAATTACAGTATATCAAACATTAGGAGAGCCTGACGTTTTGATCCTAGCCACTAGCAGGACCTTTTTCAAAGGCCGAGAAAAGCTTTTGAGAAAAGGTCCTGCTAGGATTGAAACGTCACGCCCTCCTAATTTTTGATATTCACATTTTAGTGAGTAAGCAGTTTGCTAAATGTTTGCATATGAGGCCTACTTACAAATTATGAAAGATTTATTTTGGTCTCAGCTGTTGCACCTTATTTTGTCCCTTCCAACTTGGTTGGAATACGGTAGGAACATGTAGGATACCATCACTTTGTCAGCATTTTCACCAAGAGACAAAATTCCTCACTAGTTAAAGTGCAGCAGTGGGATGATAGATAACATTGTTAAGTGTAGAAATCCAAGTACCAGGCTAGCAGTGCAAATCCTTCCTACTCGAGCTCCACATTCTCCATTTGCAGTCCAGGGAACACTGTCTGCATCTGATAGAGAAAGCACTGCGTGACAATTTTGTTCAGTACTTCAAAGACAACGCCAGCAGAATGCCCGCAAGGTAAGAGGGAACGTCATTCATACAGACACACCTTTATAGAATACACACATGGATTGATCCTTGGACATTCTTCCTTGGTTAAACAAATACTATAACCAACCATGTATCCATGCGCCGTGGTTGCATTTATAACAACGCACCAACTGTATTCAACCTTGGTCTAGTTTCATTAGAACTGCTTAGGTTTGACTACTTTGAGCAAAAGGACTGGATGCCATTTTAGTAAGCAACGGAATCTGTCGTTTGCTTTCGGTGCTCCGAAAATGAAGCGAGAGAGTCACATACAATAAAAAAGATACAACTTTGGATGCTTGAACAGAATATGATAACCTTCGAATGGATGTGACCATGAAATGGAGAGAATGTGTGCGAATTTGCTTACTAAAATGGCGCCCAGTGCGTACTTCACCCGGATGCGTGTGATCTCGCAAGAGTAGGCTATCTTGCGGGCTTCGCCCACAAATAATAACATTTCCCTGTTAACTGTTTTGACACAGATTGACAATAGTGTTTGTTGGCACGCAGCTACTAATGACTAGTCTTTGGACTACCATAGCGAGATTCATCACCATACTCGTGGCACAGTGCTTTATTTAATCATGCATTGTGGGATTTGTCAAACTTTTTGTGCTTTACGGTACTTTGTGAAGCCTACGCTTTGCACCAACCTTTTGGGACATTGGTGAACGTTGATATTTTTCCTCTCTGATATTCATATCCACAGTCCCTCCTCCCCGCATAATCACTATTGGTATATTGCGTTCTGTTTTTCACATCAAAGTATCCATGATTCTGTTAGGAAACCTAGCCATGCTTTGGTTGGTAAACCTTTAAATCTTTGCACCAACAGGAAGAGACACAGAGATTAGACTAGTATGCATAAGTCTTCATTTTGTAAATACAAAAAAAAAAAAACGTTGCAAACTCCTCATTGACTAAATGACCTGCAATACTGAATCAAAAGTTAGAGGGCCAGACGTTTCAATCCTAGCAGGACCTTTCAGCTAGGATCGAAAAGTCAGGCCCTCTAACTTTTGAGATTGGACCTGACGTTTTGATCCTAGCAGGACCTTTCTCAAAGGCAGAGTGACAAGGAAACTTGTCACTCTGCCTTTGAGAAAGGTCCTGCTAGGATCGAAACATCAGGACCACTAAATTTTAAGATTTACATTTTGGTAATTTTTGTCAGTAAGCAGTTTGCAACATTTTTGTATATTACCTTTTGAGATTGGAGTGTTCATTTTGTGAGCTGATGCACAGTGGATATGGTTTGTCAAATTGTTTCTCCTAGTGACTGGGAGCCACGCTGCCAGGCCATTGATGCTGAGTTTGAGATCTTCAAGATGTCTAAGCAAAGCAATATGTACAAGGCCAAGATCCTGAGTCAGGTAGGGATCACATACAAAGCACATGGACTCATTTAATTGTATGTTGTTGTTTTTTCAAACCAACAAAGGAAAAGGAAAACCTGGAAATTTTAGATGAATCTAGAGTAAATAAAATAAACAATTTATTAAGTAAGGAAATGTACTTCTCCTTTCTATTGTCATATGATTGATTGACACTATCTGGTGATTTTTGCTTTGGAGCAGGTTAGCAACATCAAGAAAGCTTCCAAGGATGGAGATATTCATGAACTGTTTCTAGACAAAAAGAAAAGGCAAGACTCAGTGGAAGATGCACAAGATACTCCGGTGAGCATTTGCTTGGACACGAGCTAATCCTGCCTGTCCAATTTGCAAGGTTTGAAATAGCAACACAGTTTTCCCAAAAGCTGAGGTTTGCACAAAAACCATGCTGAGCAGTTTTCACCACTGAGAACCACAACTCGTCTCAAAGAAACTCTTCACATATGCACACTGTAACCCCAACTTACGTACTGTAAACGCAATGCAAAGCTTCAAGGTTTACCTGCAGTTTTCCCAGAGATGAAACTTTCCTCCGCGAGTAAATCTTAATCATGGTTTGTACATTACAGAATCAAAAATAGAATACTATTGACATCCCTTTTCATTGCTGTGATTAAGCTTTTCATATGTATACTTTGAATGCACTTCCATTGAATCATGATTTCAGATACCAACGACCAAAGATAGCTGTGACACCAAACCAGATAGTAGTGGGAAACTGTTTGTGGGCTTTCAGACGGCAACCTCTCTGCTCTCCAACCGGACGACTCAACTAGTGGACCAAAGGTCAGAAAGTCAACCGAAAACTCCATCGCCAAATCACAGGCTTGTTCAGGACGGAGCCAACTCGCCCGCTCAGTGCAGCCAGAAGGACAAGCCCTCCGAGACATTGGAGCACCAGCCTCATCCGTCTGGCTTCCAGACTGTCTCGTCTCTTGTGACCCAAGGGCTGTTGAGCAGCTGCGGCAAGGGGCAACCCAAGGTCAGAGGTCGGAGGACCTTGGGGACGCATGTCAAGGCCTCCTCATCACAGAGCAGTTTGAAGCTTCACCGGAAAAACTCAAAATCTAAAGAAGAAACCACCGAGACTTCTGACAGTAAGAAGACTCTCCGTATATCAGACCATCTGGAAGCTACTGATCTGCCCAGCATAGGTATTTCTGAGGAGTGTGCCACCATTGTTAGCCAGGAACAAAGTGGCGGAGCACTTGAACCACATGAGACAGACTGCTCCCATACTGTGCATGGCAACACAGCCTCAGTCAGCCAGCCAAGACGGACAACCGCTACCAAGTCAGAGGATCGCAGTACACTGGACGCTAGCAGCAGTAAGGCTGATTTAGTTGAGAACAACTCGACACTTCTCAGGGAATCAACCAGCCCAGGTTCAATGGTGTTAGATGGACATGCAAGGACTGACACTTTGTCCTCCGCCAAAGAGACACAAGACAATCCGTGCATATTAAGGTAAGCTCCATTGCATCCTCTTCACTTCCACACGGAACACAGCTGAGGTGATTGATTTCATCAAGCATTGTGTCAAGGGGACGTAGGTTTTGGAGAGCTCTCAGGGAAGCGGGTAACTCAATGTTTCAAGCAGTGCTGGCTCTCCTCGCCGTGGAGACTGCCAGTTGAACGGTCCAATCATTAATTATTCATTGATTCCCTCGACTGGATAGTTTTCAGGAGGATCTGAGCACAGATGAGGCTGACATCTTTCGCCAGGCGGGTCCGTCAAACAGTCAAATGCTCATCTCAAAAGATAAAAGTGCCTGACCGTGACGTCAATGATTCTATCAGGACCCTTCTCAGTCAAAGTTATATACTGATGTGTAAGACGATCCGAAGTACCGTGCAATGCTTATCTGATTCATGTCACTCTCTTTCACTCTCTCTATCTCTGTACAAGGATAGAGAGAGAAAGAGAGGGACAGGAATCAGATTGTCTTTCTGTGTCTCTCTCTGCACAGTGCCAAAAACCTTGGGATCGAATCCAAGCTCTGCAGAAAAAGATTGTGTGACACGGACCTCGACTCAGCTCTGGTAAGTTCTCATCCATTCAAGTGTACAATACATTGTTTGTTGACAGCCCTGGCACTTAAGCTGTGTCTGCACTGGACTTATTTTTTACCGAGCCCGTTGGTAACATTCCGATGGGTAAATCTTCCCGGCGTCCGCACTTGGAGACTTTTCGACTCGGGTAAACTAACCGAGACGATCGGTAAAACTAACCGACTCATGTACATGTGCATGTACTCTAGGTACACAAATACGTTGTTACCCTGCGCCCGCACGAGTCTTGCATAAAGTAACGTAATGTGCGGGGCGCCAGATGTGGTTTTTTACCGAGTCGTTTACCAAGACGTCGTGTCCGGATTGGACTTATCGACTCGGTTAAACTGACCTGGTCAATTTAACCGGGCAGAAGTTGGTCGGTTAAACTACCCACTGGAGTCGGGTAAGTTACCTGGGAGGAAAACTTCCTGGGCTGTCCGCACTGGACTTAAAATGGTCAATTTACCCATTTGCTCGGTTAGTTTACCCATTTTAAGTCCAGTGCGGACGCGGCTTTAGACTCTTAATACATTTTGGAAGTTAGTTAAATAACCATTAGATCATTGTGATAATGAAAGAATCACAGAATTGGAAATCCATTGACTTCCATTGTATGACCGTGAGTGGTCAACCCCCTCTATAGCGTCACATGAAAGTTGAAACACATACACAGCCCGGGGCATATTCTATAAGAACTTGTTGGTTATAGATACTGTATATTGATCTGCATCGGTGATTGTATGATTGCAATTCCATGGGGATTTGTATCGGTAAGTAGCATAGGAGGACCTGTAAAAATGATTCAAAACTACTGCCCAACCAAAGGCAGTTAACTACATGTACATGTACCTTGGTTGTACAGATTGTAAGATGTCTGCAGAAGAAAGCAGAAGGCAGGGTTTCAACCCCTCTACCAGTGTATTTGTAAGACAGTAATCTTGCAAAGGAGTGGACATACAGTTCTGAACATGTCAGAAAGGGCAAGTTCCCATTGAATCTCTTGTTTGCTTTCATGTTGGTGAGACTAGTCCATCCATTCCGTCCATCGCTCAAACTACACTACCACCTTAATCATTTACATGTAGTCCCAAGATCAGGAAAGGGTAGTCCTCAGTGGTAGGTTTGCGGTGACACCATGTCCTTTGAGAAGGAGTGTGGCTCTCAAAAGAGCCGATAACTCAACTTTTGGTAGTGTGTACTCTGCCCATTGTCAGGGTAGTCCTGTTTTCCAGTCGTTTCTCTTTAAAAAAAGAAAAATAGAAGGCCTGATGCTCCAATACCAGCAGGACCTTTCTCAAAGGTAAAAGAATCCTAAAATTTAGTGGGCCTGACGTTTCGATCCTAGCAGGACCTTTCTCAAAGGCAGAGTGACAAGGACAAAACAGATACATGTACACGAAGGCAGGGGGAGAGAGTGAATAGGACACGGATGAGAAACAGAGGACAAAGAGTGAAGCTGGTAGGGAGAGATCAAAGGGAAGGGCAAGGGGTAGGGTAGGGATTAGTGAGAGGAGGGGGAAAGATCAAAGAGAAGGGCAAGGAGTGGGGTACGGATAGTGACAATAGGGGGAAAAGATCAAAGAGAGAAGTGTGAAAGACGGAACACAAAAGAAGGATTATCAGAAAGCTGCATGGTGTTAGTCATTACCCTCCTGGATGTTGAGACCATGTGGTTGAATAGTCCGAAGACGCTTCATCCACATTTTCTCACGGCTAAGACGGACAGCATTACTACGGTGACCAAGTGATTCTATGCCCAGTACACTCATATCTGATATCGAATGATCAGGGAGATTGAAGTGATACCCAACAGGGGTGTCCATTTTACCGGTTTTGATGGTAGACCTATGGCCATAGATTCGTTTTTTGAGGGTGTTTTTTGTCTCGCCAACATACTGAATATTACAAACTCTACAAGAGATGAGGTATATGATGTTTGAGGTAGTGCACGTGATAGAGCCATAGGTCGTGTGGGTAGTTCCAGAAGAATGTCCATTGAAAGAGTCTATTTCCTTGACATGTGTCTTGCAAACAATGCATTTCGAGGTACACTTAAATGTACCAAATTTGGTTGGAGGTGAAGAGTCCAAAGGGGGAACCTCTGCTCGGACAATTAAGTCACGCAGGTTACGGGGGCGCCTGAAAGCCAAAACAGGCGAATTAGGAATGGCTTCAGCCAGACGATCTGAAGTGTGGAGAATATGGTGGTTTTCCTTAGTTATCTTCCTGAGAGGAGGAAGAGAAGGGTGGTAGGAAGTAACTAAGGGAACTTTGGGCTTGTCCTTGGGACCTGGAGGCTTTTGTTTTAGTGCCGAACTTCTGGGAATGGAATAGACTTTAGCAATGGAGTTCTTCACTTGGCGAGAACTATAGCCTCTAGCAACCAAGTTACTGGCCAATACACGTGTATGGCGGCGAAAGTCGGACTCATTGGAACATATACGCCTCAATCTGAGGGCCTGGCTGTAAGCTATACCAGTCTTACAGTGTCTAGGGTGACAACTGGAGGAATGGAGATATTGATGAGTGTCGGTGGGCTTAGAATACAAGTCAGTAGTTAGTGTATTGAGGTCTTTCCGGACGGTGACGTCCAGAAAGTGGGTCTGTTGAAGAGACTGCTCCCAAGTGAATTTGATGGTCCTATGGAAGGAATTGATGTGGTCAAAGAACGCATTCAAGCTGCTACCGTCCCTCGTCCAAATGAAGAACACGTCATCTATGTATCTCCACCAAATCCAGGGACGGCATGGAGCCTCACTGAGCATGCGTTCCTCAAGGTCACCCATGAAGAGGCATGCAAAGGAAGGAGCCATGCGCGTGCCCATGGCAGTGCCATGCACTTGAAGATAGTGCTTGCCAAGAAAGGAGAAATTATTCTTGGCCAGCACTAACCTCATGAGGGTGGTTATGTCGGAGATGGGTGGAGAAGACTGTTTTCCCTTGGCCAGGGCCGAGGAGCAAGCTTGAATGCCTTCTTCCTGGGGGATGTTAGTGTATAGAGAGGAAACGTCAATAGTACCAATTATGGCAGTGGCAGGGATTTGATCCTTGACACTTTCCAACTTTCGCAGAAAGTCGGGAGTGTCATGGACGTATGAGGGGATTAATTATAAAAGAATCCTGCTAGGATCCAAAAGTCAGGCCCTCTACCTTCTTGGGATTTGCAGATTTGCAGTTTTTAGTCAGTGAGCAGTTTGCAATATTGTTTGGTAGATTGCTCTCATCATTGGATTTTCAGCAGCCCAGCACGGAGAAGAAGCCCAAGCTAGCCAGCAGTCTCCGCCAGACCTCACTGGACCACAGCCCCAGCTCCGGCGGCAGCAGCGCCGAGGACGGCCGGCCCAAGAAGTCTGTCACCTTTGACCCCAGCACAGTGGACAACGAGAAGAGCAAGGAGGAGGAGCCGGACCCGAAGGGTGCAAAGGTCAAAGATGTCCGACGGTTAGCGGCTGATGTGGTCGTCAAATGCCTGACACCGTACTACAAGGACGATAAGTTTGCCTCAAAGGTAATACAGAGTAGCACAGCTTGAGTACTGTGTATCAATTGAAGTGAAAACAACCAAGGAATGAGCACGCTTGGGCAATCAAATTCATGGATTGAAATAACCCTCTCTACCAAAGACTCCACAATTTTTCAATGTTAAAGTATTCAGATCTTGAGAGCTTTGGGGAGATTGACACTGTTCCAAATTGCATAGGTATACATTATACTTTGCTGGAACTCTTCAAATTTGTAAGCCCTTGACTAGAGCAGGATGCATGCAGTGGCTGAGTCAGCTCATGCCATCAGTCCTCAGTCCTCAATTTGATTCATTACCTTGACCTGCTGTTGTTATCCATTTGCTTCAGTACAGGAACTGAGTTTGAGTAACACATAAAATTGTTGCCAATTGCTTACTAACTGAAATGACCAATAATGTAAATCTCCAAACGTATCGAGGGCCTGAAGTTTGCATCCTAGAAAGGCCTTTCTCAAAGGCAGAACCTGAGAACGCCTTCATTAAGTGTAAAATAAATAAAACTTAAGGCTTTGCATGGTGGGTGAATCAATATAGGAAGGTTTGCGGTGAACGCCATGTATCAGGTCTCTTAAAGGAAGAGGTTTGGTTCTGAAAAGACCACCCAAGTTCTTTTCAGAACCAAACCTCTTTAAGAGACCTGATACATGTTATCACCGCAAACCTTCCTATATTAAGTGTAAAATGAAAGCTGCAAAGTGGCCTCCTTGTCCTTTGCGATACGTTTAAGCTCTCCAGCTTCCAAAATAGACATTCAATATCGGGACTGTCAGAGCTATGTAAGTAATTAGCTAATATCTGATTCTGAACAATATAGGAGGGTTTGCAGTGACTCCATGTGTAAGGTCTCTTAAAGAAGAGGTATGGTTCTGAAAGGAACTCGAGTGAGTTCAGAACCATACCTCTTCTTTAAGAGACCTTAAACGTGGTGTCACCACAAACCCTCCTACAGTATACACGTATATCATTTCATCCACCGTGCAAATCCTTAAGTCTTATTTAATATCTGAACACATGATGGCCATCGGTGTTCTGATGAGAGTTATTGTTTCTTATAGGATCTTTTTAAGATGTTAGCCAGACGACTTTCCCATCAGATAACCCTGGATGGCAGACTGACCAAACGCCAATGTAAGTCACGTGTGAAGACTCCTCCCCCAACAGTCTTTGATAAAGATCTGTGTACAAAAGTCATTGGGATTTAACTTGGCCATCCAGACCAAATAGCCCACCATAATGTGTGATGTATAACGTATCCAACAATTCCAAGCGTGACACAAGTCATGGGGTTCAGTTTCATCAAGCACCCAGCTCAGCAAATACAGCTTGTACAATGTCAAAGTACTGGGTAGAAGCACAGGTGGGCTCTTACTGGAAAATACACCTGCCAGTTTTCGGGACACTATCCCCCTAAATCATCACCGGGGCTTTGGGGAGTTTCAGACGACTGTGAAGATCTCTGCCCAGCCATGTTGCGCTCTCATCCAATCTTAGTCATCTGTGCAACATGTCATTCGCGAGCCGGTTACGATGACTTGAACTCCTAGTGACAACATCTTGTTATCATTTTTGGCCGGCCTGTTTCAGTGAAGGACAAAGCAAAGAGACTGGTCAGGACATACTTCAAGGAGCATCCCACCTGCAGTCAGGAGAGTGACCTTCCACCTGCGCCAATTAGCTGATGCCAGTCATCATCACAACCTCCATAATGACAGAGTGTAATCGATGCCCCCCCCCGGTATTAAATGCCACAGTTTTCGAATGTAAAGAACACAGACTCCGATTGGAGTTTGTACTAACAAGACTGTAGACCCCTTCCCCCTGTAGCTAATATTAACTGAGTTACTGTGTACACGGTGTACCTTATGAGATTAATGACATACGGTACTCTGCAGAATCATGGGCCTTTTTTGTTTGTTCAACTGCTCAGTAAGCTTAACTGAAAGAGGGTTTGGATGGCAATTTGATTGGGACAGGATCCAATGCCTCTGAGTTCCCATCCGTCATTCCATTCAATTAACTACCTCAGTTATTTAAGCCAGTCAACTATTTCAAGAAGCGGGACCTGACCGTCCAGCCAGGTTGGATTCTGCAGTTATTTAATCCTATGGAAGTCACGGCCAGCCACATTGTGCTGTTACTTAATCATTCGCATAGTATAACATTACTTTGAAAACTTTATTTGAACATTTTATTTTTAAGCATTTTCCCAGCACCAACTTTTGTTTGCCAAATATCGAGTTGGTTATTTGTTCACTTAAAACTAAAACTAGGCATAATATCTCACAGATGTAGAAGATATGAGTGTACTGGGCATAGAATCCCTTGGTCACCGTAGTAATGCTGTCCGTCTAAGCCGTGAGAAAATGTGGATGAAGCGTCTTCGGACTATTCAACCACATGGTCTCAACATCCAGGAGGGTAATGACTAACACCATGCAGCTTTCTGATAACCCTTCTTTTGTGTTCACTCTTTCACACTTCTCTCTTTGATCTTTCCCCCTCTTCTCACTAATCCCTACCCTACTCCTTGCCCTTCCTCTCACCCTACCAGCTTTACTCTTTGTCATTTGTTTATCATCCGTGTCCTATTAACTCTCTTCCCCCTTCCTTTGTGTACATGTATTTGTGATGTCCTTGTCACTCTGCCTTTGAGAAAGGTCCTGCTAGGATCAAAAGGTCAGACCCACTAAATTTTAAGATGTAGAAGGCGTTACATTTTTATATGAGCAGGACCTTTCAAATGCCTAATTTTTTGTTTCTGATTTTACGAAAGATCCTGCTAGGATAGATCATCAGGCCCCTCAACAGTTTGTTTTAGATTTGGTTATTTTAAGTCAGTAAGGAGTTTGCAGGATTTGCATATTAACAGGCATCGAATGGTAAATTTCAGAAAACAAGAATATTTGATTATTAATAGAATCACAGGGACGGACAAGAAGTGTTCGAATAACACCACTCAAATAATAAACCAATGGTGTACTACCATTGGTTGTTTGCATCTGAATGAAAGCGGGGGTGTGATCCCTGGAGATAATATGGCAGTTAGAGGCTGAACTGCTCCTGATTGGTGCCCCTATCCCAGCAAAGTCTAGTGGACTATTTGGGAAGGCCACCATCTAAGGGCTGGATAGCTCAGATGGTAAGAGCCCTGGTACACAAAACCAGAGGTCTCGGGTTCAAATCCCAGACCAGTCAAAGTTTTTCTTAGCCCTTTTTTTTTGGTTTCAATTAACCCCACAAATTTTGAATTCTGCCTTTAATACAACTCTGCCATTCTGAATTGACTGTTCAGTTTATGTTGCTATGCATCTTTTGAGCATTTACCATCAAAGTTGTCTAGTTTTGTGTGGACATAAACAATTGATAATTTGAAAACAAGTTGGTGCTTGGATTTTTGTTTATTTATCAAGATGCCTAATATATTTCAAGGATGTTTGATTGGACCTTCAGATTCTTGTTGTATTTAGACACTGACCCCAGAGTCTATATGAGTCCAGTTCTGCTGCATTTACCCTGCAGAGAATCCATTCAAGTAACTGAGTGAACTCAACCATCCACAGACGATTCAAAAATAATATATTAGCAATGGTAAATGAAAAACAAATGTATATCATGATATGTATGTCATGATATTAATGCACAAACTTTAGTTGAAATAAAGAGTCAAATAGATATACCAGTAATAGATGAATATCTTTCTGTTTTAAAATGTTGTATCAATAAGCCAACCAATTTGTACAAGTATTTCAATAAAAATATAAAAAAAATCCCCTCAGACAGCAGGTGTATTTACCAATGCAAGCATCGCCCTGCTCACACCCAAGCACATGTTTAACTGATGACCCCGTGCCTTAAAGGTACGCATAGAGCAGCGAGTACAGTGCAACAGCTGTGCAGACAATGCTATACTGCTAGACCAAAGCAGAGCTAAGCAAAGCTAGCCAGTCAGCACCGTAGGGACACACACAATTGCCTAATTAGTGGAGATGGTCGGCTTTTCAGGCGTCATCATGGGGGGATGGGCGTTGCGTGTACATTAAAGTAATGCCAACCATCAAGGCCGACCACCCAAAGATGTCGGCGACTCAACATCGACCTGACCGCTGTAACGGTTGGTTTAATGTTCACCAATAGAAGAATACTTCTACATAGACTTACAGTAGACAGGCCTACGTCCCAATCGAATTAGGCTAAGTATGAGACAACGCACCCACATGAGAAAAGACAATAGAGGAGCACTTACGTGCTCGGTTGCATTATCCCTTCTACATACATTGTACTCCCACATCCCCCAGTTTAGGAACAGTTAATTGTTGCCCTCCCCCGGGATGTACGCCCTAATTATTACCAAACAGACTCAGTAAATTAGACCGATTGCGCGACCACTGTTTACATGCCATCAAGTGACTTATAGTGGGTATTTTTTTCATCTCATTTGACACAGAGCAGTAATGGAAACATACAGAGGAGAATGTGGACAATATGATAGTCTTCTTTGCTCATTTCCACTCCTGTTCTGCAACAAATGGGATGCAAAAAGTACCCGCTATAAGTCACGTGACGGCATGTAAACATCGGTCGCGCAAGGACCACTGGGCCCAATACTCCCAAGAGTGAAACATGCATGACCGAATAGAGGAGCACGTACATGCAGCGCTGCATTATCCCTTGTACATACTCCCACATGCCCTAGTTTAGCAATAGTCAATTACTACCCTCACCGGGATGTCCGCCCTTACACATGTATTACCAAACCGACTGACGCATATTCATTTTGTATCCTTGTGGAGCATAGCCTTTTGTTCTTGTGCACTGTACAATCAAACGTGAAACAGTGTTTTAAAAATGCTCCCATTTCAGCCAAATTCACTTTCCTGGGTAAAAATTTGAACCGTATGTCCCTTATAATTATATAACACGTCAATTTGCTGCAAATTCTTACCCATCCCAAATTTCCCATTTTTGAGTTATTTCCATATAGGCCTACCAGTTTCGTGAAAACCTTGTGAAGACCTATTCACCTTTACATTTTCCCTAGGAGACCTATTCAACTTATTATCTTAGGTCTCAAGTCACTATAGAATCACTAGATTCGATACACACAACACTGCATATTTAAAATAGACGAAAATACGACCTAACTTGTCCTTCATTAGTGGTTATTTCCGAATACCAGTTTCTTGAAAACCTTGTGGAGACCTATACACCTTTACAATTTCCCTTTCGAGACCTCCCGATATTCAACCTATTGGACTATAGGTCTCCAGTAAATTAGACCGATTGCGCGACCACTGCTTACATGATGCCATAACTTGACTTATACTAGTGGGTATTTTGTTCATCTCATTTGGCACAGAACAGCGATGTGTTGTCCCCTCCCGATCGCGGTCTGATCGGGAGAACTGATTAATTGGGCCTTTGCTCGTGGCGTTCAGTCATTATGGGCGGTGGCATAGGTTTCCGCCCTTCCTCCGTGTACACTATGCTTCACTGTTGACATGTTGGTGGCACGATTTTCGGCAGTCGACCTGTCATCATGAGCAGCCGGTGATTAAATTATCAATCAACATCACTATGTAGCTGGCCACCCGCTGAAGTGAAACCTGTGACGTCATCGTATTCTGAGCACCGAAGCTAATTCTGTTTACATTCATTTGCAGCACACAATTTCTGATGGCGAGCCTTTGCATGCTGTTGGAATCAACCAACCTCCGGGTTCAAGTCCCGGTCCAGTCAAAGTTTTCTTCGCCAATTTTTAAATTTGGCAACAGGTTAGAAGGGCCGAGATGCGCGTGCACCCTTCCAAGACCCTTCCCAAAGGCACAATGCTAGGATCGCAACGTTGGGCTCTTTTAATTTCAAGGGGGATTTGAAAAGTTTGGCTAGTGAGATAGTAAGCAGATCAAGTTATAAGTAAGTAATACTCAACGATTACGAGACGTTTTACCGTGAATCCCCGAAATCAACTGTCTGACAGGTAAACAATAAACAAATATCACAATTCTCTAAATCACACTACATGGTTTGCTGATGCATTATTATTATTCCGCCATGTCTTATTTTCGAAGTGTTTTCCACAGGGCAATATACTCTTTAAACAAAAAGGGCCTGAAGACCTAGTGGATGTTTGTATGCAGTCGAGTTAACGGCTTTTGTGTGTGTACTGGACACACAGCAATGACTACACATGCATGCACACCCAACATTTATAATTATTATTCTGATATACAAAACAATGCTGCAAAATGATTACTGACTAAAATTACCAAAATGCAAATCTCAAAATCTAGTGGGCCTGACGTTTCGATCCTAGCAGGATCTTTCTCAAAGGCACTCTGCCTTTGAGAAAGGTCTTGTTGGGATCGAAACGTCAGGCCCACTAAATTCTGAAATAATTATCATTCAGACAAAGTATACGTTGCTATTTCATAATGCCACATGATACCCTCACGACCTACATGATTTAATAAGTGGCTTGATTTCGGCAAGCTATAGGTTCACT
Organism: Luidia sarsii; assembly: GCA_949987565.1. Taxonomy (NCBI): domain Eukaryota; kingdom Metazoa; phylum Echinodermata; class Asteroidea; order Paxillosida; family Luidiidae; genus Luidia; species Luidia sarsii. The sequence continues at coordinate 21,708,992 of OX465102.1, read as the reverse complement.
AATTAATGCTCTTGAATGTTCTGCTGCATCATTTTTTTTCCATTAATCTCACACAGCCCGAAATTATAAAAGACATTCAATCATGAGCAAATATGTATACATATATAAATATATATATATATATATATATATATATATATATCGAGTAATGTCGACAATGTCGTTTGCTCCAGTTTTCAGAAAATGGTTTGTAATAGATTTTGAGCAACAAAACCGATAGTTTGAATTTATGACTAATTAATTATGCCACCAGTTGATTTGAAATACTGGTTCAATATTGCCCAACATTCTCAACAGTGGTCTGTGTTTACCTTTTGTTTAATTTTCTACCAGAAATGACAAATCGAAAGAAATATATAGTGTGGCCGTGTTATATAAACAAAAAAAACGCGGCTTCGATTATTCATCGTCCGACGCTCGCGTCTACACGCTTAAAGACAGCACGCAAGCACTCACTCATCATTGTTGATGGCGTACTAATTTAAACTTCGCTCAGTTACAGTTTGAATTGGCCGGAACGAGACCGGCTCCCTATAGGTAGCTCGCACCCCCCTACGGAAGCCGCTTACTCCGGTCGTGAGGAAACAAATCCCGCACGTCAGCGGCATTTTGTTATCCCTTCACGCGTGTGATTTCCTCGGATCACATGTGTCTTTATTAAACTGCCTCCGTGCATCGGAGCTTCTCGAGCCAGACAGCCATGCATCAGGCGTATCGCCCAAGAAGCCCGAGTTTACACACTGGTTTATTGATATCCACACCCCGGGCAATCCCTTGGCAGTTCAGCCTGATTGAGAACTCGAGCCGTGGATGCGGTGCTGTCTCGAGGTATAATGCATTTAATGAGTAGACTGCTGCCCCTCTCGAGCCACTTCGGCTATGATTAAGATACTCCCGTGCTTATTCGCCTATCCCAAAGGCGGGAATAGATATCGCATTTTGTGTGGGAAGGGGACATATTATACGGTGGCTGAAGAAGAGCGATGTACAAAACCTGTCACACCAAGCAGAGCGGGAAAAGGGGCGGGTGAAGTGGATGTGTTGGAAAGTGGCGGTGAGGCCGTATCTGTTGTCATCCGCGCAGCCATGCAGTACGTGAAACAGATATTTGGATCAGAGAGGAGATGAGATGAGAGGAGAATCCCTATGGTGATACTGAGGCAGAAACGTGTACGATTTGGACCTATTGTGTACCAGCCTGAAGGTTGGCCATTTTAAGGACCGCGGTGTTTCCATTTCCCCGTCCGTGGGGCTTCGCTATGACATTAAATTTGTCTGGAGACGGTTTTCTGACGATGATGCTAATCGCTGATGCTGTGGGATCGTTCAAGGTGCGATGGGAGTTGGTCATTTTGGGCGCTGCTCATGACTCATTGTATTAAATATCATCGAGGGTGAATTTACTACATAGCTCTTCGTCGCTGATCTATCCGTTGTTCGTTACTATAGTCTCTGGAATTTATCATTTTGTAAGTGAAACGAATCTGGTGCGGCTAGATAGATAATTTCACTGCGGTCATGGATAAGGACGTGCCGGCGGTAAGCCTGTGCCTAGGCACGGGGCAAACTGCGAACGAGGTCCCGGCAGACACTGAGGGTAGCACTCTGAAGGAACGCATCCACGAGTTCGGGGCGGACACGACATTCCACGGTGTTCGGTTCATTACGGATTACAAACTCCATTGCTTTCGAAGGTAGGTGTCGTTAAACGAGGCTGGTCATCGTACACATCACACGTGCTGTAAAGGCCCAATACAACATCGGGAAGATCGGAAAACATCGATGTCCACAGATTTCCTTCTAATTTACACAGTTTGAAGATGGTCATGATAAAAATCCTCATGTCGAAATCTTACGGGTTGCTGTACTTCTTGAATCTTCACTCAAACATCGATAAATAGTTTATTCCTTGCGAGTAATGAACTGTTTCTTATACACTATACAGAACGGTACGAAAACCGTGACTTTTTTTGCCTTTTTCTACTTTTTCAGATAACCATTAATTTGAACTAAAACCTTCGCAGTACTACTTTTTTGCTTAAATGGTTTAACATAAACTGTGGCAATCTTTTGACCTTTACAAAGGTTGTATCGGGCCAATTAGGCCCGATACAACATTGGGAAGGTCGGAAAACATCGATGTCCACAGATTTCCTTCTAATTTACACAGTTTGTAGATAGTCATGATAAAATCCTCATGTTGAAATCTTACGGGTTGCTGTACTTCTCAAGAAATAATCTTATCTTCACTCACATCAAACATCGACAAATAGTTTATTACTCGCGAGTAATATACAGTTTCTTACACTACAGAACGGTACGAAAACCGTGACTTTTTTTGCCTTTTTCTACTTTTCTCAGATTACAATTTTGAGCTGAAACCTTAGCAGTAGTGATTTTTAACACAAACTGTGACAATCCTTTGACTTTTACCAATGTTGTATATGCCTTTTACAATGGGCCTAGGCCTTTAGGAAGCAAATGAAGAAAGACTGATGACCAAATGGCAGTCCCGCAAGATACACTTTCAATGGTTTCAATTTGCTTTGATCTTGAGGATGCCCGACGTCTTATCTAATTTGACACACGAACATTGACATGTCTCAGGCGAAAATCCAGTATTAGTTCTGATATCTCTATGAAAAACATTTATTAAACAAGACAGCATCTAAATGCACTTGGCACCATGTGATCGATGGTGAACGCTCAGTAGTTTGTGATGAAAGTAATTCATAAAAAATAAATGATAATTTTTAACAATAATCCCGTTTTTCTGTTTTCTTTTTCCATTATGAAACTTCAATCCATTTCAAGTTTCAGAAATTGAAAATAACAGACCGTTTTTCGGATGTTGGTAAAGTGGTTAAGAATATTCGGTATTCTGTAACGTTCAAGGAACATTCTACTTTTGAACCTTTGGAACTCTGCCTTCAAGAAAGGTCATGCTAGAATCGATAACGTCCGGTCCTCTGAGAATTTGTTTTCTTCAGTCAGTGGTATGTTCTAAACGATCGGCTTGTTTGAATCCTTCCAGGCTCGTGTGGCTTTGCCTGGTGGGCGGTATGAGTGGATATCTTCTTTACGGGGTGATCACGAGTATCATGCTCTACAACGAGCGTCCAGTCACGAGTGTGGTTAAGATCAACTACGCCCAACAGCTCCGCTTCCCCGCCGTCACCTTCTGCAACTACAACCAATGGAGGAAGTCCGTGGTGCCGCCCGATTTCTACGAGGCCATACGCTCCCTCGACCCCTTCACCAGCGGCCCGGTCAACACCACCTACCTGGAGACCCACAACGTGACCAGCCTCTCTCAGAGGCTCGTGAACGCCACCCACCAGATAGAGGACATGCTACAGAAGTGCTCCTTCAAAGCCCAGCAGTGCTCCAGTGACAACTTCACGCAGGTCCTCACTGATTTCGGCGTGTGCTACACCTTTAACGGCGACCCGGATCGGCCGCTTCACATGCACCAGTCAGGCAGTCACAACGCACTCTTCCTGGAAATCGATATCCAGCAACATGAGTACATCTATGGGATGGACAACTCTGCTGGGATAAAGGTACGAAACTTAAGGTAGACCCTAAAGGCGGCCAAGTGAAATGTCGTACGTCACAACTGAATATTAATCTCCCGACTGCGGGAGCTCAATGGGTCACGAGGTTAATTTATGTCAAGTACCCATGAACACATTTTGACGTATGGCATTTCACTTGGCCGCCTTTAAGGTCTGCCGAAACTTAAGGCAAATCTCACAAATTTAGAGGGTCACAGTAGTTGAAATTACTAAAGTCACCGTAACTTAAACAATAAGCGATACACTTTATATATCACTTTATGATACAAATTATGTTCTGTTTGTTAGGATGGATTACCTTTTGTAAACTGACAGAGTTACAAGGGACCTTAGGGCTTCGTGGGATTCAACCCTGAAGTTGAGATCAGGGCCTGTTTCGTATTCAGAATTTGTAAAACATTACATCTTCCATGACAATTGATTTAACGTCATTGATATGTCGATTTACTCTGCACCTGCTGATTTTCCATTTTGTTTTAATTTTAGGAGTGAGGGTTTTTTTTGAGAGAATTTTAGTCAACTTAAAAAAAAAATGGAAACATAACTATTATTATTTGCCATATTAGGCTTTGCAACGTCATTATTTAATGCGATTAAATATTAAATTTAACTCTCAAAATGTTCGTGAATCTATACTTAACCAATACTTATTCAGAACGAACGTGATATACCATGGATCATAATTATTACCTGATCCATGCATGGGATCTTTATCTCCACTGAGCACAAGACCATTAATTTTTGTGGATCTTGTATACTGTCCACAATATTTTGTATACCGTTAATGAGCAAAGGCCGACTCAGGTATTCAGCGAGATTAATGCATGTCGTGATGCATATGAACGATACGTGGTTGACGGTGAAGTATTCATTACCTGACCGCGCATAATATTATTAGCATTGTACCTATTGTACCCATATTATTAGAATTGTACACTCCAGAATGCCTCACGGTACGCCGTGCCGCCGGGTCATCTGCTGTTAATTATAATGCTCCCATTTCAAGTCCGCACCGAATGCGCCCACCTGATATTGCAATCACAGCGGCTAATTTGAGATTGCGGACGCATCCTTGACATATTGTCCCCATACAAGCCAGAGAAGCGTAAAGAAGTGGTTTTTTTTTTAACTTTTAAAGGCCCGGTACAACATTGGTAAAGGTCACAAGATTGCCACAGTTTGTGCGTTAAACCATTAAACATTCAAAAACAGATATCCTGAGAAGGCTTTAGCTCAAAATGGTAATAATTATGGGAACGAAGAAAAAAGCACCGTTCTGTAGTGTAAGAAATAGTTTATTACTCGCGAGTAATAAACTATTATTTTATCGATGTTTGAGTGAAGATTTCTCGAGAAGTACAGCATCCCAGACCGTAAGATTTCAACATGAGGATTCTCTCATGACCATCTACGAACTATGTAAATTAGAAGAAAATCTGGGGATAACGATATTTTCAGATATTCCCAATGTTGTATTGGGCCTTTAAGGCGAATCTAACGCTGGTGCGATTTCCCCTCACCTGACTTTGTCGGCATGAGAAAAAAATATCACGTGAGGAAAGCTGATAGAATTTACAAACTGGAAGAATATTGCTGCCAAGGCTACTGGAACGCTGATATAAAAGGGGAACTCTAGATCATGCACTGACATGCAAATAACGAGTGAAATGGCTCCACTATACCAATCAGCATATCATAATGATGACTATCTCAACCCTATCTAACTAAAGAGACCGTGAAATAACCGTGAATATCTAGGTTGGCGAGCTCCAGCCTTGCTCCAGATACTAAATGGTGTCCTTGTCACACCCAGATACTTCTAAATTGCCTCTAGCCATATTTTACCACCAGGAATGCAGCCTTGGAGACCACTGGTGTAAACACCGTGAAAATGATTGGCTTATTGTGTGCCATGAAATAGGGGTGGAAACACGGTGAATTTTTTTTTTCACGGCTAAATGACATTTTCCCCCAATTTTCACGGTTTAATAGATGTCCATATAATAGTGCTATCAATTAGTGTAAGTGCAGGTCAGGGGGCCCTCCAGTATTTTCATGGAGTGAAATAACCAAGTACATATTTGGCTAATGTCAGCTGCAACGCATTTTAGATTGCTTTTAATTTCAAAGGCCTAATATTATAGGATCAGTAAAATACAGTCATGCATTTTCTTTCGAATTTTCAACTTAGGGAAATGGGTATAAAAAAAAAATCTTTTCAGTTTGGAAGGGGGAGCAGTCACGCCCCTTTGAAGGCCGGTCCATTACTGGAAGTGTTACATTATGCAAACAGTCAGTGCACGGGTTTGTTTGTTTTTTTCCAGAGAACCGATTTCAGAAGTAAATACTGACAAAGTCGTTGGCATGCCTGCAAGATTCGCTTTGGATGATAGCAGCAATGGAATAAAAGTGGATTATTTTATTCCCTGACGATCATAGAATGACCCGTCAAAACGACCCGCCGACACGACTGAAATAATCCGACCCCTCAAAGCGTGCACTGCAGTGTCCATTTCGAAGCTTGTTTTCACGGACACCATTCGAGCTCATACAGTGTATGGTTTTGCAATTCCTTCCCGTCTGTTACCAAACTATTTTTAGGATCTCTATACTTGTCATCGACTGAGAGTTCTTCAGATTCCGTAGGAAAAAAGGGCTTGTGGAAAGACGTCTCGGCGAAACACCTTTTCGCGTTTTTTCGTGGAGAAAAAAGACTGGCGCCGCGCAAAAATAAGGGTGTATTACGCACTGAACGCATCAGGGAACTATTCCGATAATGTTAGTGTATACGGCCTTCGCGGTGAGAGGAAAAGGATGTTCTCACCAATGACGTAAAGAACAGCGCCCTCAATAACTACAGGCATCAATTATTTAAAAAAAAACAAATTAAAAAAAGCGTAAAAAGAGATTGAAACACCAAAATGGCGTCATGATTTGGGATTATGTACCAATGAACATGATTAATGCCAAAACATGATTTTCAATTTCTGGGTCTCCAGTTGACCTTTAACCTGCTTCAATGTCCATACTTCCTTTGTTTGCTGTGCAGTTGCTGCTGCATCCGCAAGGAGAGCGCCCTCTTGTGAAAGAGCTGGGCATAGCTGTGCAGCCAGGCTACGAGACGTTGCTTGGCATTCAGATGGAACAGGTACGATTTCTGGATTCAACAAATCGAGGTCTCTGACCAAATTATAGAGCAACCTGTATGCCGTATGAACATGCATGCCCTTCGATGGAGAGGCTATGGTTTATTAGAGTTACTCCGTTAACAGATGCTCTATGGTTAACACAAGACATTCCAAAGTCAGAGAGCTTCTTCAATGCCGAGTAACTTTTCCCCAAAAAATTTGTGCAATCATTTATCTATCTAGGCCTATCATTCTTTCTTATGTGAACATCAACATCACCAAACATATTCAAGACTGGCAGTTGGTCGGTATGGCACCGTGTCAGGATCATTGTAAATTGAGTCGAAATTGAGTGGGCTGTCACATTATATGGTTGGTGGCACGACCATGCGTTTGGATTTCACCACATGGGACAGAGGTAAACATATGCGCCATCTCAATACTCCACACAGGTTGTGAATTTGAAGGCCCCCTTTGAATCCAACTGCTCCGACGGCCCACTAAATCACTCCAGCATTTACACAGTGCCGCTTTGCCAGTTCGAACACAAGGTGAAGATCCTCAACTCGAGATGTGGCTGCCGTGACATGCGCTTTCCAGGTAAGCAAGTGCAATTCCATTTCGGTCTGGTGCACAGAAGACGCAAAAAGCTTTCGATCCCGTAGTCATACCATTGTACTGTATATGGTTCGGAGCTCAGAAGTTCAATGGAGAGGGTGGGCTCGTGATAATGTGGCCAGCTTTTGAAATGTTTTGCCGATGGCTTATCATCTAAAAATTATGATTTTGAAAATGGCAAAGCAAACCTTGACTGAACCGGGATTTGAATCCAAGACGTCTAGTTTTGCGTACCAGCCCCCTTACCATCTGAGCTACCCAGCCCTTAGATGATGGCCTTCGAAAATAGTCAACTAGACTTTGTCGGGGTGTGGGAACCAGCCAGAAGCATTCGACCATTGACTGCCGTATATCTCCAGATAAGATTACATATGGATATTATTACTCCTACCCCGATCCACACCCACATAATATAGCGTCCTTCGGGTCTAAACGAATGAAAAGATGGCGAAACCTGCGCTATGACGAAGACCTTCGCTGTAATTATAGTGACATCATGTGAATAAGTCTAACCCACTCCGCAAGGACAAGTCCATGTGGCATGCATAGCAACGAGCAAAAGACTGCATGAGGTTGTATTGAGAGGCTTTTGGCAGCTGCGTCGCTGTACTTCGCAATCCATTCAAAAGACTTCCTGAAAATAGCCATGTCAAATTATGTCTACAAATCAAAAAGATGCAACAAATAGACCCTGATCAATCACGGTCATTGGGTTCAGTATGAAGAAAATGTCTGATAAATGGTAGATAACTGATTATGATGTAGGATTATAAAGAAAGAGAAAGAGAAAAGGAATATTACATTTGTAAAAACCTGTAATTCTTTCTATCTTCCATTTGAAGGGTTGTATAATTTGATCTTGACTTTTGCCAACTTATACGCGCAGGGGACGAGGAGGAGTGCCCACTGTCCAATTACTATGGTTGCTTGATACCTACAGAAGGTAAATGATTGTAAAGCAGCTACTGTCTTTTTTCTTCTTACATGTTAGGGCCTGTTATCGAAAATTCCCCACAAGAATCCCGAATAAGTCTAAACATGGTTACGAGCAAGGAGTAGAGGAGGGAAGGTCAAAAGGGGATAACCGAAGATCTATAACCGAAGGCTGGGGCTCTTAAAGTCTGACCAGCTAGCGGATTTTACAATCATATAATGGGTATATACTGCTGGGGCTACCAAACTTTGACTGGACTGGGACGTGAAATTGAACCTCTGGTTTGCGTAACAGCGCTCTATAACATCTCAGCTATCCAGTCCCTTAGATGACGACCTTCCCATTATAGTCAACTATAGTCTTTGCCGGAATGGGGCCCCAGTCAGAAGCATCACGTTCAACTCATTATCACTCAACTTGGTGCATTGTGCAAGTTGGCCTATTACTGGTAAAATGATTCGAGAGAGCTGTAAAAAGTGGGGAAATGTGTTTAAAAATTAATGGTGGCTCGTAACTCGGACTCGAGACACGACCTTTGTGCCAACTTGAGCTCAACTTGGATAACTCAGGGCACGGACTCGATACTTTGTGACTCGAGTTACAAGTCTACCGAAAGGTGTCAATAACACAAGCAGGACCGTGTTAATTACATTCGTCCCCGTTCTCTATATACATGTAGCTGCACTGACTGCCGAGGACTCGTCCTACGAGTGTCGGGTCCCGTGTAATCTGACCATATACGAGCCGCATATCTCCATGGCCCTCTACCCGGCGCAGAGCGAGCTGGACAGCATCCAGAAGGAGTGCAATCGCTCTGAAAGTGACATCAGGTACCAGACCCACTCCCGATAGGTAGAGCTGATCTAAACATGTCTGCATATACACAAACTTGATATTCTGTGCCATTTGACACGGACATAAACGACTATAGTCTTTTTTTTCACAGTCCCTGTTTCAGACAAAAGCTTTCAGATGGTTTTGGCCTCGTGCTCAGGGTTCACCAACGCCACCCAACAGCTGAAAATGAATGATGGGATCCTGACTCGGAGTACACACTGTTTTACTATTACAAATACCATTCCCATACTGTATAATAGGCAGATGTTCTCTTATCGACGGATTTCATTTTTAAAATGGTCTGGGCCCTGGTCGTGATTAAAAAAAACAACAGCTGCGGATTGCTGTTGGTGACCAGGGCGCTGCTTTCCACACTAAGTAAAGCGTGTGAAGCGAAACAGTTGATGAAGGACTGGTGTTATGCTAATGAACAGGAGACACCTCTCACTACCTGGGCATCTTAACATGAACATTTTAGTCAGTTTCTGTGTCAGTCTATATTGTTTTCTTACCACTGGCTCACCCTTACTTTACCCCCTTTGAAAAGACCCTTCGGAAAATTTCCATGACTATATCAAACAACTTATCAGGTAATATCCTCTTTGATTTAGGCCCCATAAGCAGCAAATAATAATTGCTGAACAAACCGTGTTTATCACGTCGAGCAAGGGCAAAACCATATTGAATTACATTCTCCTCGACGCAAACATCATGTTTTCTATCTATGATGCAACGCGGTACCCACCGCTATACAATATTCGCATCCACTACACGAACTATAGACCAGCTCGATGGTCAAGTGGTTAAGACGTCTGCACTGGAAAGCAGGAGTCGCGGGTTAGAATCCCGTCCGAACTGCCTGAGGTTTTTTCGTCAGTCAACGGGCAAAGCACTGAGCATTCGGTGTTTATCACGTCAAGCAGGGGAAACCTCATTGAATAACATTCTCCTCGATGCAAACATCATGTTATTATCTACAGATATTTATCGCATATCTAGAAAGAAAAAAAAGCCTGTGGCGATTTCAACGTACAGTGTATCAAATTATTTGCTTCCTATTTGGAAGACTGACTACGTACGGAATACACACTGCCCAGACCTTTGAGTTACCGGCTCTATTCAGAGCCACACTCCGTCTCAAAAGAGATGTTATACATGGTGTCAGCGGGAACCTTCCACTTGGTACTTTCACCATATACAAACCTTAAAATCTTATCGGATTTATATTTATTATTAGCAGATCTGCCGTTTCCTTTCGCGGTCCCAAACAAATCCTGACCTTATCTTTTCAATTTCGACTCTTTGTTCAGGAAAAACATTGTGCGACTTCGGATTTACTTCAAACAGATCAGCTACCTGAAGATGGAAGAAATACCCTCCTACTCGTTTTCCAATTTACAAAGTAAGCGAAATTGCTTTGATCACTTTGTCCAGTATAAATGCCGCGCCCAGAAACGATTTACTCAACCGGTATGCTTTGTACTTAGTGAATAATACTTTTTAAACTGAGTCTCAGGTACACAAGTACACACACATACTCATTATTTTTTGGATGCTTGTGAAGACATTGCTTTGTTCTTGTGTACTATACAACCGAACGTATGTCCCTATATAACTCTTCAATTTGCGACCAATTCCTACCCATCACAAATTTCCCGTTTTTGAGTTATTTCCAAATAGGCCTACCAGTTTCGTGAAAACCTTGTGAAGACCTATCCACCTTTACATTTTTCCCTTGGAGACCTATTCAACTTTTTATCTTAGGTCTCAAGTCACTAGAATCACTAGATTCGATACACGCAACACTGTATATTTTAAAATAGACAAAAATACGAACTAACTTGTCCTTCATCAGTGTATGGTTCACAACGCCTTAAGTATAATATGCAGGGCCTTTATATAGGATGTTACATCTGTAATATGTGCCACTACTCGGGACTCGTACATGTAAATAGCATAGCAGGTGTACAAAATGATCTATCGTCTAGTTAGACGATTGAGGAATAACTTTGCCAGATGATATTTTGAACAACGTTGAAATATTGGTCAATTAATATGACTTAACTTGTCCTTAATTATCTATGGCCCACAGCGCCTTAGATTAAGTATATGATATACAGGCCCCTTATAATTATTAAAATATGTTCCATCTGTATAATTTATTGTTTTTCATTGCGTGGGACTCGTAAATAACATAGCAGGTGTTAACATAATGTTCATGATCTATCGGCCATCCCGTGTTCGGTCGAAAATTCATTCGAAATCGCCACTGTCTGGACAAGGTGCAGTTACTTGGCACTTATAATTGCATTGCTAATGAAGACAGCTCTTGCAGACATAGCCTTTCACGGAAACGGCCAAGGCTACTGTTATGGCTACAGCTGGGGCCGTTGCCAAGCATTTTAGGTTCTGTATAATTATAAACTCAAAAGCGCCATAGATGCTCCGTTCCACAAAGCAAAACCCTAAGCCGTGGCTGAGGTCTCCAGATAATTATACGACCAGAAGCGCTTAACCAATAGAATGCTCAAAATGAGCATTGTCCTAGCCATTTGGAGGCTGTCTTTGGCTGATTCAAGTAACTCATCTGTTAATTCAGAACTTAAATGAGACTTAAGGCTTTGCATGGTGGGTGAATCAATATAGGAAGGTTTGCGGTGACACCATGTATCAGGTCTCTTAAAGGAAGAGGTATGGTTCTGAAAAGAACCTGAGGGTAACTCGACGTTTCGACCAGTATGTTCTGGCCGTCATCAGGAGAAACCCTTTCCATCATCTCCTGATGACGGCCAGAGCATACTGGTCGAAACGTCGAGTTACCCTCAGGTTCTTTTCAGAACCATACCTCTTCCTTTAAGAGACCTGATACATGGTGTCACCGCAAACCTTCCTATATTAATTCAGAACTTACCCGCCAGACCCCACTGGAAGTTTGGCTCGTGGCTTTTCGCGTACGGTACTTCTAATCTCAACTCTCTTGGTAATATACTCACTGTTTCATCTTCATCACGTCCATCCCACCAGGCAGTATCGGCGGGTACATGGGCCTTCTGATCGGGGCCAGCCTGATCACCGTCTTCGAGTTCGCCGACTTTCTCCTGAGCACGGCGGCGGCCTACCTCCGGAAATCCTGCGCTCCTGAGAAAGGAAGGAGGATCGAGACAGGAGAAAAGACGACACGGACTCTGAAAAGATGAGATGGATGCACCGAGACGAAGAGCGTTACGCGAGTCTAAGATTACAGGAGACTATAGGGTATGCGGTTAGATCACGGGGAGTTTTTTTTTTTAGAAGACGCCTTTTGACACGTCTTGGAAGCCTTTTTGGGGGGGGGATAAAGCAACCCCTTCCGAAAATGACAAATTTGACAGTTTGGAGGACTCTTTCTTGAAGAAAATTGATTGGGAAAATTGACCGAAGCACCAGTCGTACCCATAGCATGCAATCGTGGCTCATGTGTTTTTGCTTGCCATTCTGGTAATTCACCAGTGCCCCCACCCCTATACCGTTTAAAATAATATTGCCAGGGCAAGGGTGGGTGTGTGTGTGTTTAATTTTATGGTTTCAGAGGGGGTATCTTATGTATAATAATCATCAACAATGCAACCAAATATAACAGGACATGGTTCGATAATTTAGAAAATGCAACCTTACATTCCATACAGTCGGCCATAAATGTCGGTATGATCTAAGTTAGAATGTACACGAGGCAATCGTTAAAAAAACCATACATTATTACCAACTTGATTCACGAAACAATTCCAATACAAAGTAAATGGATGATAATTAACGCCACACAATAATCCACAATATGTAAATTGCCATCAACACAAAAAGGAAAGCATTGTCTGCCACCTGTTTCATTACAACGGCTGGGTACAGCCCATTATGCATATGCACTGCCCTATACCTACACCAATCGATAAATAATTACACGACGGATACTCTTACTTGAATTTGTATTAGTGATACAAGGTTCCCATGACATATGGTGTTCGTTTTATTGTAAATTGCACACTGTGAACGCACAATAGTATTCCACTAGTATGGGTTAAACGGATAAGTATTATCACAGAACAGCATTAAGGGGTTGAATATTTCCGACGTCACCTGTAAATAGAGATATTATTTGTAACCCCAACGTCCAAAATGTTACAGGCTACAGAAATCAAAGTTATCGCTATCTTCACGCTGATGGCAATTGCCTTAATATGTGGACTTCCTCCACTGCTACTGTTTTCCCGGTCTCTGGGGAGCGGAGAATCGAAGCAGCGGGAGCGCATGCAGCGCTTCGTGGGCTGTCTCAACGCTTTTTCCGGCGGCGTGTTCATGGGCCTCGCGCTCATTCACCTCCTGCCCGAGGTACGCGAACTGCTGACGGAGGCCATGCAAATGCAGGGCAGGGAGTATCACTTCAACTGGGCCGAGATGACTGTGCTCTGTGGCTTCTTACTGATCGTCTTCGTGGAGCAGATTTTCTACGTCTGGCAAGACAGACTTGATCGGGGTGAGGATGGTGGGGGCATGTCCGAGGAAGTTGCATTCGCCGACAAGGAAGTCAGAGACGGCAGTAAATCGTACAGCAGCGAGGACGACGAAGCATTTCAGACCCGCGCCACGGAGCACGAAGATCCCAGCGGTACGAAGGCGAGTTACAACCCGATGAAGCTGTCCACATCGGCGGCGGTCGGTGCAGTCTGCGACGACCCACCGACCTCTCCACCGACTCCCGCTCGGGTGACCAGCCTCCGTGCCGCAATCCTCCTCATCTCTCTGTCCGTCCACTCCCTCTTCGAAGGGCTGGTCATAGGCTTGCAGCTGGAGCGCCAGGACGTGGCGGACATCTTCACGGCCATCGGGTTGCACAAAGGCATCGAGGCGTTCACCCTCTCCGTGCGGCTAGCCCAGACCGGGGCGAGCGGCGCCTCCAAGGCGGCGCACTGCGCCGTCTTCGCCCTCATGTCCCCGGTGGGGATAGTCCTCGGCATCCCGCTGGCCTCCTCCACTCGGAGCGAGTCTGAGGCGGGGTCCGGCACGTGTATGGTGGTCAACGCCGTCCTGCAGGGACTCGCCACCGGCACCGTCCTGTTCGTCACCTTTGTGGAGATCCTTCCCCATGAGCTGGGCTCGAAGAAGGACGGTCTGCTCAAGTTGGCATTCATAGTTCTTGGCCTGGCAGCAATATCGGCACTCAATGTGGTGGAGCATGGAATGTAGAACCACCTAAACATCTTTGAAATAAAATCTCTATGAATTTGAATTTGAACCGGGGACCTTTTGCATTATGCGGCTATAATGTTCAACTTCTCTGTATGCTTACACAAATGAAATGTCCACATAACATAAAAGTACCCAATAATTTTCCCGTATAACCAACATTGTGTTCGTTTATGATAACATGAACATTGATGAATGTACCGTGCAGGATCAACTTGTCCATTTCCCATTTAGTAAAAAAACTAACTCCTGTGGCGGTTATCTTAATCTGACATTCATCATAATTCATAATGAATGTTACTCTATTATCGTTATTTTAAAACCTAGGATTACTATTCGAGTGGGTCAAATTATTTATGAAACGTGATTTCCGACCGTCATTTACAAGTCATTGAGCAAGTTTGAAATCTGATGTGAATACAGATAGACAAACACTCGAAATCATTCGTTTTTGCTTCGTCGTGGATTCCTCCGTACTCAACTGCAGGTTTGCTGTGCGGAATAATTTTGTTCTAATGTAAATGGTGATAAACGATTCCCTCTAATATCCTCAGATATAAATTATGTAGTTACGTGACTAAACTAAATTCCTAACGTATTTATTTACTTATTTATTTATATTGTGTTATCCTGTCAGGATTCGATTTATCGGAAATCCTGGATAGATGGGGGAGAGATTATTCATGAATCAAATGATGAGTGTTCGGGGGCTGACACAATTAATTAATGACACAATTCTTAATCAACATGGGCTTATAATTCTGATTGACATGAGCTACTTGAATTTACTAAATTAACCATTATTTTCCTGACTCAATCAAAACTGAATCAAAACACTGAATCAAAATCTGATTTGATAATTTTAATCTTGTTTTTCCGTACAAAAAAGACTAAAGTATCGGTTCTAGTTTTACGTTTGAACGATCTATATTATAAAATGAATTGTAATCATGTGCTCAGACTGGATAAAGTATGTATTTTATTCTATTTTCGAATTACACACTCACTCGAGAGTCTTGCAGTGTGATTATACACCTGCAGTAGATCATATTGCCATTACATTAATGCTGATTTGTTTAGTTCGGTCCTAAGTTGCTCAGTTTGTTTTTGCTTTCTGGAATCATTTGAATTGTTCCAGATAGAATTGCCTCTTAATTCTCACTGCAAATCGAGTCTAGACCAGAATGCAGGTAAAATAGTGCAAAGGCGTACCTATAGAACAAGCAGCACCCTTGTGACTGCCAGCCGTGCACGGTTTGACACGCATACGAGCAGAATGATGGGACTAGCCGATGTTCACAACACTTCCAGCCGCCGGGTTCATCAGGTGGTTGAAAATGATCATGCATTATTGGATCATCGTGTATAGCGTGCGGGACCAGATTATTCGCATAATTATCGAGGCCTATGCATTCAAGAACGCACACGGCATTGTCGCTTGACCGACTAGTGCGCCGTATGCATGCATGGAAGTACCGGGGATAGCCTAGTATTGACTCGTCTAAGACAGGGTAGTTTATTCACACTTTAAGACCCTTCCCAAAATGAAGTCTCGGGTCGGGGCTCCAGTTTCATTTTATTTTCGTCCATTAAATTGACACGGGTAATGAAGGATAAGCTTATAGCCTCAGTGTCTTAGTGATTTATTTGAAAATAGGGAAAAAGAGAAGAGAAAAAAACAGAACCTGCATGAGGCCTATCGGGTTTTGCGTTACGAAGGCAATGTCTGATGAGTAGGCCTACGAGACATGTCCAAGTATTCGCTAATCTCTTTTAATGGGAGTGATGTGTAGGCCTATTTTGACGACTTTTTAAATGAGTTGTTCGAATATTGCTCTTCACGCACAGAGAGATAAACCATATCCAGTCGTGCCCTTAGTTCATATACATGTACATGGATATGTACGTGTAGGCCTATACACACATATACATGTAGGCCTACATGAACACACACATATACATGTACATGAACATGTACATGTACATGCACATACTGCATGTAGTCGTGAAAGCTGCTTCAGCAAAACAACATATACCGGGGGTTGGTGAACTTGTTCGATATGTGAATGTTTCCCCTCTTTCTTTCATTTTGACTGGCAAATTTATATAAAATAAATCAAAGGGATTTTCACATGTTGGAGAACACTTTCGAGCAAGCTTCCAGTTTCGTTACATACAGAGGTCTTTACATGAATACAAACTCACCAGGCCCCAGTTTAACGTTGCCGTTACTCGTTAGAATCGTCCTATGTGGCAGGGTCTAACGCAGGAATGTTTTAACAAGTAGTCAACATCATAGGCCAGCACCATTGCTATAGCGGCAAGCCAGGATTGGAATTTTGTTCTCAATCGCCTACAGAGAAGACAAGACATAGCTGCGTGATTATGTTCGGCTTACCGTCAGTTGAATAAGCTCCGAAGCAACGAGCCAGGCCGTGGTAGACTCCGTGTTTCCACTGTGCTGGTGCTGACAAGAGCCGGGCCTTCCACGAGCCACACGACTATTGATAAGCCGTGCCTATGCGTTGAATATCCCTGGCATGTATGCACTGCGCGTATAGGCCTACACGTTGCTCCCATTATCACCTCGCAGCCAGAGCTAACCGTTCGATTTTCACCGTTTTCCACTCCATAAACTCACAAAACAGGCCCCTCGTATCGCGACGACTGAGCCGGGTTATCTACAAACGTTGCAGTCGTGGAGTGGCAGGGCATTACCTCGCGGAATCTGCTGAAAAGTGGGATATTCCGAGTTTTTGCCACGTGTGTTCGTGCAAGTACGTGCAATACGTGCAAGTTGCAACGACCCGAAAAAAATGGCGGACTTCGGTCCTAGCAACACGGGTCACCTGACCAAAAAGGCGTGATGCTATTGGTCAAATATCTTGCTGCTGTAAAGATACCGTGCTGTGACGCGTCTGTTTATCGAATGGCCTTTTGTTTTCTGTTTTGAAGAAGCCACTTCGATACTTCAAGCCCTTAACGATGTATAAACATGCGTGAAGTTTGTCAGGGCATAATAAGTACCAAATAGGGCTTAAGATTGGCTGCAGTTGCGTGCAAGAATTAAGATGTTGCATGTGGTAGGGCCCGATCGGCTTACATGATAATTTATTAGCAGTATCGCATAGGCCGTAATTTATTTCATTATTCAAACGTTTATTTATTCATTCATTCATCAATTTTTCCATCTATCCACTCAGCCCACCCATTCGACACTTAATCAATAATTAGACACCGATACAGAAATTATTTCAAGGGACAGAATGAGCCTTTTTATTTACCATTATGAAGTAAAGAAAGACTTAAGGTGCGCCAGGTTTCCAGACCAGTGGAAGATAGAGCCATCTTGGCCACGAGGGAAGAATTCAAGATCTTGCTGGATTAATTTACATTTCTATTAAGTACTATGCAGGTAGCTACTTGTGGCGCAACGATAAACCACGGAGTTTTAAATAATCTAATTTATCTCACACCATCCATTTCTTTCCATTCAAAGACAGCTCATGCACCAATATCTGTTTGGAAGAATGTGAACTCCGATTTCTTCAAACATTACCATGCGAGCCTGCACGGAATCTCTCAGTGAAATGATCTCTCAGTGAAAATTTGTTTGCCAAATCACTGTTCGATATCGACGCTTTATTGTTTCCACGACAATTATTTAAAATGAGAAGGAAGCGATATTTTTTACAAATCATGAGCGACTTTCAGAGGGCGGGAATGGTTAAAATATTGAGCATGATCACCACGTTCCTCGAATTTAATTGAATTTTAGAAAAATCGTACAAATATTCCCCTTTCTTAAATCTGTCATTATAAAAATAGAATATCGCTTGTGTATTCAGAAAAAAAATCTTTGTCTAATGGAAGTGGTTACAAACAACAAACGATTCAAAGTACAATAGTCTGACAAAATGTTGAGTTTATCATTTAACTAGGTATTCGTTTAAATCAGACAGAAATGTGTCAAGGCAAAGAGAAGAGCGAGTGTGAGGAAGAGAGGGAGAAAGCGAAAGAGAGAGGGAGAGGACAGAGGGGGTGGAGGAGACGGAGGGAAGATGGTCAGACGGGCTATTAATCACAATGGTGGCAAAACCTCAGGCAAAATCTGAAAATAAATTGTATGACTAACACACCCAGCGCATGGCGACCGATTCATTATTATCGTCGGCCCCAAACCTCGGCATCGTGTCTATATTGAATATAATACATGCATCTTTCATTCTCCAAGTAACTGATATAAAAAAAAAAGCACAGCACACAGCTGTCGCTGGCTGTGGCAACGTGCTCGCAAATTTCTGCAGGACGCCGAGATTCCACCTGACGCAAAGGCACTTCAACGCCGGCTTAGGCTTCGGCTCCAGCTTGGTCTCTGTTATTCAAAAGCTGTAAACACAGGGTGAAGTCCTTTAAACACGGAAGGAAATCAGACCTGCAGTAGAACATTCAAAAACGAAGCCAAGGGCTTCCTGTTTTCATAAATTGTACTTTAAAATGGATGAAGGAACTATAGGCCAAGAGACAAAGCCGGAGCCTGAGCCTATACAAGCCGAGATTTGGAAAAGGGCCCTAAATCCCGTGCGTCATCTCAGCTCTGGTTGGACCATGGGTTGGACAAACACTTCACACGAGCCCGAGGCTCAATTCGAGAACAAGTGAGAAAAGGCCCCGAATCACCACGAAGTCAAAAAGGGCATAAATCATTCTCAACATTTCGTACTGGCGACGGCAGGTTGCACTTAGTGCGAGGCAAGAGAAATCGGTGTGAACTATAACCGATAAAGTAGGACTACGAGAACTCGAGACCGCGTTTACAATTATCATATGATGCAGAAGATAAACGGTTGCAATCAACTTAAGTGCTGGAGATAACGGGATGTGGTTTTCACTAAGAAACAGACAAGCTATATACTCTACCCTATAAAAGCACATAATAGGCGTGCAAAGTTGACATTCAATCCCGAAATAGAGATAGGCCTATCTATATTTATATACGCGCACACTTGCTATCTAACAGAGTAATACAGATATGTTGGTGCCATAACACAGATATCTGTATAAATCAGATTAAATGCCAACGTTGCACGACATAGCACACAGTCCGGACAAAACTAATGAGAGAAAGGGTCTATACCAAAGACCATTAGAGTCTCTAATCGACCCCAAGTGCATGAAGGAACTAATAAAAACAGAGCATGACGACAAATCCAACTTTAAAATTCTACACGGCTGAGGAAAGACGAAATTTCCGGCGCTTGTCGGACGAGTTATTTTCTATCATGCTATGGTAATTCATGTGGGAATAATCGCAGCTAGTACGGTATAAATACAATAAGCCACATGACAGCAGGTATTATTGTATCCGACATCAAGCAGCCGCGGACTACAAAAGAAGCCAATTCAATTCAAAGCCAAAGAAGAATTCTATATTCATGAGCTACAAGACGCCTACGGCAAACAACCCATGCTGGAATGTCGCGACCGAGACCGGTCGGGCGCGCCGTATACGAGTCATAAGTAGGTGCGTACGAGGGTTCGTAGGCGTGTGTAAGTGCGGCCGGTGAGCCTGATATCTAAGACTACATATCTTATCTTGCGATGCTTACACATAGCGTAAAGGAAGCGCTTGATCTGAACGCGGTGTTTGCAAGTAATGCATACCTATAACTTGAATACTGAATATTTGACAGGAGCTACCGGTAGAGATGGAAAAGTGCGTACAGACAGTATAATCCCATATAAAACCTCGATCGTAACGTGTACAATTCTTAAAACGTGTTCAGTTTATGAGAGGTGAGGTGTTCTAAGGAAGGCCAGTGAGAAACCGACTCCACACGTTGATTTATTCCATCTCACCACATGGACTCCTATCTTATGACCATACACAGGCGAGAACCTAATGTAGGTCGTGTCCGAAACGGCCTTCCTAGAGCTACGGGCTAGGGCTATTGTCTTCGCATCTCCGTTTATTTCCAACAGGGGGAAGACCTAGACCTAGCTCTATAGACGCCCGTTTCGGACACGGCCTAAGTCACCGTGGAAACATTGGCGACTTTACGGATGCACCACGAAAGCTACCACGACACTGGTTTTTTTCGTGGGCTGCATCTGAAAGCAATTCCAAATCCCGGCATAAATAGGCTTGGGCTCCGGCTCTGGTTTTGTCTCCACTTCTCTCGTCCATTTTTTTTTTTACAGAAACAGGCATGAGAGTGCATGACCTTCTGCTTCGAGTTTACAGATGTTAGTCAGAATGAAAAGACTACCAAGCATCAACTTCAAACAACACAATTCCCAGTCTGTATTTCCAGCTTTGGGTTAACGGAAATCAAGCGGGAGCCGAAGGTTTACACAGAAAGGCCTGCAGCAGTATTTAAATGTAGCGGCGTCACGAATGAGTATCCAGCATACACAAGAGCGTATTTATAAAACAGAGGTAGGCGCCTATACACTTCAATCAGTGTGTGCATTCTCAAATGAAAAAAACCCCGACCAAAACAAGGACTATCTCTGAAGACTTTACACTGACAATCCTTAAATAATCTGAGTAAATGTACAAATTAAGTGTAGGCCTAGGCCCTACAGCACTAAAGTTCTTTTTGGGTTTACGACAAAAATGTATCACATGACATTATACGGTCAATGCACCATTTAAATTGTGTAGCCCTGTTCTTGTTAACAAATGATTATAGGTTATGACTATGTAACCAACCTATAAACTGGTCTTGGAGAGGGCGGTAGACGGATGGATGTGAAATGGATCGAGGTCTCGGGGTCCCGAGCCAACTGCGGCCCATCGGGCGCGGGTCCCATTGCTCCGTCCCTATCACACACAAGACATTGGGGGATTCGGTGGCCCGCTCTTGGTGACCGGGAGCATTGTGGTGAACTGCCCGTAACTGTATATGGCGGGTGGTCATAAACAGTCGGAACAGGAAAACCAATTCCAGAGCCTTCGCACGGCCAGCACCCGTTACCAGTCACAAGCTCATCTCAATAAAAAATAAGTTTGTTATCATAAGAAAACTAAAACAATATACCTGTGTGTACTGTGTAAATTCTATATCAATATGCAGTTGTTACATGGTTCGCGGTGACTATCTACAGGTTCGGAAGATCGAGAGAAAGTGAACTCTGTACGGATCGTTTCCAAGGGCGCACGTTCTAAGCAGAGGTTTCAGCCTTTTTCAAAACCCTAGCCCAATTACTCACGATACCGCCGTATACACTGTGAACACCAAGTGCTGAGCATAATCGTTTGCTCAATACTTGGTCCGGTTATGCTAAAATGTGTGCGTTTGTGGTTGATTCACACACCAACACAGAAGGCCTCACACTGACCAATAATGTTACCATTGCCGAACGTTGGCTAATAATGATGGTTACATGCTACACAAGTTTCATTTAGTTTATGAAAATGAAGTTACCAACTCGCTCAAGATGAACTGATGTACTATACTGATTAGAGATGTATGTGGACATCAGAACACGAACATAGAACTAGCTTCAAAAACCGTTCAGTAAATAATAGGTACAGCTACAAAAGGTCCATCACTAACATACATATACATTAACTGCATAATGTACCATAACTTTAACGAAACATCTGTGTAGTCAAAAGGTATCGATTTCTTTCATGTTTTTACTTTCATACTAATATCTTCGATTCATTTACTCAGTTGTAAAATTCACAATTTTCGCAAAATTGTATGAAAATGTACAAAACTAAAAGTAGAAAATGTTCAAGTTCAATATAAGATGTGAATGATTCATCTGTTATGTACAAACCTTTAACTTCTTTCTAATAAAAAAAGTATCACGCATTTGTTTTTAAATTATAGGCATTATGCTTAACCATTATGAACCAAAAAACCTTAGGGCACGTGCGTTCTTATTCGGATATCGGTCAGTGGTCCGGAACGAATTTTATAGAGCCGAATTAAGCACTAACATGTTGAGTAATAAAATAATGTCATGATTCAGGGTATCAGATTGCCAACTCAAACTTCACTTCAAGTGCAGATTAGTGGGATGAAAGTCAAACGCAATTCGGGTGATTCGCAAAAGTGCGCCCTCAAGAGTTTGCAAAGCGTAGGCCAATCACAGTACGCAGAATATGTTGACCAGATGCACGTCTGGAAAGGGTCAAAACAATTCCACGCATTGTGATTGGCCAATGCGTTGCAAACTCTTGAGGGCGCACTATTGCGAATCGCCCTAGTGTCCCTGTTATACAGAGTACAGACAACTTACATTTTGACCATATTTTGTTTCCCATTGTTCGCTATGGCGTGGGGTTCGCGACATGCACACTGAGTTGTCACCGACAAGTCATCTGCTTTCGTTAAATAATTGTTTAAGTCAAACATGACCTGCAATATTAAAAAAATTCTATTGCGAACCTCATGTTGTACCGAACAATGGAAACAAAATGGCGTCCACGTTCAAGTTGTCGGTACTCTCTGCTTAGGCTATGGGGACTCTAAATGGCCCGTATTGGCATCACGTGGTAATGTGGTATGCAATTCATTATACAAGAGGGATTTTTTTCAAGCTTGGCGGATCTCCGGATTGGGCCAAGGTCATTGGTAACCGCATCAGAAAACGCATAGGCCTAACGGATACAGGGGACCAGCGGTCGAGAACCAGATCGGTGCCAAATATACGGACCCTGCATGGGATCAATGATTGCACTCCGGATGCATGACCGAACATTCTAGAAAGGAAAAACCGCTTCGTTAGGAGTGGCATTCACCCTGAAACAGATTGCCATTCATTTTGGTCCTAGGAACTCAGGGAGCTTTGGCATACAACCTACAGGGAAGTGAACAAAAATACTCAAAAGACTGGCAAGTGAAATGACGTTATGAATTCAGACTTGTCATTGTGGAAAGTCTTTCGAAATGAGGGAGTATGGCTCTGAGAAGGCCCGGTAAACTGTGTAAAATAGAAGGAAATTTGTGAACATCGATGTTTTCCGCTCTTACCAATGTTGTATTGGGCCTTTAATACCCTGGCTAGGAAGTGTGTATAATAGAAGAAATGGTGTTAAACGGAATGGCATAGTGCCGGCTGGAGAATAATAATATTAGATCTATTGTACAGGTATTTACACGACTTTACACTTTCAGCGGGGAAACACTTCGTGGGAAAACGTCCGGTAGAGAGGGATGTGCTCTGCCCCTTTAAGAGTCGTCTATGGAGTTCAGTCTGGACTTCCTCCAGAAACTCATCTTACTCGTGATGCTGCTCAGCTCTTTGGGTATGTGCCGTGAGTAGCGCATAAGTGAGCTCTCGTTGTCCTTTATCCCCAAGAAGAGAAGAAAAAGAACATACAAAAGGGATGCATCTCATCGCTTGGTTTGGACCAAAGATCCTTTAGCGCGCAAAGCGCGCAAGATGGCCTACTCTTGCGAGATCACACGCATCCGGATGAAGTACGCACTGGGCGCCATTTTAGTAGGCAAAGCCGCACGCGTGAGCTCCATCGCGTGGTCACATCACATCAAAAGTTATCACATTCTGCTCAGGCATCCAATGTTGTATCTTTGTCACAGTTTGTGACTTTCCCGCTTCACTTTCGGAGCACCGAAAGCGGACGACAGAGGACTCCGTTGCTTACGAAAATGGCCGCCGAGCGACTTCACCTTTTGCGCAGAGTAGGGTATCTCGCGGGCTTCGCGCGTTTATATATAACTTGGGTTTCGACGTTAAATTCAAACCGTCCTATTGAATAAACGCACGTAGGGTATTTCTTCAACAGGGTCTGTCCCGGGCTCTTACTTTGTTCCTGACATACATGCACACTAACAAGAAATGGGCATTGCAATACTGGATTTTGACATGATTGACTTCGTGTAAACAAAATTGAACACAACAAATTAATAAATAAAAAACAACCATGATAATTCGTGCAATTATTAAAGTGATCGTGCAATTTTGTGCTGCGTCGAACCCACCAACACCTGTGCATTGAAATGGGGGTATGCATGTGGCCGGGATGCGGACGACTGCAATGAGCACTGACTCGGCCAATAGGAAAGGGAGAGGGCATACTTACTGACTTGAAGGAAACAGTGGGCGATGTATAGACCAGGGAGGCGGGGTCAGTGACCTGTAGGGGCCCAGAGTCAAGGGGAGGCAGGGCATGAGGAAGAGGGAGTGGATGGGTGACAAGGTATAGGGTTGAAGGAGGGACAGTGGAAGAACAAAAATAACTGGCACATTTTCACGCTTTTTTCTTGTCTGCAGTGCTGATGCAAGAGATGGCCAAGAATACAATCTTTCGACTTCAATCATTCGATTCGAAATTCTCACCAACAAGTCAGTCTGGTCTAGTTCCCCGACTTCTCACGGCACACTACTATGTGGGGTTGGTTAGTTCATTAATCCTCTTGATAGGCCCGACAGTTAATGTGGGTTTATGCAATTGAGTTGTGAAAGTCACTGTGGTAGCGCCCTCGCTTGGTTGATCGAGAGTGTTAGGGAACAGGATGAGAGGGCATTATAAGTAAAGGCACAACTGCTCACACAAACAAGAGGGTCATCAGTGCATGGGGTCCAATTCTGACAACTGATTTACCCATGAAGTTTATAAATGAACGGAAAGTGATTTGGCAAAATGGTTTAGGTAGAACAAAAAACGAATGGCCGGGAACATATATATATATACATATATATATATATATATATATATATATATTTTTTTTATTTTTTTTTTTGGGGGGGAGTGAGAGATTTAAGGTACATTTTATATTCATCAGGTTTTGGCGTTTAATTCCAGCAGTTAAGACGGACATCAATCAACCTGAAACATCTCAGAATATTACAGTCATCCCTCATATGAATATTGGGAATCAAACATGTTGATAGTTGATGGTGATGGACGATTACTGCCTTGAAAGTATTGTCTTTCAAACTCTTCAGCGTGCAAAATTTGTTCTGGTCGTTCCTATCATCCAGTCTCTAAGGCAACTCTCGATCTTCAGTTTTGGTTCTACTGAGTTCCAGCCTTTCCCTTCCCATCCCTTTCCTTTTCTTCTCATTTCCCTTTAACCACTTCGCGCTGGGACCTCCCAAGTCGGAGCAGCTTATAGTGTTGCTACACGTACTATGCGCTGGGTCCTCCGAACACGGGCGCCGTTATTCATAAGTTAAACAAAAGACGCTTTGAGTCCACCACAAAACAATTGGTAGCACGAGAAAAGCCACCCAAACAAGACTGGTTTAACTCGATAAGAATTAAAGGTTTGCATGGTGGAAATACTGAGTGGAAGGTTCGCATTCGATACCAAGTTGCATTTCTCTTTCGAGGAGTGTGGCTCTGAAAAAAGCCGTTAACTCTCTCAGAGCCACACTCCTCCTTCTTGGAAGAGAAGCTCTACATGGTGTCACTGCGAACCTTCCATTATAGGTTTGACTCGCCTGTGCACATAGCGCATTCTTATTGAATTAGGTCAAGGGTATCTATTGGTCCCGACTGTTTAGCCACCTTTCTTGGTGGTTTGTGTGCCGCACTGAAAAAGTGTCCCCTTGCGAAGTGGTTAAAAAGTATAGCCTCCGGTGGGAAGTCACATCTCAATTACTGTGTGAGAATGTACATGTATACAGCCTATTGCCGAGTCTCAAATCACTCGAAAAGGTCGGGCCAGCTTGAAACAGAGGTCCATTCAGATTTGGCCGACTGAGGCCAGAGCTCCTTGCCGGGATGAAAGAGCGCAGCGCACCTGCCTCGTAAAAGCAACATCAACTCAAAAACAATCTGCTGGGCGAGTGTGTAGGATTGATTGCCATGGAGTCAGATTTCTTGACCCCGAGGAGCATGAGATTTTGCTTTTCATGTGCTTTTTGGCTTGCTCTGCCAATTCAGAAACTCAAATCTGTACACAAAAACAAAATCCTTGCTGATTGCTAAGTCTGAAAAAAGAAGAAGCGATTTTTTTTTCTTTTTTTATCAAGCAGTTGTTGAACAAATATATGTGCCAAGGAGAATTGATAGTTATGCACTTCTGTTTCAAACGGAAAGAAGGTAGAAGAGAGAGAGAGAGGGAGATGAGGTTTTATGAAACAGAAATATTGAGATACGTACAGAGCTTTCAGACACGCTGTTACTGGCTTCTTGCTGTGTATGGACCATCGGGTTTAGGGGAAGGTCGGTGCAGCAGGGGGAAATGACGAAAGGCAATGGGATGAATAACGGCAGAGAGGTACGGGGGGGGAGGTGAAAATACTGGTCAATGGTCCACAGTACAGGACCGAGACGAAAATGGGTTAGTTCAAGGTCACGGCAAGGCTTGTGGGATTCGGGCGCCAACATTCAGATCTCCATCAATGGCCAATAGTGGCCAATGTTGAACGGATGTCCATTATTTGAAACTGGCTGTACCAAACACACCCTGACAGACCCCTTCCGGCTGATAACAAGGGTAGGCTTTGGATGATAGAGGTCAATGAATGAAGTACGGTATGGGTTAGGAATGCAGTGATAGTGAACAGTGAGATAGAAAGACCTGCAGCCGATTTCAAGAAAAGTTGCGTAAGTTATGCAACTTACAAATGTTGCGTAAGTCAGGCGCCAAAAAAACTCTTCTCAGCAATATAAAGGCATCAAAATGTTGCGTAACTTACACAATAAAATATTGGGTACGCAATATTTGAAGTTTCTTGAAATCGACGGCAGCTCCACTGTTTAATTAGTTGGAACTTTAATCTATAATCTGCTGGTTGAAATCTTTGCTTCATTTTTTTTTTATTTTAGCAATAGAGGTTTTTGAGACGATCCCCGATAAAGACGATCCCCAGCCAACGTAAAGTCACCTCTTAAATCAATACCACACAGTTCGTAAGCCAGAGTCATACAAACGTGGCCCTCTGACCATGCCCCATTAACATGTCTAGGAACTAAAATACAATTTGCCTGCATGCAAGTACGTGGAGGCCACTGCCAATGCCATTTTCATAAATGATCAATCTTGCAGAGCATTAAAGGAATGTTGGTTTGCAAAAATAAAATGCTGCACAAGTATCCGATGCTTGGATAGCTGGCGTGTTAACACGTTTTCTCTGCGTGACCATGTCTGAGCTCAGTAGCTACCGGTAGGACAAATTACACACCAGAGTTAATGCGAATTAATGGCTGCAGCTAATATCCATAGACTTGTGTGACATTTCAAGCCATAGCCATGGAGATCAGACCTATCTTGTATTTCTTTTTTACGAGTGATAGCACTAGACTCAAAAATGGCAAATTAAATGTGGCGCCTGCCACTATTTTTCTTTTGAATTCTTACTTTGTGAAAAAAAGGTTCCAAACTACTTTATACTGGCTATTCTATTCTCAAAAATTTAGAGAGCCTGATATTTTACTTCTATCTAAGAGACAGACATATTGGGGGGAGCTATAAAGCAGCTTTGAATCTAACAGGTGATGAATCAAAAAGTGTCAGCTAAGGTCAAGAGCTCTTTAACACAAAACCAAGTCACACCAAGGTTCTGCATCACAAGTGGGTTAATTGTGCACTCCTAGCGGTCAAGGGTTAGGTTAGGGTTAGTGTTAACATTAATAGGGGTTGGGGTTAGTTAATATGTAAGTATGAGTGGATTGAGTGCTGGTAGTCCAATCAAAGTTTTCTTTGCCATTTTTCACAATTTATCAAAACATGTATACAAATTATACACACTATCATATTTTATGAACATATGGCTGCTCTGCCTGTAAATCTCCAAGCCGACCACTTTCTAATTGTTAGAAGTGTTAACATGCCTGTTAACATGCACCCTGTATAATATATTGCTATACTTAGAGACAGATTATTCAATGAGAGTTTGCCATATTCGACGTCATAAGCACTGAGTGCTCAGTGCTTTGCCAGGTTGCCTGCTTGGGAGGCATTCGAACCAGCAACTCCTGCTTTCTAGTGCAGACGTCTTAACCACTTGACCACCGAGCTGGTCGAGGTCGTGCGGCGGATTTAAAATCTGCATAGTGTTGGGCACTGCGTTGTACACTGTATCATTCTCATAGATATACAGTACATGTGTAACATGATGTTTTGCTTCGATGAGAATGTAATTCAATGACCCTGCTCAGTGCTTTGCACTATGCCTGATGAACAAAGTTTGGGTGGGATTCGAACCCATGACTCCGGCTGAGTGCTCAGTGCAAACCAGGACAGGTTACATGTACATATGAAGAGTTCATTTGCAAAAGCAGTTATAAAGGCAATTTAAGCCACAACTGGTATTGACCTAACTGTTTCATTTTGAAGATCGGATGTTTCAAATATCCTTATTTAGAGGTCTATATTTTGTTAAGTGTGAAATAAGCCAGTAAACATGCATGTGTTTAGTTATACTGAGCTTCTTTTCTTTTTTTCAACTCAAGATAGAAAAGCATTCTTGTGATAACTGAAAATTGCCATGGTGAGTTATCTGCATTAGCAAATGAACTCTTCATACGTATGTACCTCACCAAGAAGGGTTTTACTCGAAAATGTCCAGCTCATCAAACTCTGCAAATTGAGAAAGGACAGTGCTCCATGTGGAGTCCACTGAGTGACAGAGGCTAGAACACTCAGGCATGGTGGAGGGCCTACCTTGGACTTGAGCAGTCCTGCCAACCAGAAGTTGAAGGAGCTCTCACTGTCTAAACAAATAGCTCTGAAAGACAAAACGGTTTTCAAAACTTGCTCAACAAACGCAGGAAGCAAGGCATCCACTTGGTGTGATCCCCGAGCTGCAGCAGCCAGGCATAGAGGTTTCTCAGTCACATGCTTTTCGCCGGTCAGCGTTCAATTAACGCGGAACGCACCCGCCTTGGAGCCAATGTCCAATGGAAATACTCAGATTTGATATTTGCATGCGCGTCCCTGTATGCGGACGCTCCTCTGGACATGCTAAGCAGCCTTTGGCGGTCAAGTGACGTCGTGTGAAAAACCTCTATTCAACATATTGGTTGTTTGCATCTGAATGAAAGCGGGGGTGTGATCTCTGGAGATATACGGCATATAACGGTTGAATTGCTTCTGACTGGCGCCCCCACTCCGGCAAAGACTAGTTGACTATGAGGGGAGGCTATCATTTAAGGGCTGGATAGCTCAGATGGAAGAGCACTGCTAAGTTAATCTAGAGGTCTCGAGTTCAAGTCCCAGTCTAGTCAAAGTTTTCTTGCCAAATGATTTTTTTCAAAACTCATAGCTGTAAACACCTAAATACACAAAACAAACTCAAGCTTTTTCTCCATGTTTAAGGGCAGAGCATGGGGCTTCTCTGTGAAAAGTCTTTATTAAACTAGCAAAAGTCAGAAAATCATTTTAGGAAGGTCTATGAAACAGAAATACCTTAGAAACATCTATCCCTCTCACTTTGATAACAAATACACACAATTGAGCACTGTAAAACCTATAAAATAGAAGGAAAAATCTTAACATCTAATTAGTCACACACTGGCATCAGATGTAGATCACACAAAATAGCAAACGGGAATATACATCTCAAAAACATGAAAAATTATCAAAATGTCTGGTCCATAACTGGTGCGTAAATACACAGAGTATCACTCAATCACACAAATGATTCGCAGATGTAGATGTTTTTTAAAGAACATAAAGCAATACTCACTTCACGCCTTCCTCATTGTTAACTGTAAACGAAATGCCCCATCTGTTGAGGGAAAAATAGAAAATTTCAATCCTCTCAAACCGAACAAATACGGTACATAGAAACCTATTTACAAACCCTAAGCCTAACAAGAGTTGACTGTTGAGGCAAATGAAGGTCAGAGCCCCACTCACAGAAGGCAAGGCTGATCATTCTTCACAACTATGGCCAATTTCATAGATCCGCTTAAGCACAAACATTTGCTTCACCATGAAAAGCCTTGCCCAATAAAAATCAGGTCGTCAGCTAAAGTTCCACTTGTATTGTACAGTATGCTAAGCAGCAATGACTGGAATACAAGTTGAGTGCACCAAGCGTCAAGTGCAATGTGGTTGGCAGTCTTGAATCAAAGCCCCTACGCACCATTTTGCACTAATCCAAATTAATTTTAGACCTGACAAATTTGGTTAAAGTAACTTACTCAAGTGGAAGTAAATACTACTTTTAGCGCTTGGAATGCTGCCATTTTTTGTGTGATTTTCCAAAGTTGTTATACGACGACTTTTGAAAAAAAAAATGCTTTCCAGCCTTAAAGCCCCTACATGTACATAACATTTGCACAAATCCAACATGGTCCATTTGCAATTACCGACGACTGTTTCGAGATTTACTCGCAATTTTCCCACAGCCATGGCTCTCCACTCCATGTGTTGAAGACATGAACCAGGCCAAATCCTGGTTGAACTGTACAGTGTGCACTGTGCAACCTTCTGCAGTCTTTTCAACATCATCTTTACTCGAGTTACTCTCATCACGAAGGGTCAAACATTACCACGACCACCTTCTCTTTGATGGTAGCCCTTACAAACTAAATGGGTGCATGAGGTCCTTCTTGTGGTCTTTGCTTTGACCAATCATACAATGCATCATACAGTGATCCAGTAGGCCACGCCCACCATAGCAACAACCAAGCAACCGCGCACATGCTCACAATGTGTCACGATCGCCCACACACAATGCGCGTCCACTGCACGCCCGCAACCACGGAAAGCACTTCTCTCCGTTGGACTTTGATTTTGGAAAAGGTCTAAAATGTACATTTCCTCTCTTGCCAGGGTATCGAGAGTCAGAATAACAATGAAAATATAAACACCACTTAACCATGGTTAAGGATAAAACTCGGGTTTGCACAGAAATTGCCTGGTACAAAAGTAAACACAACAAAAAGTGTGTAGTAAAGAATACAAAATATGTCGGACAAAATGGCAGCAATTTGTCGGACCTTATATCGCACGTTGTGATTGGTCAATTTGTCAAGGGGCGTGGCCTACTGGATCGGTGCATTGTGAGAGCAGCAAGGGACTTACTGTGTAGGTGGAGATCTTTTCTTCTCAACTCCCACGTAGATCTTCATGTCGCCAACTTTCCAGCTATTGGCTGGCGAGGCATTCTGGACAAACGAAGGGAAGATTTCTGGCCTTCTCAATCACGCTCGAGGCAACGAGATAAAAAGTTGGTTTTTGAATAACAGAAGTTGCAGCTTGATTGCTCAGTGTCTTGGCTTCTCTTCACCCGTCAACCATTTTGAACAGTATCCCCTCTAACATCCATTCTTCATGCTCTTTCCACTCTTTTCGGCATTTGCTGAAAGAGTGGATAGTCCAACATATTCCCTCACTAACTTGATATGTCGAGGGGGGTGTAACCTTTTCTATCTGTGTGTTCTTTCTCAAATCTTTAATAAAGAAGAATCATATTTTTTTATCTGTATCTTTGCTGCTCGTTAGTATTCTGTATATGTCTTTGTAATTTTGTAATTTTTGTCACTTTCACGTCAGGCCCACTAAATTTTGAAATTTGCATTTTAGTAAATTTAATCAGTAAGCAGTTTGCAACATTCTTGTATCATTACTCTTGATATACATGAACGGTTATGTACTTTATAAGTATGATCAGCCTTAGCTGGATGGACCTACAGTACTGATCGAAATTATTATCACTATTCGCGACCAATTTAGTGCGAATGATTCTTCGCGAAGACGTCCGCAATTTCTTATATTTACCAGTCCGGGGAGTCATTTCCTTCGCGAAGAGAACCAACGATTCGCGACTGAAGCCGCCATAGGTCCGAGGAGAAAATAATTACCGGTCCGGGGAGTCGTCTTCTCCGCGAAGACTCGCGAAGACCAGCGGCCATAAACCGAGGGAGAAACCACTCCGTACTGGTCCGGGGGGTTATTTCCTTTGCAAAATCCAGCAAAATCCGTCAGCCATCCATCAAAGGAGAAACTACCGGTCCCGGACGTCATTTCTTTCGGGAAGATTACTGCCGATTCGCGAATTTCAGCGGCAATCAATCGGTGGTGGGAGAGAATTGGGGGAGACAGGGTTTACAAGTCCAACGTACGAACGTCTCTTCGCGAATGATGCGCGAACGGTCTGCGAAGAAAGCACAACAATTTGCGACCGAAGGCCTAAATCTAAATGTACGTGGGAAAAAAAACGTACGCCAGCGAAATAAATGGTTTTTTTAAGGGGGGCTTGATCACATGGGCAATTACCGTTTGTGGAGCGGGAATTGAAACTCCAGTTAACCGAACCCCCCCCCCCCTCCTTCAACCCAAGATCAATCCAGAGCACCGGCAGTTGCTTTTAAATCTGTCTTTGTGAGCACCGCCAAGGCTTTATTTATGAGTCCTATCCTCACTCCACGCTCAGACCTTGCGGTTGAAACTTTGGTCCTTGCCAATGTGTAGTGCTTTGTGAGCAACGACAAGGCTTTTCAAGCCGGCCCCATGCTCAGAGCGTGTGGTTAATATAAAAATACACGACCAGATTCTCCTGCCAGAGACGTTGTACTGAAGCCATTTTCCAAATTAAACCATTTTTTCTTGTTTTACCTTACCGTACCGGGTACCTCATAAAAAAAGTGTCCTAAATGTTCCAGAATGTTTCGTTTTTTATTTTTTGAAATATTGGAAGCCGAAAATCAGTGGGTAATGCAAAATCACTCTGTGCGGCCTCCGCCCATTTCGGTTGATATACCCTCAAATCGAAGCTTGTTTTCTCCCACTTTAGGGGCTTTCACACAAGACGAAATCCCCGGGAATTTCGGTCTGTCTATTCACAGAACCGAAGAAATCACCGTGGATACGCTTTTCCCCGGGGAATTCTTACCCCAGCTCGGGGTAGGGTAGAAGGAGAAAACCCCGGGACGTCATTACTTTCGCGAAGATAACTACCGATTCGCGATTTTCAGAGGCAATCGATCAGGGGTGTTGGGAGAGTTGGGGGAGACAGGGTTTACAGGTCCAACGTACGAACCTCTCTTCGCGAACGATGCGCGAACGATCTGAGAAGATAGCACAACAATTTGCAACCTAAGGCCTAAAAATGTAAGAAACAAATCCGTACGCCAACGAGATACTGTACATGATTGTTGTTGTGTTTTTTTTTGGGGGGGGAGGGGCATGATCACATGGGCAATTGCCGTTTGTGGAGCGGGAATGGAAACTTCAGTTAACCGAAACCCCTCCCCCCTCCTTCAACCCAAGATCAGTCCAGAGCATCGGCAGTTGCTTTTAAGTTTGTCTTTGTGAGCACCGCCAGGACTTTAGGAGCCCTATCCTCGCTCCACGCTCAGAGCTTGCGGTTGAAACTCTGGTCCTTGCCAATGTGTAGTGCTTTGTGAGCAACACCAAGGCTTTTCAAGCCGGCCCCATGCTCAGAGCTTGCGGTTAATATAAAAATACACGACCAGATTCTCCTGCCAGAGACGTTGTACTGAAGCCATTTTCCAAATTAAACACATTTTTCTTGTTTTACCTTACCGTACCGGGTACCTCATAAAAAAAGTGTCCTAAATGTTCCAGAATGTTTCGTTTTTGTTTGTTTTTAAATATTGGAAGCCGAAAATCAGTGGGTAATGCAAAATCACTCTGTGCGGCCTCCGCCCATTTTGGTTGATATACCCTCAAATCGAAGCTTGTTTTCTCCCACTTTAGGGGCTTTCACACAAGACGAAATCCCCGTCTTCGCGAAGAATCATTCGCACTAAATTGGTCGCGAATAGTGATAATAATTTCGATCAGTACTGTACATGTACCTTCTATAAAGGTGATTTAAAATAAATAAATAAATAAATGGTGGTTGGAGCTACATTCAACTTGAGGTTAAAGGCTGAAGGTCAGGTCCGATTAATTTTCCTGGCCATTTTAGAATTCGTATTTTGGGGGTTATCCTGGAATGGAAAATCGGCCCACCTTATCCTTGTAGCATGTGACCACATTGTTCATCAGCTCAAAGGAGTACTTCTTGAAGTGCTTCTTGCTCTCGCTGTATCTGACGGTGTCTGACAACGTTGTCTGGTCCATGAACTGCAAACGGGGTGAAGAGAGAAAGAGAGGGGGGGGGGGAGAATAAAATTGAGGCCAGGGGAATCAAGAAGCGGCATTCTCGGAAGCTTAATCATGCACCATCAGTAGCTCTCAGTCAAAGTTTTCTCAATTTGTTCAAAAGTTCCCAGTCAAATTTTCCTTTGTTTGTTTGACTTGAATTGAAAAAGCTGCATCCACTTTGCGTGATCCCCGAGCTGCTGTAGCCAGGTTTACAACAATTGGTTGTTTGCATCTGAATGAAAGCGGGGGTGTGATCCCTGGAGATACATTGTATATGGCAGTTAATGGTTGTATTGCTTCTGACTGGCGCCCCACCCCAACAAAGACTAGTTGACTATTAGGGAGGGCCACCATCTGAAGGCTGGATAGATCAGATGGAAGAGCGCTGGTACGTAAATCCAGAGGTTTCGGGTTTTATTCCCGGTCCAGTCAAAGTTTTCTTTGCCAACTTTTTTTTTTCAAAATGTATAGATGTAAACACTTACATTTAAAAAGATGTACACAAAACAAACTTTTGTTCATTGTTTAAGGGCAGAGCATGGGGCTTCTCTGCAAAAATCCTTCTTTAAACAAAAGTCAGAAAATGCTTTTAGGAAGGTCTATCAAGCATAAATAGAAACATCTATCCCTCTCACTTTGATAACAATTTGTTAAAAATTTCCCAGTCACTTTTTCCTTTGTTGTTTGAGTTAAAGATGGTATTAAAAGTGCATTCCCTGGAAAATTAGTGAGGTTCATTCATATCTCATTATGTATTCACCATTGAACCACTCTGTTCAGAACTACACCCTTAAAAAAATCTCCACCAGCTACCCTCACCGCGAACAGCCTAAAAATCCTCAATACAGCGGCGCCATTAGCTAGCTCCGTGGAAATAGGGCTTTGTTTCCATGGGTCAGGGGCTTTCGAGGAGAGAGATGGAGGTGGCTTTTGGGGGTTTTCTTCCCTCTCTCCATACCGGCTCAATCCTCCTCAGGAGGTCGTTCTCTTTCAGGCAGATGTAGTTGTCTGCAGCACTCGGATGATTCCATGACAAGGCCTGGGGCAGGACTCGCTCATACCCATGAAACATCCGCTCTGGAAAAAAATAAAAATAAAAATGTTAACAGTAAAGGCCTGTACAACATTCGGAAGATCGGAAAACATCGATGTCCACAGATTTCCGTCTAATTTACACAGTTTTGTAGATGGTATTGATAGAATCCCCCTGCTTTATTTTTGTATTCTACAAAAGAAACATTCACAAAATTATAACAACGTGAAATAACTCGTCACAAGAGGGCACACTTCTAATGCACAGACGCCATCTTGGATTTTGCCTGATATGCGCACGACATGAATTGCTTACATTTCGAGTTTGTTTAATCTCGGCTTAATTTTGGTGTTTATAGAAATACATGTATGTCAAGCGCTTTGAGGAATCTTTAATTCACATCGCGGTATATAAATGCCGTTTTTATCATCATTATCATTATTAAGGGTGCGGGTGCCAGTCGGTAACACTGAAACCATTCCCCGCTGTGCATACATCTCGAGGCACTTTGAATTTGCAGTGAAAAATGAGACTGAACTGACGAGGCAACACGGAAAGTGGCAAAACCGCGGAAGGAAACTGCACAGACGAGAGGCTGGTTGCACCAGGGCGTCGACACCTACCCGGCACGTACTACTGTACGGTACATACCCAGTTCCCCCTTGGCAATGATCTCATACAGACACCAGCTCCCGTCGTCGATCAACTTCTGACTCTCCAGCGCCATCTTGACGATCTCGTCCGTCATGTGGTCCATGGAGATCTGCCAAGGTAATGAGCGGCAGTGCCCGGAAAGCCACCATTACAACCGGGACCAATCAGAAGTATTGTTAAAAGTGCTGCCAAACCTGCTGACCGACCGGAACGATCAGTGAGCCCCGTCTGAGAGACTGAGAGTGTGCTTGGCGGTTTCGTTCCCAGCAGGATCCTTCCCCAAAGGCAGACAGGCCCTGCTAGGATCTAAAGAGCACAGAGCAATCTTTTTTCAGAGAGTCCAGTCCCTTTTTTATTCCAACTCTCGGCTCAGGCTCGGTCTCGGACACTGCTAGCCGAAAGAATTATTTTATTTATATTTTTTAATGCAAAATCACCCAAAACAAGGCAGAAAAGCCACTCAAGGTTAAGGGCTATAGAAAGAAGAAGATAGAGAGGGACTCAGGAAGGCCGGAGATGGGGATTAACATTCCTTTTAAAAAGGGCATGATAGTAGGCAGGGGGAAAGCAAGAACAAGGAAGGGAATCCCAGATGGAGAAAAAATACAATTAAGTGGCTTTTTTTCTTTCATTTGAAGATGAAGCTTTTTAACACTAGTGTCTAGTGTCTTTAAAATTAGTGTCTTTAAAACAGCGTTTTCGGTAAAACCAAGGGCCATTTTAAGGGTGTTTTTTTGGTATCAGCAGCACTAAATGCACTTACCCTGATGTTTACACTGTTTCCTTTCTGCTTCTTGCCGATGAATACCTCCATCAGCATGAGCTGCTCAGTCGAGCTCTTCACGGTTGAAGACAAGATAGAGAGAGAAAGACACCTTGGGAATGAGCACATTCACCTTCACTTTGTACAACAAAATGATTCAGGGGAACATGCTACAGAGTCTCTCTGCCTTCTCTGTCTGTCTCTGTCTCGTTTTCTCTCCCCATCTCTGTCCATTTGTATATTCCTCTCCCCGCCTGTCTCTATACGCCATCTCCACCCTCTGTATCCATCTGACTCTGCCTCTTGCTCTGTCCGTTTCTTTCTCCATCCATGTCTCTATCTCTGCCTTTCTGTCCTTACACCTACATCTCTGTCCCTGCCTATGTCTGCATCTGTGTCTGTGTCTGTGTCTGTCTCTATCTCTGCCCGTCTATCTCGTTATCTCTTCCTCTTTTCTGTCTCTATTTCTGCCTGTTAGTCTCTCTCTGTCTTTATGTCTTCCACTGCTTCTGTCTCAGTATGGGTCCCTGCCCGACCGTATCTGTCTGTCTCTGCCTGTATCTCTCTCTGCCTGTCTGTCTCTATCCGTCTCTGCGTGTCTGTTTCTCTCTGTCTGTCTCTGTCCGTCTCTGCCTGTCTGTCTCTCTCTGTCTCTGCATGTCTGTCTGTCTATGTCTGTCTCTACCTGCCTGTCTGTCTCTCTCTGTCTGTCTCTCTGCATATGTCTGTCTCTCTCTGTCTCTCTGTCTGTGTCTCTGCATATGTCTGTCTTTCTCTGTCTGTGTCTCTGCATATGTCTGTCTCTCTGTCTCTGCCTATCTGTCTCTCTATGTCTGTCTCTCTGCATATGTCTGTATCTCTGTCTCTGACTGCCTGTCTGTTTCTCTCTGTCTGTGTCTCTGCATATGTCTGTCTCCCTCTGTCTCTGCCTGTCTGTCTCCGCATGTCTGTCTGTCTCTCTCTGTCTATGCCTGTCTCTGCCTGTCGCTGCCTGTCTCTGTCTCTGCATGTCTGTCTGTCTCTGTCTCTGTCTCTTCTTTTCTCTGCCTGACTATCTATCTCAGCATGTCTGTATGTCTATCTGTCTGTCTATCTCTGCCTGTCTGTTTCTGCCGATGTTTGTCTGTCTCTGTCAGCCTGTCTGTCTCTGTCTGCCTGTCTTTCTCTGTCCGTCTCTGTCTCTGTCTGTTTGCCTGTCTGTCTGTCTCTGTCTCTATGTGTCTCGGTACCTGTACCTCTGAGGCCTGTGCTGCTCTGAATTTGGACAATCCCTCCTGGTACTTGAGCTCCTTCTCACGCTGCTTGGCCATTTCCTCGTCAGACACCTCGTACAGCCAGGCATAGTAGGTCAGGAGGTCATTGATGACAGCTATCTCCCGCTCAGCATGGACAAAAGACATCTGGAGCATTCGGAGCCAAAGAGGGGAAGGGAATGATTCATAACTCTGCCCACCTCCTTAACCACTTCGCGCCGGGGGGGGGGGGGGTTTCAGCGCCGATGACCGGAATACGGGGTTTTTTGAACAATGCATCATTTTCAAATCTCGCTAAAACAATTGAAACAATATATTTCTGTGAATTAAATAAATAAGTGTATACTATGGGTACAAGAGAGTAAAACCTGGCACAATTCGGATGTAGTTTTGGCTTTTGTCAAGAGATTATCCGTTCGAAAAAGGGCCCATTGTGCATCGTCAATGGACTGTAACGGACTTGTGTGTTGGTGTGCATGTTCGGCGCTGTCAATCCCTGACCGCAGACTCCAGCCTCCACTCCAGGCAGTCAAATCTTCGAGTTGGTCGGCCACAACCGAGCGTACAGATTACGGTAAAGAATGTGGGGGGAATTCCAATGCCAGACCGACGACCGTTGGGCTGTGTGGCATGCAAAGACAATGTCCCCAGCGTGCTTTCAGCGGCAGCGCGGTATCCCTCGATCCTCCACAGTAAAAGTCCCACAATTGCACAATTACTGCTGCTAATCTTGCAATTCACGTGGCAACTTGCGTCAAAAAGGGTCTTTGAACTGATTCGTATTGCTTTGTTCTAAGCTGAAAAGAGTCTTTGTTGAGAATGTGGACAATAGTGGTGCCCGGAATCGGACGGCCCCGTCGCATAGTCAAGCCAATAGAGCTCCGGATTCGGAGGTCCCGGCGTTAAGTGGTTAAGACGCCAATAACTACTCCATCCATCCAAATGGAAAGTTTGTCCAAAGGCAGCCGGCAAGCAATGCAGTCCAGCTTTAAATCCCAGAAGGATTCTCAGTCGTCCAATATATCAATTTCGTGGCACAAGTCTTGCCCTAGAGGAAGGTATCTCACCCCTTGTAATTTTTTCTCTCCACTCACATTGTGAGATGCCATGAGGGTGGGCCCAAAGACAGAGGCCAGATTGCGGATGTACATCTTGTTCATATTGCTATGATCCGAGATACTGAAAGAAACAAAACAAACGCAAGAAAGAGGAGACAAAAACTTGAGATTGGTCTACTGCTAAGATGAAATACATAGAACTTTAACTACTTTTTCTTAAGCAATAGAAAATGTGTTGTTTTGTTTGGCTAACCTCAGGCAAACTGTCTTATCTGTCCGCTAATGTGTTTGAGTCATTTAGCCTCTGATGAAGGTCCAGCTAGGATTGAAACATTACGCCACTAACTACAATTTTCCGTAATACAAAATTACTTGACTTCACTGCCCAAATTCATTCGAGTCTCAAAATATTTTTTTTTTGGGGGGGGGGCCTGACCTTTTGATCCTAACAGGACCTTTCTCAAAGGCCAAAACAAATAAAGTCCTTTGCTAATATGATTGCGAACATCTTTACAGTTTTTTTTAACTTGTGTACATGTATATTCGTCGGCAGCCCAAGCACAAATGTTTTTATAATTTTTTTCATTTTTTAAGATTAAAAAAAAAAAGGAAAAGAAAACACGTCTGCACTAGGAAGCAGGAAGTCAGGGGATCACATCCTGCCCGAGCTGCCTGAAATATTTTCATCAGGCATCGGGCAAAGCACTGGGCATTCAGTGACTATTACGTCGGACAGTGACATGCTACATGTACTTTGGTAGGACATTTTTTCGAGCATATTCACACCAATGTTACTGCAAAGTAAGCTGCTATTTAAAGCCCCTACACAACATTGGTAAGATTTACAGATTTACGTAAAACATATACACTTTGAAAATGGTTATGGTAAACTCGCACTGAAAGATTTCGGTCTAAAATGCTGCATTTATGAAGAAAAGAGTAAAAGAAATTGTTTACGTCTCACTGAGATCTAAACGTTTTTTTTTTAACAATTCATTGAATGCTGCATTTTTGCAAAACAAATACACTGTAAAGCAGGTTTTCACTATTTTCTCAAGACTGGGATGGCGGTCTGAGCTGAAATGTTCAGAGGTGTACTACTTCATGCATATGTTGGATCAGACAACATATTGAAGCTATTCTTTGACCTCGGCCAATGTTGTGTTATCCCTTTAAGATAACCTTTACAATCAGGCTATTCATGGTGGAGGGAGCAAGTCAAAGGTAAGACATCATGGCTGACATGTCTCTTCCATGAGTATTTGTAATTCTGGAGAGAACCGATAGACGCCACATTTCAGAGGAGTTTAGCCTGGTGGACGTAGTAAACCAGTCCAAAATGTTCAGTTTTGCAAATGCACACAAACTCACATAAGAGACATTCTCACACGATGTCACTGCCAAACTGCCCTCGACTTGAGCATCTATTTGGAAAGTAACTCTGAAATTGAATGACTGCACACAGAGCAGTGATGTATATGCATTAGCAACTTACTGTTTGAGGTGACCAATGAGCAGCTTGAGTGTGTTGTACTTGACAGGAGGAAGTTCACCCAGGAGATACTTGTACCACTGCAGCCGGACGCTGTGGTCTTGGTAAGCTGCCAACGAGAACAAGACGATTGGCATGATGTGGTGCAGCAATTCACAGCAGTAAACAGTAAACTCAAGCAGACTCAAGCAAACTGTCAGACGCGGACAGACTCAGACAGACTCAGACAGACTCAGACAGACTCAGACAGACTCAGACAGACGCAGAGAGACTCAGCCAGTCTCAGGCAGATTCGGACAGACTCAAAAAGACTCAGTCAGACTCTTACTCAGAAAGACTCCGAAAAAATCAGAAATACTCTGACAGACATGGATAGACTCAGTCAGACACAGTCAGACTCAGTCAGACTCAGTCAGACTCAGTCAGACTCAGTCAGACTCAGTCAAACTCAGACAGACTCAGACTCAGACAGACTCAGACAAACTCAGTCAGACTGAGTCAGACTCAGACAGACTCAGTCGGACTCAGACAGACTCAGTCAGACTCAATCACACTCTACCGGTAACTCAGAAGAGACTTAGACAGACTCAGTCGGACTCAGACAGACTCAGACAGACTCAGTCGGACTCAGACAGACTCAGTCGGACTCAGTCGGACTCAGTCAGACTCAGTTGGACTGAGTCGGACTCAGACAGACTCAGACAGACTCAGACAGACTCAGTCGGACTCAGTCAGACTCAGTTGGACTGAGTCGGACTCAGACAGACTCAGACAGACTCAGTCGGACTCAGTCGGACTAAGTCGGACTCAGACAGACTCAGACAGACTGAGTCGGACTCAGACAGACTCAGTCGGACTCAGTCGGACTAAGTCGGACTCAGACAGACTCAGACAGACTGAGTCGGACTCAGACAGACTCAGTCGGACTCAGTCAGACTAAGTCGGACTAAGTCGGACTCAGACAGACTCAGACAGACTGAGTCCGACTCAGACAGACTCAGTCGGACTCAGTCGGACTAAGTCGGACTCAGACAGACTCAGTCAGACTGAGTCGGACTCAGACAGACTCAGTCGGACTCAGTCGGACTAAGTCGGACTCAGACAGACTCAGACAGACTCAGTCAGACTCAGTCAGACTCAGTCAGACTCAGACAGACTCAGTCAGACTCAGTCAGAATCTAACTCAGAAGAGACTTAGACAGACTCAGGAAGTCTAGAAGTCCTTACTCCTACCACCAATCACCCCCGCGCCCCTCCCCCTGCTGCAGACACAAGACACTCACATGCCACCTCTGTCCACTTCTGGTAGAGAGCTGAGCTCAGCAGGGGATCGGGCAGCTCGCGGAAGAACTTCTTGAGGGCGCCGGTCACATCGTGGACAGAGTATTCGTCCTTGAGGCGGGCATTACGGGGATCCTCAGCAGAGGCTGCGGTGATCTTACGGATGACACTGCTCGTCCCGTTCAGCCGATAGATTCCCTCAGTCATGTAACCTGCACAACGGCCCACGGCAAAACCCGACAATGAGAGACTAGAACCAATGCAAAAGTACTACAGACATCCTGTAGACTGGACACTGACTAGAAATCGAAACATCAGTCTCAATGGCATTTTCTGCCTTTGAAAAAGGTCCTGCTAGGATCGAAACATCAGTCTCAATATTGAGAAAGGTCCTGCTACGATCGATACATCAGTCTTATAGCATTCTGCCTTTGAGAAAGGTCCTGCTAGGATCGAAACATCAGTCTCAATTTTGAGAAAGGTCCTGCTAGGATCGATACATCAGTCTTATAGCATTCTGCCTTTGAGAAAGGTCCTGCTAGGAACGAAGCATCAGTCTCAATATTGAGAAAGGTCCTGCTAGGATCGAAACATCAGTCTCAATATTGAGAAAGGTCCTGCTACGATCGATACATCAGTCTTATAGCATTCTGCCTTTGAGAAAGGTCCTGCTAGGATCGAAACATCAGTCTCAATATTGAGAAAGGTCCTGCTAGGATCGAAACATCAGTCTCAATATTGAGAAAGGTCCTGCTAGGATCGAAACATCAGTCTCAATATTGAGAAAGGTCCTGCTAGGATCGAAACATCAGTCTCAATATTGAGAAAGGTCCTGCTAGGATCGAAACATCAGTCTCAATATTGAGAAAGCTCCTGCTAGGATCGAAACATCAGTCTCAATATTGAGAAAAGGTCCTGCTAGGATCGAAACATCAGTCTCAATATTGAGAAAGGTCCTGCTAGGATCGAAACATCAGTCTCAATATTGAGAAAGGTCCTGCTAGGATCGAAACATCAGTCTCAATATTGAGAAAGGTCCTGCTACATTTTTTTTTTTAAGAAAACAGAAAAGATGCTTGGGTGTTTTTCTTTACCTTCATGGGTGGCAACAAAGTCCAGACACTGGCTGACAAAGATGGGAACACCATCCCCAGTCAAGGGCTGGTCTTCCAGACTCGTGCCTCCTTGCTGCAAGATGAGCAGACAAAAAAGTCAGACCGTGCAGACAAGATTTTACGATACAAAGGCAGGAATCGAACCTCGGACAGGAATAGCCTCACAATTCCATTAATTTCAGTATCCCTGTGACTTTCAGTTTTGCTCTTTTTTTGGGGGGGGGAAGGGAAGGTGAAATGACAGCCGCATGAGGAGACACTCCTGACTGCAAGAACTCCAAGACACAAACTCTAGACAGAAAGATCTCAACCAAATACTGGAATATGCGTCTGCGTATCCGTTCGCGTGCAAAACCCCTCAATCATCAATCAATCAATGTCCAATGCGTTAACAAACGGAGGAGGTTTCCACTTACCGATGCCACTCTCTGGAGGGTCTCGTACCAGCAGTCTGCGGCCTGTTTGGTCTCTGCCCGGAGATAGATATTCCTGGCCAAAGAGAAAACAACATCAATCCACCTCTCATCAATCAGCAGGGAGAACTGGACGACAGGGAGACAGCTAAGGCTTGATACTCAAAACTACTCCTTGAAATTAATCCAAAAACTGTTGCAAACTGCTCACTGACTAACATGACCTGCAATACATAAATCTCAAAAGTTAGAGGGCCTGACGTTTTGATCATCGCGGGACCTTTGAGAAAGGTCCAGCTACATGTAGGATCGAAACGTCAGGCCCAAAGTTCCTGCCAGGATCGAAACATCAGGCCCAAAGGTCCTGCCAGGATCGAAGCGTCAGGCCCTCTAACTTTTGAAAACTACCCCTTCGTCTGTTCGTGGATACAAAATCCCCAAACAATAAAAAGACACGCTGAAAAAGGAGATGGCTTTCTGCCTCTCCTCCATGAAGAACAGGTAGAGATCAAAGCACCCCGACACTCGACCACATCATCGTCATAACCCTCCACACACAGAGAGCATGCAATCGTGCAGGTGCAACGTGTGATTGGTACGGATAAACAACAGACACGTAGTCATGGAGTGAGCAGGAATAGTGTCAGAGTGAAAACTTCTTGGCATATTCCTAGACAGTCGAGTGGGGTCTGAATATTTTGACTGTATTCTGACACAGAGATGTATTTAAGTGACTGACAAAATCATTTCCTGAGAATCACCGAAGGCCAATAAATTGTGCGACTGCGAGTGAACGCTTACGCAACTGAGATAAGCAACTGTGAGTGAGCGCTTGCGTGACCGAGAGATTCAGGGCAGGGGTGCAGGCGCGCTTAATTTTTTAGGGTTTTATCAGATAAAAATGAGCAGTTTGAGATACCCGTTTGACATAAAATTTTAAAAAAACATTAAAAATAAATGAATAAATAAAATCACGGTACATTTATGTCAGTCTTAAATCCCTGACAATTCCCACAAATTAAATCTATAAAAATCTATGACAAAAAAAAATTTAAACCAAAAAATCACATCATTTCCAAAAATCAGAAAATTTCAGGAAACCTTGCATCCTTGCTGACAGCATTCTGAACACTTTCACTGTGCTGCAACTACATTCACGCTGCATTCAAGAGCTAATGCACCATCAGTAAAGGGGGAAGAATTATTCGAGGCGAGTTCCAAGCACACTCTAAGTATTCAAACAGCATTTTGAAAATTCCTCAGTCCGGTCGATTCTGACTGATTCCTGAAGAGTACGTACACGTAGTGACATGGCCTAATGCAAGCGACTTA
This sequence comes from Luidia sarsii, assembly GCA_949987565.1. Classification (NCBI taxonomy): domain Eukaryota; kingdom Metazoa; phylum Echinodermata; class Asteroidea; order Paxillosida; family Luidiidae; genus Luidia; species Luidia sarsii. The sequence goes on along the minus strand of OX465102.1, from coordinate 21,664,289 downwards.
CTTTCCAGGAAGCACCATGGAGAGTGTGTGGCTGTAGTCAGTAGCAGCTACACTGTCCGTGTCCTGCCGACCTGCAACCAATGCAACATGGCAAAGACAAGATTAGGATCATATTGCCATCATTCCAATCAACACAGTTGCTTCAAGTCTATTCAACCGGAGCGATTTCAAGGAAGAAAACTGAAACTGCAGCCAAAGCCTCGTACAAAGCCACAGCTTTACACCTAGTCCGAGCTGTAGACATAGCCATACCAATAGCCAGGAGTCCAAACAATATCAAGTGGCTTCAGCCAGAGCTATTGCCTTGGCCTTCAGTCTTAGCCTAGGCCACAGTCTTAGCCGCAGACATACGGTAGCCATACCAACGGCCACAGCAACACCTATAGCCATTGGCATACGGTAGCCATTGGACATTGGAAGAAGAGAAGGTCTGTGAGAAAGCTCTCCCTTGCAGATGGCAGTAGGAAAGAGTGTCTATGCAGGATCAATGCAGGGAAACAAGGTCTGTGAAATAGCTCCAAAGTTTGGCTGGTTTAGATATTTTTTAAGGGGGGGGGGTTAGAATGTGTGGACGAGACTACTCACTCATGGAGATGAGTTTCCTAAGGTCAATGTCCTCTAGCTCATCATTAGCAATGGAATAGGACACCAGGGACTTGCCCTGTAGGATGAACCACAGCCTCTGCCAGTTGGTCTGTAAACACATCAAATAAGAGGGTTAGTGAAGGCATTATTTAACTACACAACCTTGCTTTTAGTAGATGGCGCACAGCCAAGCATATATTAGTAACGCACTAACACTACAATGGAACAATTGTGGCAGATCAGATCATTGTTATGCCTTATCGTGACTACCACCTGAAACATTTATTCTATGAGGCTGAAACTACATGTATACATTTTTTTTTTAAAGGGTAATACCGGTATGTTTGATAACTTACAGTAGCTGCCCCTTCTTTTTTGTGCAGGAAACCCGCCTGCAGAAAATCCTGCAGATAGAATACCAAAAAAAAGAAAAGAAGTTATTTCACAATGACTTTGCCATTGTGGGGTAAGCACCAGTATCATCAGTGCTTTGACCACTTAACTGCATTGGAAAAGAATGACAAATTCACTTGTTAGCAACCAACTTCTTTGACTTGATGACGAATACACCAATCCAGTAGGCCAAGCCACCGCACACATCATGTCACGATCACCAACACGCCGTGCACATGCCCATAGAGACTTTGGTGTTGGAAAAGGCCAAAAATATACATTTCGTCTCTTGCCAGGTTATCGAGAGTCAGTATTACAATGAAAATAATAAACACCGTTTGACCATGGGTAAGGATAAAACTCGGGTTGGCCAAGGAATTGTCTGATACATACGAAACAAAAGTAAACACATCGAAAAGGGTGCAGTAAAGAATACAAAATTTAAAACGTTATGTTGGACAACATGGTGGCAATTGGTCGGGCCTTAAATCGCGCGTTGTGATTGGTCAGTTTGTCCAGGGGCGGGCCTCCTGGATCCGACTATTGATGGGCAGTTCTTACCTTGTTTAGGCTCTCCCACATGCACACCAATGAGTGAATCTATAAAGGAAACCAACAACCAGGTCAGTTATACCGTACGACAGCTGTGTACAAGTCCACACCATTCAATATCACATGAAAATGTGGCTGGTTTTGCTAGGATTTCATTGGGGTTTTTTTTTTCTTCCACGGAAGATCTTTCATGTGCAAGTATTATTTGTGCCTCAGAGATTCTGAGTCAATTACAGGGTGAGCTGCGTTAATGCCGATGGCTAGCGCCGAAGCTTTGGGCATCAATGTGTCTGCATGCATAGAAGCAAATACCACATATTGATGCCCTTCATAATGGCTGGGATTGGACCTAATGACAAACATGTAGTCATGACTGTGGCCATACCTATGGCCACAACCATATCCAAAGATGTTGCCATAACAAAGGCCACAACCATATCCAAAGATGTAGCCATAATAACCAAGGCCACAACCATAGCCAACTCTATAGCCATACCCAAGGTCATAACCATACATTTAGCTGTCGCATTAACCAATGCCATAACCATAGCCATAGATGTAGATGTAGATGTAGCAATAACCATAGCCATAACAGTAACTACATGCATACTCACAGCTATAACCATAGCTGCTCCCAAACACCAAAGCCATTCCTGTAGCCATAGCTACAGCAATATCCATAACCATAGCAGGGCTCAAAATATCCACTAGACCGTGGACCGAGTCAAGTGATTTCAGCATTGGTCTATAGTGCAGAGTGTGACTGTACTGGACCGACTGTCTAGTGTTTTTTGTTCATGCACCATGAAGAAAATGGCACTCAAATACATGTAGAACTTGATCTGTACATGTACAAGTAAACAGCATTTTCTTATGACCATTTACCCTTTCATTACGTGCAAGATTTTTATTTTTTTCCTTATCTATGGCACAGGTCTTGTAAAAATAATGTAGTTCAGGTCCAGTAAGAGTCTTCAGTTACTAGACCTATTGTCTAGTCCATTCATTTCTGAAATTCGAGCCCTGCATAGCTGTAGCCATAGCCATATCCATACCCATAGGCATGGTCCCAATTGGTTTCAAGCCCTAATACCAAAAGCCAGAGCCAGCTCACCTTGGCTAGGGATACCATCCAACTCTTGCGGGCCGCTTCTGTCTCGGCTGACAACAGGAAAGATTTCCCAACAGTGGTGCTGATCTCAAAACAAAACTTGTGCCTGTAAAAAAACAAATGTCATTGGTCGACAATGCTACAAGCATACAGTACTGTGCTTGTACATGTAAGTGGCCTATACATGTATCTAACTTCCTGATACCGGTACTGGTACATTTGCACAAATCCAAATTTCGACCTGACAAATTTTGTAACTGACTCAAAAGGAAGTAAATACCAGTATCAGACATGCTGTGAACTTTTAGCGCCTGGAATGCTGCCATTTTCATGAAAAGTGTAATTTTGTTTGAATTTTCAATGGTCATTTTAAAACGACTTTTTGGGGGAAAAAACATGCTTACCAGCCTTAAAACCCCTACACACCATTTACACAAATTAAACATGGTCCATACACAATTACCGACGACTGTTTCGAGATTTACTCGCAATTTTCCAGTTTAAATGTACGGTGGCGGTATTAAAAATTCTGCTACGTGCATTTTATAATCCTGGAAGCTGACACAGTTTGATGAAAAAACTAGCCAGTTTTTCACCATTTTCTCGCGACGTGGTTATCGGATTGAGCTGAAACTTTCACAGGTGTGTTATTTCATGCATATGCTGGATTAGACAAAGTATGGACGCGTTTCTAAGACCTTTAACAATGGTGTGTAGGGGCTTTATGAAAGAGTTTGCAATGCAGAGACTAAAACAGTCCACCAATGGCTGCTATGCTAGACTATAAACGAATCGGTATAATGATTCACATACACCTTAGATTTGTAACAGTATGCCACTGACCATGACCTCAGAGTGACACCCACCCCCCCTCCCCATATCACAACAACTCTGTAACCCTCGACTTGTACCAGTCTGCTAGAGAACTCTGATCATTGACTTACCCGGGCTTTGGCTCAGCAATAGCAATGAGCACCATATCAATGCCCTCGATAGTACTCTTCACTGGCTGATTCTGAAAGAAATTTTTTTAAAAGATCAATGCACAAACACAGAGAGCTGTTAGACAAAAGTCGCCGATGGACTGGACTACATGTATGTGCATCTCATTTGCATTTATTGCTGATTTCCTGTGGATTTTGTTTTTCTCCAACTCCCGAATACAGAAATGATGCAAACAAATGATGAGCCTATCAAAAGCTTATTGGCTTATGACTGCAGAGGCAGAGTGCACACTACCCGAAATGTTGAGTTACCGGCTCTTTTTAGAGCCACACAGAGCTCCTTTTGGAAAGAGAAGCGTTACATGCTGTCACCACAAACGTTCCACCTACAGTAGTATTTCCACCATGTAAACCCTCAAGTCTTATCGAGTTTGTGTGTTGTCGACAGCAGTCAGAATTGGCAGTGTGCTGAGTTGTCCATCTCCGAGAGTAGCCAGGGAGGTCCTACATGTATCTTGTTAACATTTCTTGATGACATGCTCATGGGTTTGGATATTGGCGCGTGATTTCATCTAAATTTCCGCATCGTATTTGGTCTCAACCTTTCTTAGTGTTCTTCTTCCTTTCCCTTTGCTTCCCATTTTCTTTCTGTCTCTGATTGTTGCTACATGTATGATCAGTCTGATTATAACCATGACCACGACCAACCTTCTCCTCAAAAAGGCTGAAGATACCATGCCTCAAGGTGCAGTATCGCCTCAGAAAATCTGCAGAACAAAAATAACATCAGTCACCATCAACGCCTTGTAAATCTGCCTGACCGATGTATCTTGTATATAATCTGCCTTTAAGAAAGGTCCTGCTAGGATCGAAACGTCAGGCCCACTTAATTTTATGATTTGCATTTTGGTAATTTTAGTCAGTAAGCAGTTTGCAACATTTTTGTATATCACTTTTGTATATAATCTAGTTGTTACCAAATTTAAATGTATGATCTATTTATTTTTTCCAAATAGAGAAGGTGATGTGCCTTATAAGAGAGGTTACATTGGGGATAGTTTCTTTCCTTGTAGCCTTTTTAACCTTCAAACCTTCCCCCAGCTATTCACAGCTGGGTGGACCGAGAGGGTTTTTTCCCCAGCTTCTGGTCTGAATGGGATTCGTAACGGCAAGCTTACGCGCTGCAGAGAAACGCTCTAACCGTTCAACCAAGAAATGCCCTCGGTAGTCTCCTCTCTGCTCCACGCACTGAGCCCAACCAAAACTGACCCTTCTTGTTGTTGGCCTGCGTGAGCAGGTAGCCTTCCTGGTAGATATCCTCCTGCTTGCTCTCAGGCTTAGCGATGGGCACAGTCCTCTCTGGCCTAGGCAGAGCCTTGGACGCCAACCCGTCCGACTTGGGTGGGAGAACTTCTGCAGAACAGTACGGAGTTTGAAAGACAATTCCCACAAAATGAATACATAATTTGCTGGATGCCTTGCAGAAAGGCATATCAGGTCAACAGAAGGTCCCTAAGGTCATTTTGTTGAATGACCCATCAGGCCTATATTCTATTTCATATGCACTTCAAACCTATCCACATTCAGTGTTCACAAATTACGTCATGATGAAGTAAAAACTAATTGCAAAATGCAAAAAAACGGACCAGTTGGAATTTGCTCCCAGCAGAAGGGCATAAAGTGATTTCAGCACTTACATGTACATACATTGTACATGTAAATGTATGCTCTTCTGCTGGTCACCAGACAATATAAACCAGGAGGGCAAACCCCAAAGGTTTTTTCTCATGGTTTAAAAAGTGCTTACACAGCATTTCTCTGTCTTACTGTTCCAATGAGATTTGAAGGTTTGCATGGTGAGAATATCAGGACAAATAGGTTTGCGGAGACACCATGTAAATTCTCTTTTGTGAGTAAGTGTGGTTCTGAAAAAAACCGGAGGAACTCGACGTTTCGAACAGTATACTCTGCTCGTCTTCAGGAGAATGCTGGATTCCAACTGGGAGTGGGACTTGTTCCAACTTACTCAACCTACATTACACCAACCAGGCAGAATTGGACTCCCATCTTCTGATGATAATCTTCTGTCTATTCCTACTGGTTCAAAATCTGTCAGCAGTACTGTAGATCGTTCTCTACAGACGGTCCCTAACTGTGGAACTCTGTCCCCATCAACACCAGGAATGCTCCTTCTGGCATCATTTTCAGGAAATGTTTTTGGTGCTCATAAACACAGTCTGTCTCACAGTCTCTGTTTGTTTGTCTAAACATTTTGCACAGCGTTTTGATCTTTTTGTAAAAGCACTTTGTAAATTTAAATACCTGTTATTATTATTATCATTATCCCCTTGAATTACATTCTCAACAATTGGGAGGGGGGAAATCACAAGTTTCCCAGTCATTTTTGTTTTTTCATTTATTGGTTTGTTTGAAATTGGGAAAAAAGTTGCGTCCACTATATAATCCCTGCAGATACATGTATACAGCAGTTCATGGTAGAACGCTTCTGACTGGTATCCTCACAAAAACATAGTTGACTATTTGGGAAGGCTGCCATCTGAGGGCTGGATAGATCAGATGCTAACAATGCTGGCACTTGAAACCAGAGGTCTCGGGTTCAAGGCCCGCTCCAGCCATTTTTTTTCTTTCGAAATTTGTCAAAGGTGTTCAAACATTCCAAGTCAGTTTTCCCTATTCTTTATACGACAGTACAGATCTATAGACCCCAAGAATTACAAACTATGAGTAAAGCAAAAATGAACTGATGGGATTACTGCAGTAGAGACAGGAAGCAATGTGATAACTTACGGAGGTTAAGATTCTGGTTCAGAAATTCCTGGGGAAGAAATGAAAAAAGGGGAAATATTACTCAATAAGGACGCAAACATTTGAAGGACAACTGCTTCTTATTGCAACTGACTGCAGCTTAACCCATATCCACCGAGTTACGGGATTTCCCGTAGAATGCACAAAAGCTACAAACGCCGTCGTCATTTTTTTAGGTTTGTGAAAATTATGGTGTTATCTCTTTCACTGTCCTGTGGATATGGTTTATGATATCTTAGATTTTCTTGTATCATAATAAAGTAGATTTCATACTATTTCCACTGGTATATACATGTGTGGTTTGTTTGGGTTTTATGTTTTGGGAAAAGCTGTTATTGAAACTGTCATTGAAAATGTTCTCTTGTAGTGCACGTTTTTGTGGTTTGAGTGTGATAGCTGGGGCTTAGGCGGGAACACTGTGTATGTGCTGTGAACAGTCAGGCAGATATGAGTTAATGTAAAAATTATCCTCTGAGATGTATGACTGTTAAATTGGTTGATTGCTTCTGACAGTCTTAATTTATTCATACCGGGCCATTTTCCAGTGCCCATGACTGCCACACCATTTCTTTTTTTCAATAATGTGCCATTTCCAAAACTCGTTCAACAATCAGGAAAAATAAATACCTGGGATTATAAAACCAAACTGTATACAATGTGTACAAGTGAGTCAAACATGGCACAATCGGATGCCTGTGTGACTTTTATCATGTATTATGTACCAGTATTGTTTTGCTGAAAAGAGTCTTTGTTTAAAACTTGGACAATAGTGGTGCCCGTATTCGGAGGGCCCCGTCGCATAGCAACACCTCCAGCTCTCTGAGTTGGGAGGTCCTGGCGCAAAGTGGTCCATCACAATGACCGCTACGTTGGAGTACATGCACCTTCCTTCCATGGTGAAACTTTACAGAGAGGTTCAGAGAAAACAACAGTCCCATGAAGAAAGCAACAACTCATGAACCATCAGACTGGGTTGGAATTCTCCACTGAGGGGGATTTGTGAGTGCTCTTTTGCCACTGACAATACTCAATTGCCTTGGGCACAGCATTCAATACCAGTGAGCAAAAAATGCCCTCCAAACAACGGTTTTCTCCACTTACCACAACGGCGTGGAAATCGCTGGCTGCGGCAACCTCAGTGGCTGAAATAACACAGAAATGACAACACCGCTTGTTATTTTGTCATTCCAAAAGTACTTCACAAATGTTGCAAACTGCTCACTGCACAGTGTATGCAAATCTAAAAAAAAGGGGGGGGCCTGACACTTTGATCCTCACAGGACTTTTCCTCAAAGACCAAATTTTCTTAAAATAATTCTGCACTCTGTTGGAGTTTGATGAGAATGCAGGCTATTGATGGAAGGCAGAAAGTCAGATCTGTGGTGAACAGTGTGCCATGTGAATGCGAACCCTTTTTGGAGTACACACATTTAAAAAAAATGAACGAGGCCTGTCCATTCAATCCAAGCAATACCTTTCTCAAATACTGCCCTCTAGAAAGGTTCTGCTAGCATCATAATGTCAAATTTTACAATTCTTTATAAAGGGGTCTGACATTTCAATATAAGCAATACCTTTCTCAAAGACTGCACTCTAAGAAAGGTTCTGCTAGCATCATAACTTCAAATTTACAATTCTTTATAAAGGGGTCTGACATTTCAATCCAAGCAGGAGCTTTCACAGAGGTCATTCTGCTAGGATCAGAACGTCAGGCCCTCCTCATTTCACGATAAAGTCGATGACAGAAAATAATTTTAAACAAACAAAGGAAAAACTGAATGGGAACTTTTGAAAAAAATTGAAAAAAAAACCGCAAAGAAAACTTTGACTGGACCGGGACTTGAACCCGAGACCTCTGGATTAACGTACCAGTGCTCTTCCATCTGAGCTATCCAGCCCTAAGACGGTGGCCTTCCCTAATAGTCAACTAGTCTTTGCCGGGGTGGGGGCACCAGTGCAGTCAGAAGCAATTGAACCATTAACTGCCGTATATCTCCAGGGATAACACCCGTCCATTCAGAAGCAAACAAGCAATTGTTGTAAACCTGGCTACTTCAGCAGTTTGGGGATCACACAAAGTGGATGCAGCATTTTTCAATTCAAGTCCAAAACAACAAAGGGAAATTTGACTGGGAACTAAAAGAAATTTGGGTAATACACAAAATTATTGCAAACTGCTAACTGATACCAAATGACCCAAATGCAAAACTAAAAAAAAGAAAAGTAGAGAGCCTGAAAAAAACCCAAATGGAAATGAGAGAAATTCTCACCTGTTTTTCCATCCTCCCTGGCATAGCCCACCTGCATATAAATAGAACGCATAGTGACTTTCCAATAGCAAAATTCAGTGTGCCAATAAACCACTACGCCTCTATGGAAATCCTTTGGGACAACTGCCGGACTGGCTGTCTCGAGCAAGGTGAAAGTACCATATGTACAGGTTAACAACAAAGGCAAGGAGTGACCTGCTCAACCTCCCCTCACAAAGAGATACTGTAAGATGTCCCTGACAGAGAGACGGCATGATTATGCATTAGCATCATGAATCATCACAGTCTCCATGAAGAGGCAATGTCACTGCGTTGAAGGATGGTGTCTTTCCTTTGTGAAAAATCATTCCCAATCACCAGATAACTGTGTGATTAAATGACTCCAGAACTGACTGATTGCGAACAATTTCAGTTGTCTGTAATACATGTATACTTACATGTAGGCCTAAAGTACACACACCCTGTACATGTACATGTACATACATGTAACATGTACTTGTTTTCCTCCATAAGCTGATGCACTTTTATGGAGGTCTTAGGTTGGTAACCATGTCAAATACACTCAAAGTACATGTAGGTCATGATTTGGAGAAAATGAATGCATACATTTCTGGGAACGGGTAACGCTTCCCTGGAAAACATGCTGGAAAGTTCATCAAAAATAACCTAAAAACAGGAAATACTACACATTCACGTCTGCATCTGCTTTTGCAGAATCACTTCCATGGAAGTTTGGACAAGCGTTACTTCCTTTCCAATCTCCGGCACACAAGATTGCTGTTATCATGCCCAATAACCGACCTCAACACATTGACATTCGGTTCCTACATGAAGCACGACCTCTCTCGAAAGGCAAGATGACAAGAAAGAGAGCACAGATTTTTTTTTTTTTTTTTTTTTTAAATCGCCCCAAACAAGTCTGAAAAGCCACTCAAGGTTAAAGGTATACAGGTACATGTATATCTAAATTAACTTGGGGTTAAACAAATGGGTATTGTTATAAAACCCATGGTGTATATCCTTTTTGGGACCAAAAATGGTTAATTTAGCCAAAAAAATGTTATAGTTTGGTCCGAAAATTATGCGCCCCACTTTGGAAACGAACTTACTACTGTACGTCCCATACAGAATGTGTGTTTAGGCTTGAGGTCGTGAACTTTGCACTGGCCCTGCATTATCTCTATTGACTATCAGCCGTAAACACCGCATTATCGTATGCGCAGTAGTGCACTTTATCGTCCCAGCATTCCGATCACCTCGCTCAGCTGCTTTTGGTCTGTATGTGACGTCACATGCTCACAGGGGGGATTTTTGGGTGCAGGGCGAAAACATGGACTTTTTTCAATGTTTTTGGACGAAATTAGGTGCTAACAATCTTTTTTAAAACGCAGTGGCTGTTGTTACGGCAGTCGTCCGTGTGGTTCCCTGACTTGATGGTATTTGTCAGCATTGCAGGCTATATATAGTTGAACCAGTCTATTAGCTGATAGTCTGGTTCCAAGAGCTAAACATCCTGACAAATACTGTGAAGTCAGGGAACCACACGGACGACTGCCGTAACAACAGCCACTGCGTTTTTAAAATGAATCCTGTAGGCATATTGATTATATTGTGTACCTACACAAACGGTACATGTACATCATGTACATGTATTGTACTGGTACATGAAAATGTATGTGTGCCTATACAAATGTACATGTACACTGTACATGTATGAAGGCCACAATCAACACTAGAGGGCGCTGGACAAGTGCATGCTATTCTGTACCATAATCAGACAGCATGCTCCAAGTTAGGCTCTTGTGCACACTCCTATGGAGGTGTACCCTGTAACTCAATTGTATCGGAGTATAAGCTTTTATTACTTGGATCTTCACTTACATTGGCGCCGGAGAAGACAAGCTGCATGCACTCCTCCAGGTTGCAAATGGAAGCTGCTCTGACAAGATTCTGTCGTCAGAACAGAAAGTAGGAGGAGGGGTGAGTAAATTCTCATCAAATATTAATATGAAGTAAATAAAAAAAACTGATGCCAACAGCTCACCGACTAAAATGACCTGCAATACATGAATCTCAAAAGTTAGAGGGCCTGACATTTCGATCCTAGCAGGACCTTTTTCTCAAAGGCAAAAAAGAAAGGTCCTTTTGAGAAAGGTCCTGCTAGAATCGAAACAACAGGCCCTCTAACTTTCGAGATTCAGATATTGATATGAAAGAGGGTCGCAAATATCTTTGCTTACTAAAGTTTCTGAACCCCCACATCTTTAAAGCCAAAAGTCAAGTTCTTATGAGAGGCTCACCTTGTCCATGCTCTTCTCTGTGACTGGTCTGGCCTTGCAGTACTTCCGATCCTTGTACTTGCTCAGGATAAACACTTGCCTCGCCTCACTACGAATGGAATAGGACATAGGTCAGCATTATATCTGATAATGATGACATTCTAGTGATTATTAAGGCCACAGGAATTCTTAACCCTAACCCCCTAGTTCCGTTACTTAGAACCCTCCTCAATCCTTCACAATCCTCCTGTGTAAATTTTACAATCTTCCTCAATCCTCCCCTGTCCTCCGGTGAACATTGACAGCCTTCATCAATCCTCCGCAATCCTCCAAGATCTCATTGTAGCATGCTTCCTCAATCCTCCAGTGTAAATTTAACAACTTTCCTCAATCCTCCGCAATCCTCCAACTGGACATTTTCTCACCTGCCTCAATCCTCCACAATCCTCCAACACAACCCGGAGGATTATCGAGGATTGAGGAAGGTCAAGGATTTATGTCATTAAGCCAAGTTGTGGTCCAGTACCGGTACATGTATAACAGAGTACAGCAAATCCAGCCTTTACAAAGCTCACACGTTTGGAAGATCATGAAGTAATACGAGAATGCAGTGCAGTCAACAACCATCTTCATACTGACTAAAATAACCATAAACACACAAGCTAAAGACCCCGGTGTGTTTATCTCACACACGTATCCTCCCCATTCCCTAATCTTATAACATCCCTCAACCATGTAAGTCCTATTATCAGTAGGAATCCAGATTATGGCCTTTCCTTATTACCCACTGCTCTACAGTCCCCTGACCTCCCCACAGACACAAGATGAGAGCCCACTCACAGACTGTCATCGGACATGGGTTTTTCGCCGTCCTTCAGGTTGGCTTCCCAGAATGCATTGGCCCGGTCGTTGCCCAGTTCCAACATGACCTGGACCAGAGCGGCCGTCCACACCTTGGTGTCCATCTTGAGGGAGCGCACTTTGGACACGTGCACTCCCAGCTTTCTGTGGAGACCTGCATCGGTCAAGAGAAAGTAACACAAATGGGACAGTGGCTCCGGCAAGCACGATGTGCCGTCTACACTACATGATCCCCACTCCCGGTTAGAATCCAGCAGTCTCCTGAAGACGAACAGAGCGTACTGTTTTGAAACATCGAGTTCCTCCGGTTTCTTTTTTTTTCAGAACCACACACACTACTCACAAAAGAGAATTTTGCATGGTGTCACTGCAAACCAATTAGTTCTGCTATTCTCAGCATGAAAACCTTTAAAATCTCATTTAACATTGATCTGCTCACAATGGTTTTGGTAAATGGAACCAAGAGCCTTCAAAATGGTTTCTCTGCATCCGTTTTTTCCCCCATGTTTGCTTGACAAGGACTTTAGCCTGTGCTGGTTACTGACCAGACGGCCTTTGACACCCACGGCTAGCCCACCACAAGACAATCAGGCCTTCCCAGTACGAAAATAAAAAAAGAATGTGGTTAGCAATTGAGGTCAAATGGTGGGTGTGTCACGGCACTTCCTGTCAATCAGAGCATGAGCGGTGCATTGCGGGATTAAAACAAAAATGATGTGATTCGTTGAAGCATTCCCACACACACACTGCCACAAATCAACATGAAGTCTCACTCTAGCCTTAATGGAGTCCAAATTGTAATTTACTTTCCACTAATAATCTTTTTTATTCTTTTTCCAGACACGGAAAAAAAAAGTCGCGATTCAAATCGGGATCCAAATAATCACGTTTATTTGGTGTAGTGGAAACGACCCTAGAGTGCCATGGAATAATCAAACTAAAAAAAAAAACTCACCTGAGCAATTTTTGCAAATACTGATGCCCATGTTGATGGAGGCCCAGTCAGGATCTGAGAGAAAACAAAGGCCAATGAAATGATACATGAAAATACATGCATTGGTTGAAATTGCAAAGAAAGTCTGACAAGACCGGGACTTGAGCCAGAGCCAGTCGTTTAACCTCTTGAGCACGGGATTATTTCAGTGTCAATGGCTGTCACAGTGCCATTTCCAAAACTCGCTCAACAATCGGAGAACAATATACCTGCGAATTAAATTCAGAGGTCTGTGTGGCTTTTGTCACTTGAGGGATTATCAGGCCTCAAAGAGGGGCCCTTTGTGTGTACATGTAGTACAATGGAGTGTACCAAGATGTGTAGTGTGGGTCCAAGAAGCATGTGTACTGATACCCTCTGACAGCAGACATGCCTCCACTCCAGCGGACAAATCTTGCAGGTGGACGGCCTAAACTGACCGCGCAATTTGCGGTGAAGGAGGTGGATGCATTCCACGGTCTGTCCAGCGACCGTATTGGCTGTGGGGCGTGCCACCACGCTGTCTTCCGTAGGAGCGCTGAGTCCCCCGATCATCCAAAATGAAGCCCGACAATAGCGCCATTGTTACCGCTAATCTGGCAATTTCATGCAGCAACTGACCTCAAAACAGGTGTTTGTCATGCTAAATATTGCTGAAAAAAGAGCCTTTAATTAAAATTTGGACAATAGCGGTGTCCGAATTTCGAAGGTCCCACAGCGGCTACAGCCGTCATCCATCTGCAAGGGGTTAAAAAACCATCATGATCAGACTCACCCTTCATGCTGCAGTCTGCGCAGAACCTGTTGGATGGGTTCTGCTGAATCTTCTCCAAAATCTGGGGCAGGAGAAGACAATGACGACGACAAAACTTAAATCTCTTGTGAATCATCGACCCTTTGTCTCTCTCTCTCTCTTGTCCATCATTTTCAGTGAAGACCAATGACATTGCTCAAAATCCTGTTTTGTGTGTGTGTGCATGAGTGGCTGATAAGGCTTATGCGAGCTGTAAAGCCATTCCCGCATGTAGAGCACACATGGTCTGCAGTTCTTTATTATAACTGTATATATATGCCAACCACCAACCCTCCACCCACCAACCCTCAGCCCACCAACCCTCTGCCGACCAACCCTCCACCCACCAACCCTCCACCCACCAACCTTCCACCCACCAACCCTCCACCCACCAACCCTCCATCCAACAACCCTCCACCCACCAACCCTCCAACCCTCCACCCACCAACCCTCCACCCACCAACCAACCCTCCATCAAACAACCCTCCACCCACCAACCCTCCACCCATCAACCCTCCACCCACCAACCAACCCTCCACCCACCAACCTTCCACCCACCAACCCTTCACCCACCAACTCTCCACCCACCAACCCTCCACCCACCAACCAACCCTCCATCAAACAACCCTCCACCCACCAACCCTCCACCCATCAACCCTCCACCCACCAACCAACCCTCCACCCACCAACCTTCCACCCACCAACCCTTCACCCACCAACTCTCCACCCACCAACCCTTCACCCACCAACCCATCACCCACCAACCCTCCACCCACTATCCCTCCACCCACCAACCCTCCACCCACCAACCTTCCACCCACCAACCTTCCATCCACCAACCTTCCACCCACCAACCCTTTTGGGTTGCTCAATGCACGATTTCCCCTATTCTTCCCCGAGTTCCCTGCGGAGGAGAAATGGCACTGTAATGACGGGACACAAAATGTGGCTTGCTCACCGAGTGGTCTGACAGACCCTCCTGGATGGCGTCTCTGAATGCCTCCAGCCAGTCCTTGCACTCCTGGGGATTCTCCAAGGTCAATCTGTCCGGAGGTCAAAGGCCAGAGGTTACAATGCATAGCCAGACACATTCGATCTTTGAAAGCACTGAACGGTACATGACGGCTCTCGGGAAATTTCTGACCTTTTTGGGGAGAAGATCTCAGAGAAAAATAGCAAGTGTTGTGAACATATGACTTGAAATTTCATATTGACTTGAAATGATGAAAAGGTTGAACATTATGAAGGAGGGGAGGGAGTCGGAGAGAAAGGGTGTTATGGATGGGAGAGTTGATTTGGGGGCTGACATGGCTGAGGAGAATGTAATACAATGGAAGTTTTGCCCAAATTGATGTACGGGTATAAGTGGCATTGTATCGTCAGTGCTTTTCAAAATTGCATGCTGCCAAAATCAAGGCAGCTCGGACGGGATTCGAACCAGCACCTTCTGCTTTCTAGTGCAGACGTCTTAACCACTTGACCACTGAGCTGGCTGGGTTGAGCAGTGGATTCGCTTCTGTAAAAGCAGCGGGTCCCACGTTGCATGACAGATATCATAAGATTTTTGAGTTGTGGGAGAATGAATGGACATGAGTGTTCACAGTGGTTCAATGAGGCTTTGCCCCTGCTCAACGTGATATACACTGAATGCTCAGTGCTTTGCCCGATGACTGACGACAAAATGTCAGGCAGCTCAATTCAAGACGTCTGGGGCTGTATGGGTAGAGGAGGCTACTGGCGCAGGGGAGTGACTCACATGGAGATCTTGGTCGGCGTGGCCAGCTGTATCTTGTTCTTGGGCAGTTCCTTGACTGATGCCAGCTTCATCTGGATCTCCAGGATGGCCACAGCAGACTCAAAGTCCTGCACAAATGACCCATTCAAAAAAAATATTCAGCCTCAGAGAGCAAGCCCACGGGGGCTTTTTAAAAGTATATTGGGTTTTGTTCTTTAATTAAAAAAAAATCAAGGCCCTAAAGTTCGGTTCCTGAAAGGACTTTTTCTCAGAGGCATTTTGCCCTTGAGGGGTCCTGCTAGGATAAAAACATCGGGCCCTGTGCATTGTTCTGGTTTGCATTTTCGTCATTTTAGTCGGCAAGCAGTGTGCAACATTTGTGTACATTACTCCAATTCAAGTTGTGTGCGGTATTCTTTTAGAGATCCCAAATTCTTGGGTCTTTTTTTTTTCCAAGTAAACGCTCGGATCTAAGTTCTGCTGAGATTGTTTACATTGGTAAAGCTAGAGTGATAGAGCACAAGTACCCAGGTACATCAAACCAGACGCTAGGGCCTAATTCTATGGCTCTGCTTAGCGCAGAATCCTGCGCTTAAGGGACGCTGTAAGCACAAAATTCATTTCATGGATCGCGCAAGCAAGGATTCGGCGCTTACAGAGCTAGCGCGGAAATTCTACGGAGGATTTTCCATACGCAACAACAGGGGAAAATGGTCGTCATCCGTTGAATTCGATGACCAAAATTTTCAAGAGCAACTGCGAATTCAGACAAAACCCCTAGACAAAAATTAATGTTTAATTCTTTTTCTTTTTTTCCTATTCCAGGCAGGGAACCAATTTACGTATGCGCATAGTGAATAACTTTGCGCATACGGCAGCGAGAAATAATAATGGCCGGGAAATACGCTTACGTTAACCACGGAACTTTTGATTCAGCAAGCACAGATTCTACGCTTACAGTAAGCAGAGCCATGAAATTTGGCTCAGGTTACAATCCCAACCTAGTCATTTTCTTTTTCCATAATTTTTGTCGGCTTAATTCCTGCTCAATTTCCTTTCTTATAATTGTTTTAATTTTGCTCTTTACATCAAGGATTTCCTACCATTGCTGTGCTGTACATCAACATCTTTTCCCCTTTGACTGCAATGAACCTGTAAGGAGATTAGTAAAGGGAATTGTGGTAAGTCTCAGTCATTAGTGAATTCAAGCAACATACAGCTACAATCTTTCAGTGGGGAAAAGCAGAGGCTTTCCATAATGTTTACCTTTTCTGATGGTAGCCCTCTACTTTCATGTAGCCCTGCAAAGAGGAAAAGAAACAAAGAGGGAAAAGCTGAGGAAAAGGCCCAGACTAAGTCTAAAGCAAAATGCCAGACACAAAGGGCAAGACAAAGCCTGATACAGAGCATAAGAATGAGCCTGAGACTGAGCCTGAGACTGAGACTGAGCCTGAGACTGAGCGTGAGACTGAGACTGAGCCTGAGACTGAGCCGGAGACTGAGCCTGAGCCTGAGCCTGAGCCTGAGCCTGAGACTGAGCCCGAGCCCGAGCCTGAGCCTGAGCCTGAGACTGAGCCTAAGCCCGAGCCTGAGCCTGAGCCTGAGCCTGAGCCTGAGCCTGAGCCTGAGACTGAGCCTGAGCCCGAGCCTGAGCCTGAGCCTGAGACTGAGCCTGAGCCCGAGCCTGAGCCCGAGACTGAGACTGAGCCTGAGACTGAGCCTGAGACTGACCCTGAGACTGTGCCTGAGACTGATTCTGAGACTGAGCCTGAGACTGAGCCCGAGATAAACCATAAGACAAAGCCTGCGATTATATCAAAAGAGGGGGGGGGAACTAAGATTCTCACAGCAGAGAGAGGAGCTCACCTTTTTGTCAGGACAGGTCATGTCTCCTCCAATGGGAAACCCACCAGGGGGAGGCTGTGTATCAAACCAATTGATTGCTTATTGATTACCGGGTAATCATCAGAAGACAGTAAATCAACTGCTACGTTATGATACGGTTTCTCTTTTAGAAGTGGATTTGTGCCACATTAATGGGGTTGGGCGTTTGCTATACATGTATTTACATGTAGGCCATATTTTATCAATTTCCATGAACTAAATGAGTTACATAAGTTATCACGAAACACACTTTTGACTAAATTGTGTGTGCCTACTGGTACATACCGGTAGTACATACATGTTTGGGCTCTTTTTTCATGATTAATACTTTATGAAATTTCATCAACTTTACGTATTACACATTTTTCATTATCTCCATCTGTCCATACTTTATGAATTTTCATGAACTATAGTACAGGTGTACCTGTTTCAAAAATTGTTTCATCCAATGCATGATAACAAATGTTTCATAAACTGCACATTGATTTTTTTTACTTTTTGCTGTAAAGTGCATGTTCTAGCTTTTCTTTAACCTTACCTTATATGCAAGAATAGCCTGCATCAAGATATTGGCCCATAGAGTGCCTTCCTCTGCAACAGTGCAAACAATGTAGGTACAAAAATAAAAATCCCTTGCAAACAAAAGACAAACTGAGACACAAAGACAGAAATAAAGGTCCTGCTAGGATCCCAAATGTAGGCCTTAGAGTTAGAGAACGGTCTTTGCAGAAATGACTTTCATGGCCTTGTGAAAAGGCTCATTTATTCTTCAAAAGAAAACTTGGCAGTATCGATCCTGGAACTATCAAAGAGGTGGAACAATCACTCAGTGTTGCTTTGATGGGTCTAACCCTTAACCATGTTAACTATGCTGAATATCACCTTCGGGCAAATCCTGAGAAAAATTTCCTTAGCAGAATAGAATCCATACATTGTCTGATCCAACATACTGTACATGTATGCATGAAATAGCACACCTGTGAATATTTCAGCTCGATCCGCCAACAGAGTCTCGAGAAAATAGTGAATAAGTGTTTCACAAAAATGTAGCATTCAATGCATTGCTCCAAAAAATCGTTTAGATCTAGGTGATGAGACATAAACTACGGTATTTCTTTTCTCTTTTCTCCCAAAATATAGCATTTTAGACAGAAATATTTCACTAAATACAGTGTACATGTGTAGTTCTACTTTAACCACCTTCAAACTGTATACAGGTAAGTTTCATGTCAATTTGTCGAACATTTCTGTTTTCTGTCTTACCAAGGTTGTGTAGGGGCTTTTAGAACAGAGATGCTGATTGACATTTGAGGGTCAGATGGTATGGCTAAAACACACCAATATGAAGCCAATCCATCTCATCATAACACACACTGATAACATACATGTGACTTCTTGCACTTCAAACAACCATACACACAATGGGATTTGTGTGCAAACATCCCATGCCCCTTTTGAAAATGCTCATTTATCTTTTTAAAGCAAACATTGGCAGTGCCAATCCTGGAACTATCACACACTGATATACAGGTGATGTGACTTCTTGTACTTAAGTCAAACAACAATACAGACAATTGGACAAGGGGATTTGTGTGCAGATGTCCCATGCACACAATAGTAAAGAATGATCTACAGCAAACCCAAACCAATGTGAACATGTGAAGATACAAGAAAAGATTAGGGAGGATTCAGGACTGTGACCTACGTAGGGTTTCTGCCGCAAAATGGAAGGACCGACCAGTGGTCTCCAAGGTGATTCGGTGCTGTTTTGAGTCGCCAAACTTCAGGCAAAGGGAGAGGAAAAACCAAATGTTACTTTTGGTTGGGAGAATTTCAATGGCTTCATCAATGCAGTGATTTAGTTACGTTTAATTAAAGGTAGGGTAAGGCGTACACCATTTGCGAAGGTCAAAGGATCGCTTCCATACTTTGTCAAACTCAGCGTAAACCTTACATTACATCACATAACACACCTGCGTAGGTTTCGGCTCAATCCATCAACCATGTCATGAGAAAAAACATGAAAGAAAAATAAATGCTAAGTTAGATCTCTTACTAGAGAGGGCGGTATTTGTAAAAGGAACTTTTTTCCACAAGTTTCCTGTTTTCTTGAAAAACGGCAGATTTGCGAGCACTAAATTTACCGCAATGTCAGATACACGTGCCATTACAAACTTCTTGATGAGAAATTTCTCAATTCTGGAATGTCTGGGAATTTTGGCACTTGGCAAATGGCGTACCCTCCCTTTTAAAACAACTGCCTAGATGGACCCTCCTGTCTTTTTTAATGGTCCTGCTAGGATTGAAACAGGAGTTGGAGATTTACATTAGCAATTCTGATATTTTATCATATGTGCAGTGATATACGTACATGTACTGGACTGATCTGAATCAAATGATCCTCGAGTGAAATCAACAATCGGCAATTTGAATCCACTGGACGAGATAGTTTTGCAAGAAAACATACTACATGTATGTGGCAGCAATATTGGTCTGTTCATGAAAGGGGGCTTGACGAGGGATCATGAAGTGTAACAATGACAATTGCTAAACTCCAGCTAAATGAGCTGCATCAATTGAATGCTGCCATGAATTACAACTACGACCAAACCATTAATGGACTGTTTCACCCAAAAAATCACACCTTAAATTTGTTTATTTCCAAATTTGCCATGCATGTACAATTGGTGGGAAACAAAGACTTACAGTATCTAATATAGGAGGGTTTGTGGTGACACCATGTACATGTACATGTACATGTATAAGGTCTCTTTAGGAAGAAGTATGGTTGAAAAGAGCCTGGGTTTCAGAACCATACTTCTTCCTAAAGAGCCCTTACATGGTGTCACTGCAAACCCTCCCATATTGTTTCACCCACCATGCTACATGTAAGCCTTAAGTCTTATCTAAAGATTTTTCTATCATATTTTGGCCTCTGTATGCTTCATGTTATGAATGTGGGCCAACTGTGGTCAACTTACAGAGGTTTTGTTTGCGCCGCACAGATTTTTGACGTCCCTCATGGTCCCGACTGGTATGATACCCTTGCATTCTGACAACTGTGCAAGAGAAAGACAGACACAAGAAAGACAGGCAGGTTTTATTTCTCGTGCAACCAAATGAGCAGGCAGAGCAGCATTGGGCCTTGTACATACAGTACATGTACATGGTATGTCACGTTCCAATCGCGTTGTGATAACCGTGTTTACGAGTTCGCTAGTCGTGAAGAGGCGTTCCAATCCACCAAAGATGAATCCGCTTAGATTACCCACTTTGTGCCAGTGGTGTTGCTATACAGAGTGCCATCCAAATTCAGGCACCACTATTACCCTAAATTTAATCACAGGAATGCAACTGTTGAATTGTACAAAAAAAAAGAGGAAAATGTCCGAATGAAACTGCGAGCTCGAAGCACGAAGCCCTTACGGCGTGTGGTTTGGGGCCCGCTTAAGGGCCCCTGAAAATTTTGGATTCTAGATGCTCTGTGGTGCATTCTGAGCAGTTTTTGACCACTTATGACTTTAAGCTGAGTGAAATTTTTTTAACCTTTTTCAAGGCATACACCCATAAAATTGAATTTTTGTCTACACAAAATGAAAAGTAAACATCAAGGTTTTTAACCTGATCTCAGCATGTGCTTTAAATAATAGTTAGGGGAGAAGAAATTTCCTTTTTTTTATTTTTTTATTTTTTTTATTAGTTTTTTTGGGGGGGGATTTTATTTTTTGTACGGCCGAATTAAAAAAAAAACAGAAATTCGCGGATCCGTGGAAAGCTTACCACAAAACAATATGTACTGTAGAATGACAGGAGCCACACAGACATCCAATTGTGCCAGGTCTGACTCGCTTGTACACATAGTGAACTCTTATTGACTACCGGTAAATTCAGGGGCATTTTTTGTTCCCAATTTAGTAAAGAGAGCTTTGAAAATGGCACAAAACTCATAAAACCCCATGTGGCAGTATACCCTTAGGGGCACTAAAAAGTGGCACAGGGCACAATTTGTTTGTTGATATTAGTGGGGTGGGTTTTTTTTGGGGGGGGGGGGGGTTTCTTGAGAATGGCTAGAAACAGAACGAAACAGGATTTCTGAGGAACTCGGACACTCTGCCTTCCTGTTTTGTCGGTTTGTTTAGGGCAGGCTACTTTTTTTTGGAGGAAATATTGAGAGAAAGACTTACCGTCCTCTCGTTCTCATAATATCTCATTTCGTAACCGTCAAAGTCCATCCAGCGCTTCCTGAAGCCCTTGTTATTTTGCTTCCTTATTGGGGGAAAAAAAATACAGGAACACAAGTCCAATCAGCCACATCAGATTTTTTTACTTTTGGATAGGGTTCATTTATAAAAAAAATTGCAAATAATCGAAATATTACGCCGAGGGCATGATGTTTTTATCCTAGCAGAATCCCGTTTTCAAAGGCAGCATGAGTGGGGAAAACCAATTCGGACGGGGTAGAGTGATTAATTAGGGCACAGCTGACAGACAATGGGCAAAGATGGAAGCTGGTAGACGGAGTCACGGACTAGGGTGAGATCAAAGGGAAGGACAGGGAGCAGGCAAGTGATTAGTTGAGGGGAAAAGATCAAAGGGAAAAGATCAGATCTCGAGAGAAATGAGGGAGTGAGAATATAAATTTGTGTCAAAGGTTTTCATGGTGAGAATAGCAGGAGTAATTATACATGTAGGTTTGCAGTGACACCACGCAACAAAGTTCTCTTTTCTGAGTACGGTATGTGTGGTTCTGAAAAGAACCGGAGGAACTCAACGTTTCGAACAGTATGTGCTGTTCATCTTCAGGAGACTGGAGTGAGAATAGTGAGCATGCGAGGTGTTAGTCATTCAACTCCTGGAAGTGGAGGCCAAGAGGTTGAAATGTCCGAAGATGCTTCATCCACAGCTTCTCCCCACTTTTATATTCCACGTATGTGTAGTGTGAGCTAACCTAAGCCCACACTGGAGAATGTGAGCTCAAACAATGTCACAAAATTAGGCAGGAAGTGGACAGGGGAAAATTAAAAAAAGAAATGGAAGAGAGCTTTATAATGGGATATGCGGGTGATATGAGAGAAATGGATTCCTACATGTTTAACGAGTTTATACCGGAATCAATCAGCTGTCACTGGTCCCCACCATACTGACTGTACCACTCTATGTACTTGTAAATCAAGCATTCTGAGAATCAGTGACCATTTCGGTCAAATGAACATTACTGGGGAAATACAGAAATTCTGTGCTGATCAACATTTGTAGCTGGAATCTTTCTGAAATTTTGAATTTTTATAATCATAGACAACACAATCATTTACTCTAGTCACAGAGCTATGGATGCAATGACCCTATTAAGCTTGTACACAATGGGCTATTCAATGCACCCATTCACAGTCACAGCTGTGGATGCAATGACCCTCTTCACCTTGTACAGTACACGATGGACCATTCAGTGCACCAATCCAGTCACAGCTGTGGATGCAATGACCCTATTCACCTTGTGCATGATGGACCATTCAGTGCACCAATCCAGTCACAGCTGTGGACACAATGACCCTATTCACCTTGTGCATGATGGACAATCAAATGTACTCATTCACAGTCACAGCTATGGATGCATTGACCCTATTCAGCTGGTAAACAATGGGCGATTCAATGGTTCTCATTAACAGTCATACATGTAGCTCTGGATAGTGACCCAATTCAGCTTGTACACAATGGGCCATTCCATGCACTCATTCAGTCACAGCTGTGGATGCAGTGACCCTATTCAGCTTGCACACAATGGGCCATTCCATGCACTCATTCACAGTCACAGCTGTGGATGCAATGACCCTATTCAGCTTGTACCCAATTCAATGTACTCTAATTTGGAGTCACAGCTGTGGAAAGTGACCCTATTCAGCTTGTTCACAATGGGCCATTCCATGTACTGGTACTCATTCACAGTCACAGCTGTGGATACAATGACCCTATTCACAATGTACGCAATCCAATGTACTCAGTCACAGTCACAGCTACATGTATGGATGCAACAACCCTGCCCACCAGACAGGAAATACCAGTGTGAAAACTCAGTGTCTGTTTTACCAAATTAGGTGAATAGAGGAAGCAGCTGTCTCTCAAACAGCACAATTTCCAATTCCACACAATGTACGGCTCTATGCATCCTGGGCTGGATTTCACAAAGCCTTACGATGCATCGTAACTCAACTTACGATGGATAACCCATCGTAAGTTGTGATACACCGTATGGTTTCTCTGCATCGTTCATCGCCTTGCGATTGATCGTAAGTTACGATGGGTTTTGTGAAATCGACCGCTGTTGTCCTTTCAAATGAATTTGACAGATTTTAAAGGGTCTCTGCAATGAATATCACAGTCAAGCTCATATTCTGCTGTCATCTAGGGATCTGAAGTGTACAAACATATTGGAAAACTTCTTTTTCATAGTGGAGTCAGAAATTTGTCATCTTGTTTACCTTTTCAAATATCTTTATAAACATGAGTGCGCTATTGTAAGGTCATGTCAGGAATCCACGGTTAAAAAACATAAGAGAAACAATAATTTTCAAACTGAAAATTAATCCCTCGGGTTAGGTTTGATGAAGAACTCCTTCACTAAATGATTATGAAGCATACATTTTAGCAGTCAATCAACAGGTTTAGGGAAAGGTCTGCAGGAAAAACCAGAAATGTTCAGAAACGTTTGCACACAACCAATTGGGTTTCTGTTGCATGATCCTGTGATGGCACCACAAGTTTGCTCATGAATATTGAAATTCTCATTAGCATAAAAACTGAAAACTTGCAAACACACCCCCCAGAACGAGTGTTAAAAACAGTTTGACTTTTAGCAACACTGCAAAACGGTTCTGTAGCATGGATTTCAGTGATCAGTTTTTTTTTATTGCAGAGACCCTTTAAAGAATGAATCAATTGGACTACGGCCCATTCTGCTCAGTAGCCATCCATGCACTTACCCTCCCTGTTTCCACAGATAGCCTTTCTTTTTCAACGCTACTACCTTGACTGGTACCTGCAAAGAGACCAAACAATAAAAAATGTTACCACGCATGATAATAAGGAGAATGATTGAAATCTTTCAAATTACGAGGGCCTGGCGTATCGATCCTCAAAAGCAGGACCTGTCCCAAAGCCCTTTGAGACAGGTCCTGCTAAGACAGCGAGAGGTTTGCAACATTTTTGCATTATCTTAAGAACGAGTCAAACAAATAAAGGAAAAACTGACTGGGAACTTTTTGACAATTTTGAAAAAAAAAAAAAAAAATGAAAGAGACTAGTCGACTATTTGGGAAGGCCACCCTCCACGGACTGGATAGCTTCTGTTAGAGTGCTGGTGCGCAAAATCTTGGTTCAAGTTCAGGTCCAGTCAAAGGTTTTCAAAATTATGTTATGAATGATTGAAGATATTCACTGTTCATATTTAAACATGTACAGTGTATACCAGGAAAGAAATTATACAGATGGTCAGTCTACAAGACTACAAGTGCGTGAAATACATGTACATGTACATGTGTAGATAATATGTGTATGAGTACAACATGTACATGTACATGTACATGTACATGTACATGGTGCATGTGCATGTTATGTATGCCTCAACTACCTTACTGCTGCTCTGCCTTTTTGATAAGACGACTGAGCAAATAACTTACCATGTACATGTACATGTAGCATACAGAGCTTATTACTGTAGGCCTACATGCCATGTGGCTAGATAAACCCTTTCTCTCATTACACTCTCACCAACACAAAATCATAACCCTTGTGTTTACTGTGCATCTACTTGCATTCATGCAAAGTCAACATCATCTGGGAGTCAGAAATGCACCGCTCTTTTACATAAGACTCCGACAAGACTCCATAAGACAATAGTGCTTTGATGGGGCAAGCTGGACAGAGCTCACACTGCCTGAAGCATTGTGTTACCGGCTCTTCTCAGAGCCATACTCCATCGCATTTTAAGAGATGACTTCCACAAAATTTCACCCCAAACTTTCCCCATTGTGCTTCCACCATGCAAGCTTTCAAACCTCATCTAGCCAGTGGCCCGTCAGGATGCATCTACATGTACAGGACAACTGGGCACCAGGCAATAAGATTGACCAGCCCTCAGGACCTACGTACAGTAGCTCGATGTCAATACAAATTATTGTGCAGTACAGTGCAGCATACCGGTATGCATGTATCTAGGTGCATTCTACCTAAGGCATACAGACAAGGCATGGAGTAAAGGCTAAGGCAAAGACTAAGGCTCGGGCTTTGGCTTCCCTTTCACAGGAATCAAAAGAAGCTTTTGAACACAGTTTAGAGGAGGATATTCTGCATCGAATGGGCCAACAAACCAGCAAGCTCAGCAACAAACCGCAGCCTGTATTTTCGGTGTTTTTGTAACAGGGACAAAAACCTGCCCTGGCTTTGGTGTAATTCTCTCTCCATAACTCATAAAGTCACAGAAACAGTTGAAAAACAACCTGGGTCTTTCTGTTTCAAGAAGAGAATACACTGTACTAAACAGTAGGGTTTCCAACTTTCCACTGGAAATTTGGTGAGTCTGACATTTGTCCGAGATGGCAACTGATAACTTGCTCAGTAGATAAGTTTTGGTATATTGTGGATGTGCTACGTTGAGATTCCATGGGTCACAGATTGGATAGGGAATGAGTCTAAAGCACTGTTGACTGTAACATGTACATTGTACATGTCCATGTAGAAACCTTCAGTTATAGTACACTGTATGTGCAAGGAAACATCAGATATACATACCGGTATCATACATACCGGTAGCCCTTTGCACAATGAACTATTGTTTATTAGTTCATTTTACCAAGCATATTTCTGACTCCTGAGGCAGAATTTTTTGGAGACAAACACCTGAAAGGTGGTCTATCAGAAGGGTGAGGTGGACCGTCTGATATGCTGGGGGAAACCCTGCTAATCAAACAGTTTCAGCAAAAAACCTTTCAATTCAGAGAGAGAAACCCCCAACCTGTGGTTTCCATGGTGTTCTGTGCGATACAGGAGGTAGCCCGAGCCTTTAGCCTGGCCCAGGGAATTTCATTAGAGACCTAGAAATAAAGTTTTGTATTCCTTGCCCCCCGTGCTGAACTGATCTATAAGAAACTCCTCCATTCCTCCCGTGCCGTCGGATTGCTACTCACCTCTGCGGGGGCATTCCTCTCCAGCAGTGATTCAGAGAGCTTTTTGGAAAGTCTGTTTCTAGTGTTCTCCTGTCGTTGGGAGTTCGCGAGGAGGGGGGGGGAAGGAAGCGAGGAAGGGGGGGAAGGGTCGGCATGCCACGGAAACAAAAGAGTGGGATTAGTACACCATGCAGTTACCATGACAACAAATGCTCTACTCGTACAAGCAGGACCCAGATAAAGTGCTGTGTGCAATTCAAAATTAACAATTCAAAAGGGGGAAATCTGGTGAACTTGTTTTTCGTACCTTGGTGAAAATTGTTTCTCTTGAATGAAATTTATTGCATTTTCACACTTTTGAGAACTGGACCGGAAACTGTGTGAGAAGATTTGCCCATTTTCATGTTAACTTTCAGTCACACAACAGTGTACAGTGAACTGGTACTGTAAATGCAGTCAACTTGAACAAAATAAAATAACAAAAATTAACTACCGTAGGTTGGTCATACTCAAGAATGGTCCAATGAATGAATGACAAAAGACGTTGCAATGTGTAAAAAAACACGAAGGTACCCATAATACCAGAATGATGTTCTACTAGACTCATGTAAAGATGGCCGGATTAGTCTAACTGATGGCTAAAAACAACTTCAGGACAGCACTTAAAGACTGACCACTTGGAAAGTCTCTGGCTGGCACCCCTATCCCGGTAGTAGAGACTACAGTACCGGTACATGTACAGGCGTTCCAGTACACATTCGAGTCCCGGTCCAAGTTTTGGGGGGGGCATTTTTGGAAAGAGTTGGAAAGAGTCCATAAGCATGTGCAGCAACAGCAATTGCCGATTTCACTGATGTGTGGTTGATGACACTACATGTACATGTAGGTTAGCTCTTGCAATCTTTCCAACTGGTTTAGTCTTTACAGTGTACATGTACATGTATGTAAGTGCTATCCTTAAGTTGACATTCTTCTACTGGACTGCATTCCTCCAGTTGCGATGCTTGCATGGACTTTGTGTGGCCTTAAACTCATTTGTACATGTACTGTACCGGTACGTGTACCAAGGAGTGGCCACTCTCATGTTAAGTAGAGATCTGCCATACCGTAGCTACCGGTGTACAGTACATGTATGTACATGTGTACGTGTACAGTACCGGTACATGTACATGTGCAAGCATACAGCATTCCCATAAACAGGCTTCATGTGCACAGGACAAGTACACTGTACCAAAGCACTGATGGCACAGACGGCACATGACATGCAAGAGGCCTGGTAATACATGTAGGAGGCAAGTTCAAGAATGTGCGTGCACCTTACTACAGCTACCGGGTACTGTAGAGCTACAGAGCTACCCAGAAGAAGAGGACAAAGGGAAGATATGGAGCCAAAGACTTGCTGTATCACAAGATCTACCCATAACATGGAGCCTCTATCCCTACAGTGTACAATGTACAATATGCCTTACATGTACATGTACATTGATTGATTCAGTATGTACATGTGCATGTACATGTATGACAAAGTGACACAAGATATACTGCAGATTCTCATGCAACAAGCAACAAACTCAAACCATCCCCTGGACTACATGGCTCTTACCACACAGACAAATGGAGTGTCTTGGCACATTGGCAGATTGGGGGGAAAAGGCAAGGCTAGACTCACTGACAGTCTACTGAACATTGTATACATGTTCTAGCGAGGAATTGCACTGTACGGTATGATTTTCTGTATCTATCAAGCCTGGTCCAACCGTTTCAAGTCACAAGTATGAATGAAGGGTGTAAACATTCATGCCAAAAAATTAAGACTAGGATACGTGTCCAAATCATCCACTCCCAATACTTCTTAATAACAATGTACTTCTTAACTTGAAGAAAAGGGGTTTCTGAAGGACCTCCATACGCTAACTGAACTGAAAGAAATCAAATTGATTTGAATTCAATTGCACAGAACTGCATCAAATTGAATCGAATCAAAGTGCACTCACAGATCTCGAAAATGGTATGCGCTTTTGCCGCACAATATTGGCACCCTGACAGTGATAGCCAATTGGTACGGTGCAACAATGTGCATTAGCATATCAAGTAGGTGTGCTATAATACTCTGACCCTCACTCCCCCAATCACTTGCCAAGAGCCTCACCTCATTGCCAAGAATGAAGATGAGAGGTGACAGCCAGTTGGCGCTATACAAGTACATGTACATGCACCATTGCCATCGGTAACTTACGTCCAGGGCGCGACTGTGGGTCCTAGCCAATGGGACTGGGGGCTTGGATTCGCGGTAGGACTTGCCGATTCTCATAATGTGCGAGAGGTCCATCTTGCTGCACCGGTCTGCCAGGTTGACCTCAACCGGAACGTCTGGTACCTGAACACCCCCAATGGAAAAAAAACCACAATGCTTCGGGCATCAGAATCAGCCTTCATTTTGTGCGAAATGTACGCGATCATCTGTCGAAGACCAGCTGAAACTGTCAGAGTCACTACACGAGGTGGCCCTGTAAGACTACAAAAATAAAAACCAGCCTTCTACAAGTAAACTGTGCTGCGTCACTGGGAGTCTAGGACACACAATGTATGTAGAACTAAGTGGGGGCTTCTCTATTTAGTTCCGGGCCACCGCAAGATCATCCTGGCTTCCTAAAATTCTGGGGCAGAATTCTGCTCAAAGATGTGGGCCTGACATTTTTTATCCAAGCAGGACCTTTATCAAAGGCAGTTTGCAGCTTGCAACATTTCTACAGTATCACTGTATCACTGTATCACTGTATCACTGTATCACTGTATCACTGTATCACTGTATCACTGTATCACAGTATCACTGTATCACTGTATCACTGTATCACTGTATCACTGTATCACTGTATCACTGTATCACAGTATCACTGTATCACTGTATCACTGTATCACTGTATCACTGTATCACTGTATCACTGTATCACTGTATCACTGTATCACTGTATCACTGTATCACTGTATCACTGTATCACTGTATCACTGTATCACTGTATCACTGTATCACTGTATCACTGTATCACTGTATCACTGTATCACTGTATCACTGTATCACTGTTTCACTGTATCACTGTATCACTGTATCACTGTATCACTGTATCACTATTAAATGAAGGTCAACCTCAGGAGAATAGCTTTGAATATCATCAGGAAACATCACAGTGGCCCCACAGAAAGGACGGGGGAAACAGCTGGCGGACCTATGGGTACCTGCTTGTGAGAGGCTTTCCCCTCGTCAAAGCTGTCCAGCTCCTCATCGTCTCCGCTCTCTTCACTCTGCGCCAGCTCCTTGAAGGCGATGCGGTCCGGACTGTCCAGGGGCTCATCACGCAGGGGACTGCTGCTGCGGCGACCCATGGACTGCGGGTCCAGGAAGTCGTAGTCGTCCTCCTTGCCGCCCAGCGCCGAGGGCTGATGATGCGCGGGGACGTACTCTCGGGCCGGCAGGGCCGGCAGGGACGGCAGGGACGGCCGGGCCGGCAGCTTGGGCAGCTGGGGAGGCTGGGCCCTCTCCCCGCCGGCTTTGGGCGTCGGGGGGAGAGGGGCCCGCCGGGCCGGCATCGGCGGTAACTTCAGTCCCTCCGCCGAGGCTCCGTCCTGCGCCGACGGTGATGGCGAGCTCTGCTGCTCGCCGGGCCGCTTGTCCAAGGTGCTGGAGCTGAGAGGGCCCACGGAGGCGTAGAGGGCGCCGGCAGAGGAGAGCTCGTCCGGCAAGATGCTCTCGTCCGAGATGTCGACGGTCCCGCTGCTGGACTCACAGAGCAGGATGTAGGAGTGGCAGTCCGAGCCCTCGCTGAGTGAGGAGGGAGAGACGGGTGCCCTCAGGCTGGACGAGGGGCTGCTGCCAGGCTCAGCTGATGAGGACTTCCTTCCGGCGTTCTGCGGAGCGGAGACGACCCGTGCGCAAGGCACCGGGGGAGGTCTAGCTGGGATCTGTGGGGCCATCGCTGGAGGCATTTCTTGGGGCGGCTTGGGCGGGCGGTAGACCTTGGAGTACTGGTCCTCGATGTCTTGTCTGTCTTTTGTCAGTGGAGGGGCGGGCACTGGGTGAATGGGCGCATTGTGGCAGTCCCTTAGCTCTACTCGGTTATCGGCAGCAGGCCTTAGATCTTCTGCGCTGTTGCCTTCTGATGATAGATCCATCAGACTCGACGAATGACTCCCCGGTCTGTCTGGAGCGATTCTGCTCACCTGCGGGGAAGGGGACGGGGAGCCAGCAGCGCTGGATGGTCCAAGGCTAGCGGAAGGTCTCGGAGGCGGGACCAGCGGCGGACCCTCGAGACTGATCTGAGACGCTCTAGCTGGGTCTCCTTGTGAAAGTACTGCATTCTCCGTCGGCTGGAGCTCCAGTCGATCCCGGGAGGGATCTCCTGGGGCTGGGCGAGGAAATATGTTGCCATCCAGGCTGTCGACTGGTTTCTGCGAGCAACCAAGCTCTGCCGTGCTCGTTGGCTCTCTGGGCCTTGCCCCCGGAGGCAACGGCACCGGCCTGGACATCAGCATACCCGGGTCGAAGGTGGAGGGAGGCGTAGTATTAGGAGCAGTTGGTGGTGGTGGTGGTGGCAGGGGAAGCTCACTCAGGGTGGGCAAAGGGGTCGGGCCGATGGGAGGCTCATTGTCATACTCCTCAGGGTTGCAGAAGAGGGACGGAGGACGCAGGGGAGCCTCCATGGTGCAGACTGTCCGCTCCGTGGAGTTATCCGGCTGGTCGAAGGGATCAAACGCAAAGGGATCAAAGTCCTTCTGGGCTGCATCAAAGAGACTCAGAGAGGCTGACTTCGTGATACCAAGGGGCGACGGCGGAGGAGGTGGCAGCTGGGACAGGAAGGACGGCTCAGGCTCAGGTAGTGAAACTGGAAGTGGAGGGATGACCGGCATCTCCAAGGGAGCTGGGGGCAAGGATTGGGGTGGGAGAGGGCTTTCCTCTCGGGTGCCTAGGGGCTCCATCTGAGGAGGAGCCGGGGCGTGCCTCAACGAAGGGACGGGAGGTGGAAGATCCCCGTTGGGCACGTCGTGCATCCTCACGGGAGGCCTGGGTGGTATGGTGGGTATTGAGGGGCCGGTCGGGATTGCTGTGAGCGCAGCGACCTCCTCCGGTGGGTGTGAGGGGGGTTGAGGGGGCACTCTGGGCAGCATCTCTCTTGGTGGCAGAACAGGGAGTGACTGACTAGCAGCAGCAGAGTCACCGGGACACGGTGGTGCCGGGCGGGAGGGTAATGAAGGCAACGGCAAAAACTCAGCTCCACCGGACTCCAGGGGACCAGGGAGTACTGGAGGCGGGGAGAGGAAGGAGAGTTTGGGAGTCGGGGCTGGGACTTCCTGGGCTGCAGACAGACCCGGACGGGAGCCATCCGGCGGACTGCTTTCAGGCTGCAGCATCGGGGGAAGGGATGGCGGTGGAGCTGCCGTTGAAAGTTCCGAGTGTTGGATGGGAGACTTCCTCGGGTCGCGGAGTAGTCGGTCTTCAGCCAGAGGGATTCTGCTGGGCGGGACCGGGGCTGCCGAGGAGCCCTTAGGCGGCGGGGGTGGAGGCAAATCGGGGAAGTTGTCCTCCTCGCTCGGGACAGTTTGCGGAAAGATCGGAGGAGGGGTGAGCAAAGAAGTGGCCAGTATCTGAGCGCAGGGGGGCGGCGGGGACGCAAGCTGGGAGAGGCCGTGCCGAGGCGGCACCTGAGGCATCTCGCGGGGCTTGGGCTGAGGCCTCTCCTCGGGCTTCTCGTCTCGCCCGGGCAGGGGCGGCGGCTTGGCCTCGACGCCGGGGTCCGAGGGCAGCGACCGGATGCGGGGCTGTGGGGTCGGCCTCGCCGCCCTGGGGCGAGGACCCTCAGAGGGCGTCGCCGCTTTGGACTCGGAGCTCCTGGGCGGAAGGACGGGGACTGGCGAGTCAGAATCCTTGCTGGAGACTCCGGTCCCCTGGGCCAAAGTCAGCGACCGTCTCGGCGCCAGGCTGGGAATAATGCCCGCCGTCGGGTCGCACAGGAGGTACATCTCGTCGTCCAGGCTGATGGCGGTCTTGGAGGCCGAGTGTCCGTTCTCCGGCCCCGCCGGTTGGCTGGGGGGGACGCCGTTGCCCCTGGGCGGGGGAGTGGGCGGCACCAGGGGCTCGGCGGGGCTCGGGGGCGCCGGCGGCCGGGCGGCAAACTCGGAGAGGGCGGCCTCGGCCTCCGAGGGCAGGTTGCTCAGAATGCGCTTCTGGTAGCCACGCTGGGTGATGCCCATCACCCCGAGATCGGTCTCGGTCAAGCGTCGGACCTGGCTCAGCTCGGTCACCCCACTCTGCAGGAAGTGGCCGAAGAAAGACCCCAGGTCCAGCGAGTCCAGCCACTCCTTCATGGAGCCCGGGGGCTTGCCGCCCGAGGCCATGGGTCGGGGTGAGAGGTCAAGAGGTCAGGAGAAGTAGAGGGGGAGGGCACCCCTCCACAAAGACTCAGGTACTGGTACCTCCCTCCAAAGAACAGACTTCGTCACAAATTCTCAACAGAAATCCACACAGCTAGGCACAAGTCAGATGGGCATATCACCTCTTCCGGCTCATGACTACGACTCTGTTATTGACTCAACGACTGAAGCTTGTGTATTCAGATTATTGTGGCTAGTGTTGGAGGAAGAAACCGTTGATGATGGACAGAGCTGGGACACTGAATGCCACAAGCACTGGCTGAGTTACACAACTACTAGTACCAATTCCGGCCAATCAACGGTGACATCCACTTCCCCATGTCACTTTATGGAGACAGAAACGGTGTTGCATTCTGCAGAGAAACAAAGATAAAAAAAAAAACATGTCACAGAATAACAATGAATGTACAAAACTGATGTCAACTGAGAGTATGTAAGAGTGCAAAGATCATGTCATGGCAGTCATTGTGCTTCAACTGCCATAAAAATTACTCTACATACATGTATATAAATATTTAGAAGGAAAACGAAAACATTTAAAAAATGGACTGGATGTGATACATGTACAAGGCAGCTTCCCTAATGGCTTTTGACTATTAGTCAAGCTGCATTGTTCTGTATTTAAAGTTTAATATTTTTCAACCAATAGTGAGTACTGAACTGACACCGGGCCCTGCAGTCCATGTGCAAGCACATACCAGGACATCCATTTTGCTGTAAGCAGTACATACATGTACAACATGTACCGGTACATCAAAACCGAACAGCCCAATTTGAGAACATGACAAACACGACAGTGACCACATACGTGTACATGTATTCATGTGTATGAACATGTACATGTACCGTACATGTACAAGAAAGTGCCTGGAAGTACGGTATGTCCCTGACTCCACAAAAGCGCGAAATACGAATGTTCCAGGAGTCAAAACACTTCCCCTATCAAAGTTGGAATTCTATGCGGCCTAGCCATGAAGCCCAAGAACTTGCATGTACAGTACATGTATGTGTGGGAGAAAAAAACAATCAATTTCATGATCGCTCGAAAATCTAGGGTGCAGAATTTTGCCTTAACCACGGCGAAGCCTAATCAAACATGCATGTATGTACATGTAGCTAACATGCAATTTATTACCAGGAAAAAAGAAAGAAGTAGGCAATTTTCATTTTCATCCATTATGTACATGTACATGTAATAAGATACCGGTACACACATGTGTGTACATGTACATGTACATGTACACTACACACTCATACATATACCGGTACACATGTACAGTATAATGTCCACAAAGAGGCCAATTAATTGTTCCCAACCTGTCAGGCCTACATGTACTGTACCAATTTTAGGGCCTACCAATTTTCTAAAAAAAAGTATCACACATACATTGTACACAATGTATGAATGATATGAACAAGGAAGTTTGCCAGTGAAAACAGAGTACCGGTACAGAGTACAATGTGGGCTACATGTACATGTAGTACATGTACATTACATGCATTGTACATATGTACAGTACTGTCATGTATGTTCAAGAACTTGGCCAGGATCCCACATACACAATGTACATGTACAGTATGTATCCTGTACATGTACACATGTATGATTATGTGTACATTAGGCCTACAGGCTACAGTGTACAGTACCATACTCCTTCCTCCATGAGTGTACACACATGTACATGTACATGTACAGTATACCATCCAATTACAAGATTAGCGTTACATGATGATGTACATTGTACACACGTGTAAACATGTACATGTACATGTACCTTTACAGTACAGTATATCACACATACTCATTTGGGTATCCTTGTGGAGACATTGCTTTGTTCCCGTGTACTACCCAGTGAGAAACAATGTTTTAAAAATGCTCCCATTTCAACAATATTCACTTTCCTGGGTACAAATTTGGACCGTACACATGTACCGGTACCGTATGTCCCTTAGACCTGTATGTACAAGTACACAGTAGTACACACACAAATGTACCGGTACGTGTACATGTATCCATACACACTAATAACACTTCAATTTACATGTACGACAGATTCTTACCCATCACAAATTTTCCGTTTTTTAGTTACACACTGTACACTGTACATGTACATTATAATTTCCAAATACCGGTACATACATGTACGTACTACGTACCAGTTTTGTGAAAACCAATTGGAGACCTGTACACATATAACTTAACAATTTCCTTGTGATGGAGACCTATTCAACCAATTGGACTGGGTCTCCACAAGGTACTAGATTCACGCCCATGTAATATACACGTACAGTACATGTATCCTCCAGTTACCGGTTTTCGACGATATAAGGACTTTTCTTCAAGCTGAGCAAAGTGGACGAAAGAATCACACTAAAAGAGGTCTCAGTCACTTTCTCCACACCACAGACTATTAGAATAATCATAGAGAAGGTTGATCAAGCCTGTCACTTCTGTAAGATTACCCGGTTTTGTTGACGTCCGAGGCGCACTGCGCAGTAAGCATCATCACCTATTTTCGCTGGTGGTGTTTAGTAAGGTGTCCCAGTGCAGCCAAACGCAAAATAAATTCTTAAAATAACTCAAAATGCTGTGTGGCACTGTAAAATTCTTCCCTGTATGTTTTTTTTTGGGGGGGTTCATCTTTGGGGGTTTTTTCGACACTGCTTCTTACACTTTCCTCAAATCATTCATATTTTATGCTTAAAACTTATTGGTCTGGTTGATGTCTTCTTCTGTGACGTTTAAAAAAACTCCACAATCCTCTTTCTCACTGCTTCTTTGGTTATGAGCTTTCCCAATGTCACTCAAGAGACACATTTCCTCCTTCTTGGTACTTTCTCTAGCTGCCCTTTTATCTTTTTTATTTTTTTTATAAAAGCCTATTAGGCCATGTTACTTTATGTCTTTAAATAAAAAAATTAAAAAAATTAAAAAAAATTATATAAGCGAGACGCCCTTTAGGAGCCTCCATAGTTTTTACCCAGCACGGACTGCCTGAAGTTGCGTGATATATTTTTTTTCTACGGATGTTGGGGTTTATTATGGTACACTCAGATTTTTTTCAGGACCAACAATAAAGAAAACTGGAGCTTCGAAGCAACTGCAAATTTTGTACTAGGAAAATAGACCCCAAAAGAGCAACTTTTTGAATCACACGAGTTTGGCCTACCGGAAAAGCCTTAACTTTCCACATTTTCGGTGACGGACATGAGCAGGAAACCAACTGGAAGATACGAAATCTGAGATCGTTATACGGAGTTGTTTTCATCGTGCAATGTGAGTTAGAAGGCTAAGCGTCAAAAACGTGTACTGTCGAAAATGGGAGTTCCCACGATACGTGTACATTGTATGTGTATACATCACATACATACATGACACAACGTGTTGCTCCCACTAGTCTTGTAAAACAAAGCAAATTGATGATGTGACAGCTGAATATACATGCATAATATTATTGTTGTAAGCCCGGAGGGGCAGGATGTGGCTTGCAACTGGGTTGTAATCAGTCGCCAATAACGATCTGATAGGCATTTAGCCTGACAAGGAAATACAGACACAGCTAGCAGAGGGTTCTTTTAACTCCGGGCTTCCTCAATTTACAATTAGCTGTTGGAGCGGCTGGAGTGAAGTACAATGTACATTGTGTACAAGTATGTATGTACGGTACATGTACATGTACTGTACCTCTGTGGTGTCTCCACGAAAACGATGACATCATTGCAGGCAGTCAGCCGTGTTTGACAAAAGCAGGGCAGAGCATTCACAAATGTTCCACAACGCTTAGGATGGGCGCAATTCTAGTGCCTTGTGCAGACCTACATGTAGTACATGTATACAATGTACATGTACAATAAAAGTACATGTACATGTACATGTACATGTAGTCTAATAAGTTGGATCTACATGTATAACGTGTACATGTGTACATGTACAGGTCTCCACAGGGAAATTCTATAAAGTGTATAGCTATATGTAGTCTCCACAAGGTTCTTAAGAAACTGGTATAAAATTTGGAAATACATGTACAGTACTTATGCAAACATGCCAAAACAGGAAATTTATGATGGGTAAGAATCCATCGCAAATTGAAGATATACATGTACATGTACATGTACAATGTATAAGGGACATGTGAATTTGTGATGTAAACCGATTTTTGTATCCTTGCACTTGCTTTGAAAAATTGGCAGGCGCCATTCAAAATTCAAATCTAGTGCCTTAGTGGCCTGATTGTACAATGTATACAGTAGATACTTGTTCTGTGTCTGTACAGTGCAGTATATACATGTACATGTACATGTACAACATACATGTACATGTACATGTACATGTACCTACCGGTACATGTAAAAGTTTACATGTACACCATGTACATTGTACATTGTGTGAAGTGAACGGTAATGTACATGTACATGTACATACTGTACATGCACACACGATGTATACATGTGTACTGTACAGTACATGTAGGCTTTTATTCACATTTTAGTTTCTATACATCAACGATAAAACATACTGGATTAGCAATCATTTTCCTTATCAAACAAGGCAACAATAAGGAAGTAATTGTAAAAATTCATGGAGTAAAAAGGACACGGCTTCCCTGGACATGTCAGAGGAATGTTCTTTTCGTGGCTTTCCTCCAAGGGACAAAAGCTTTCCTCCATGAGGGACAAAAACTATATTACGCCCCCAAAAGCTGGCATCATGTATACAATGTACATGTACTGTACAGTGTGTACTTACAGTACAGTACATGTACATACCGGTACATGTACATGTACATGTACATGTACATGAACATGTACATGTACATGTACAGTCCTTTGTACATGTCCCCATAAATCAAGTGTGTAATGAGAGTTTAGAATTGAGAAAAATGGGGACGTGTCTAAGTGCCTCATTTCCATGAAGACTTTTCATGAAGACTTAACAACTTCATACCCAGTCACCCATTTTCGTATCCTTGTGGAGGTCCTGGTCCAAGTCTCTGGTCCAATCAAAGCTTTCTTTGCCATCATTGAAAGGTTCCAAGTCAGTTTTTCATTTATTTGTATGACTTTAAAAAGATTGTGTGGTTATGGAAAGGACTTTTGAATTCCTCACAGGTTTTCAGAACCGCACAAGAGATTAATTGTACAATGAAGCAGGCATTCAGAGAACCTGACTTTCTGATCCCAGTAGAAACTTCTTGTCTTTTCAAACCGACACACTAAGCATTTATAACCTTAAATTGCAAAGGCAGAGCCTTTTCTTAATAGCACTTCCTGATACATGTACATCTTCAGTCGATTTCACCAAACACAACTTAAGATCAATTGCAAGACGATGAGCAATGCACAGAAACCATGTAACGGTGTATTACAATTTACAATGGTTATCCATCGTAAGTTGAGTTAGCGATGTACATGCATACATGTACCGGTACATGTGTAATACAATGCATCATCTGGTTGTTCAGACACCGTACTAAAAGTGGTCTATCTTCCGTTTTAACTGAAAAGGGTCTATTTAGTTGTGTCTGAATGGTCTACGTAGACCGTTTTGGGTACTACAAACGGTCTACATGTACATGTATCTTAGACCGCCGAGGAGGGGTGGACTAGACTACGGAGACCGGTCTACGTAGACCGGTCTACAAACCTTAACGTGTCTGAACGGTCTATCTCATAACAACATCCGGTTTAGTCAGACGAGCGGGCGCATTACATAACCAGTGATTTATGTCACTGCCCAACCGCGCAACATTCCACAATGCATTCCACTGATGTTACGTGCACTCTTGCTAGCCGGAAGGGGAGTAGAGATTTAGGGTCAAGCAACGTGTGTGACTGTTTTCAGTTAAACTCAGTGAGTATGAATGTAGGGGGTTTGCAATGAAATGTTTACTTCTCGCTGTGACCGCAAATGATAGACCTTTTTCGGTCTCCGTAGACCCGGTATCTGAACATACATTTACAGGTAGCCACATGTAAGGCTTTGTGAAATCCACCCCTGGTTTCAATGACCCTAGACCAGTGGGCCAATGTTTACAAATGTACATTTGAAATGTGATCTTTAACCATTATACCGGTACGTATCGCGGTACCGGTACATGTACATCATGTACACACATGTGTATAATGTACATGCATGGGTGTACATGTACATGTACACACATACATGTACGTGTACATGTACCGGTACATGCATATGTACATGTGCATGTCAGTACAGTGTATACATGTACTGTACATGTACATGTACATACAGACGTGTGTATTTGTTAATA
Source organism: Luidia sarsii (assembly GCA_949987565.1). NCBI lineage: Eukaryota > Metazoa > Echinodermata > Asteroidea > Paxillosida > Luidiidae > Luidia > Luidia sarsii. The sequence goes on along the minus strand of OX465102.1, from coordinate 21,625,230 downwards.
ACTTGACATAACAACTAGAGATTTATGTCTGTTGGCAAACAGAACATGATAACGCTTTTCCACATCTGGTTCTCTTAAAAAAAAAAAAAAAAAATGATGACATTTTTTGGGACATCAACGGGATTCGAACCCGTAACCTCCATTCCTAACCCAAAATGCACGTGCATATTTTGTGCACAAAGTGTATGGGACATCATTATATTTTTCAAAAAATCATAATAATTCTGAACAATGATCAATTGCTTCCAAACTCAGGATTTAGAATGTCTAGCACAATAGCTAACTGCCGATTGAGACGATTGACCTTTGAAAAATATGCGTTTTAAAAACACGCATTTTGATGACGTCACGATTGGGTCATGGCATTTTTGCCCCGGAGGGTGTTTCTAAACTACATCCCCAATAGATATTAGTGAACAAATTAAAAAAATCTTGCTCAGATGGCCAAATATGCACAATTGAATTTGAAAATCTGAAAAGTTCATGACCTCATTAACCACTTCGCGCCGGGACCTCCGAATCCGGAGGTCAATTGGATTGCCTTTGCAACGGGGCCCTCCGAATCCGGGCACCACTATTGTCCACATTCTAAACAAAGACTCTTTTCAGCTTAGAACAAAGCATTATGAATCAGTACAAAGACCCTTTTTGACGCACGTTGCCACATGAATTGCAAGATTAGCAGCAGTAATTGTGCAATTATGGGACTTTTACTGTGGAGGATCGAGGGATACCGCGCTGCAGCTGAAAGCACGCGGGGGACATTGTCTTTGCATGCCACACAGCCCAACGGTCGTCGGTCTGGCATTGGAATTCCCCCCACATTCTTTACCGTAATCTGTACGCTCGTTTGTGGCCGACCAACTCGAAGATTTGACTGCCTGGAGTGGAGGCTGGAGTCTGCGGTCAGGGATTGTCAGCAGCGTACACGAACCCACACACACACGTCCGTTACGGTCCATTGACGACGCACAAAGGGCCCTTTTTCGAACGGATAATCTCTTGACAAAGGCCACAACGACGTCCGAATTGTGCCAGGTTTTACTCTCTTGTACCCATAGTATACCCTTATTGATTTATTTCACAGAAATATATTGTTCCGATTGTTTTAGCAAGATTTTAAAATGATGCATTGTTCAAAAACCCCCGTATGGCGGTCATCGGCGCTGAAAAACCCCCCGGCGCGAAGTGGTTAAGAGATAAGGTCACGATCAAATGATGGCAATTTTTGGATACACCTTGTCCCAACTTACAATGTAGATATAGTGCAAAAATGAAACCAAACGAATTTGTACTTTTGCTAAAAATGGACTTTGAAATTTGCCCCTTTAAAGCGCTGTCACGTGACACATGGTGACGTCACAATGGTTTCAATGATACTGTGCATAACTTCAGCATGGGCTCTATGCATCCGCAAAGTTTGAAAAAAATCCAAGTGTGTTCAATGGCCAAAGTGGCTCTTACAAAACCATGTACAAAGTCTATGGGATTTTGGCGACAAGAAGAAGAAGAAGGAATAAAAAAAAAATCAGAACAACAACAATAGCTTTTCCGCTTCGCGGCGGAAAAGCTAAAAAAATCAGAACAACAACAATAGCTTTTCCGCTTCGCGGCGGAAAAGCAAAAAAAATCAGAACTAGAGATTTATGTCTGTTGGCTAACAGAACATAACGCTTTTCCGCATCTGGTTCTCTTAAAAAAAACAAAATTGACATCAGCCGGATTCGAACCCGGAACCTCAATTTCTACCCCAAAACGCACATGCATATTTCGTGCACAAAGTGGATAGGACTTCATTATAACATTCAACAAATCATAATAATTCTGAACAATTGTCAATTGGTTGAAAACTCAGGACTTAGAATAGAATGTCTAGTCCAATAGCTAAATGCCCACTAAATTTCAATAAGGTTAACCTTTTGCTAATATGTGTTTCAAAAACACGCATTTTGATGACGTCACGATTGCGTCATGGCATTTTGGCCCTGGGGGGTGTTTTAAAACTACATCCCAATAGATATAAACGAAAAAATGAAAAAAATCTTGCTCCGTTAGCCAAATATGCTTAATTAAATGTTACAATCTGAAAAGATCATGACCTCATTAATATTCATGAGATTACGTCACGATCAAATGAGGGCAATTTTTGGATACACCTTTTCCCAACTTAGATATACTGCAAAATTGAAACCAAAATAAATTGTACTTTTGCTTTTATTGGAGTTTGAAATTTGCCCCTTTAAAGCGCTGTTACGTGACACGTGGTGACGTCATGAAGTTTTAAAGACAACTGTGCACAACTTCAGCAAGGGCTCTATGCATTTGCGAAGTTTGAAAAAAATCAAAGTGTGTTCAATGGCCAAAATGCCGATCATAAATTTCGTGTACAAAGTCTATGGGATTTTTCCGATAAGAAAAGGAAGAAGACAAAAAAAAAGACAGAACAACAACAATAGCTTTTCCGCATCGCGGCGGAAAAGCTAACAACAACAATAGCTTTTCCGCTTCGCGGCGGAAAAGCTAATTAACAGTGATTTTGCATCAAGGAGAAAGTACTCCAAGAAGGGTGTGCCCCATGGCCTGATGAAAGCGAATCATTTGTGTTGCAATGACCCAATAAAACATATTCTAAGGGCCTATGTGTGCATGTACTGTACACATACATGTACATGTACATTGTACATTGTGTACAATGTAGGCCTATCTGTCAAGTAGACTAGCCACAAGTCCCCAGGGAGACCAAGGTAAACCATCTGCTGGGCATTACTCACCTACAGTAACACTAACAGCACCAGGCACCTGAGGAAACCCCCTGTCTCTTGTCCCCAAATCCCAAGGCTAAGTCTTCCAAATACATGTACTGTAACTTGATTAGGAACAGCGTGAGACTGCCCGCTTAAAGGCCTGGAAGACCCACGCTGAGTGCAGGTTGTAAGCTTACATCCCCCTTGGGTAGCACAGAACGTGCAATGTGTGACAGTGAATCAGATGTAATCTGAACGTTTGTCGTCTGAAAGTAATGGTACATACATGTACAGTGAACTTGTACAGAGGTTGGCAGATGCTGTCAGTGAATGCACCGTACATGTGTACACTGCACTTGTGATGGTCATGCCTTTAATGGGCCATCGCAGTTGGCTCCGAAGCTTGCCACTCCAGGTGTATCACAATTGAGTGAATCAGTCACAATCTTTGAATCGATCAAAAGATACTAAGGTGATATATATAAGATACTGTGATACGAAAGATACTGTGTAAGGCAACAGATACTGTGATATACGAAAGATACTGTGTAAGGCAACAGATACTGTGATATACGAAAGATACTGTGTAAGGTAACAGAAAGGATTTGTTCCTGATTTCACTGTATACATGTACCTGGTACAGGATGTAAGGTACAGTGTACATGTACAACTAACATACATTGTACATGTACAGTGTACATATACATGTATGTATTGTAATGTATACGGTACATGTACATGTATGTACTAGTATTTGAACTGCTTCAGACTCATTCCCTTTCCAGAAGTGAGTGACCTCACACGCTGGCCAGTCCACAACATCAGGCATATTTTCCTTTCCCCCCTCAAACTCTAGTGATAAATGTACTGTACACTGTACATGTACACAAATGTTGCGAACTGCTTACTGAAAAAGTTACTGACTAAAATTAAAATTATGTAAATTTATCTCAAAATTAAGTGGGCCTGACGTTTCGATCCTACTACTGTAGGACCTTTCTCAAAGGCAGAAGAGAAAGCCTTTGAGAAAGGTTCTGCTAGGATCAAAACGTCGGGCCCACTAAATTTTGATACTCAAACCTCCATGCCCAACCGTGTAACTAGCCAAGAACACTGCAAAAGGTCCTGAAATGTCTGAGCACAGTTACGACTGAGGCTGGAGTGTACACGTATGGTATGCATAATGTGCATTTTCACTGTCCTACCAGCAAACAAAAACACCATGACTTCCACAAACATTAGCCACTGATGGAACAATTTCAACGAACCAGAAGAGAAATGACTAGTTGACTACAATGACCAACCCCCCCCCCCCACCCTGAAAAAAGAACAGGAAATTCCACTCCCCCATGTCGGCTGAATGTTTACATGTACTTTCTAGGTTTCCTGGGTTCTACTGGAAATATCTTGGTGTTAGGCAGAGGATCAGGGCTAGGAATAAGCATGAGTCATGACATGCAGATTGGACAGTTGTAGTGGTCATCATGTGAAACGCTGCAATGATTTCAGTGTTTACAACTTTACAGACAGCTGGGACATTACATAGAGTACAGTGCACCTGAACATTTACATGCCAGGTAATTCCATAAATCAGGGGACCAACTTGTGACATTTTGCCATCCCCACTTACAATGTACACGTACATGTAAGTGTATGTACTGTACAATATGTATACATGTACACGTACATGTACAGTACGTGTACATACTATCCCTTCCTGCAAGGAATCTAGAAATCTTGATATTTTCAGAAAATCCGGACATCTTGTGTTATTTTCTGTGTTGTTTTCTGTTCTAGGTCTGAAAACAGGTTCAGCATGTTTTAATGTGCAAATTCAAATTGGAGCAGGAAAACACATGTATACATGTACCAACAGCAACAGGTACACGTATATTTGTACAGGTGTATGTGAACGAATTTTAGGAAAAAAAACTGAAGTAATATATTATAGTATGCATACTATGCCATAATGTTGCAAACTGCTTACTCAGTTACTGACTAAAACTGTGAAAAAGCACGTACCCGGTTGTCCCAGTACAATGTACATACATGTAAAGTTCTACATATATCAAAAATTAGGAGGCCCTGATGTTTCAATCCTAGCAGGAGCTGCAGGACCTCTGAGAAAGCTCATGCCAGGATGGAGACGCCAGGCCCTCCTCATTTATCTATAAAATAACTGTAAGAAGTAGGACTTCTTCTGGAAAGAAGAGGGGGATCTGCAGAACAGAGCCCACTGGCCACCAAGGCTAAACTAAACAAACTAGACTGCGTAATGTACAGTACGTGTACCGTCCATTATGTTCCTGCCCCACTTGTGTGCAAACTGTGCACTGTACTGGTAATAAAGGAAGTCTTATCACTAAAAATAAATGACTGACTTACATGTACATGTGTATAATGTACACATACCGGTACATTGTACCCCATGATTGTGTGCATGGTGTAAATATGCATGTGTACAATGTGTGTACATAACATTGTGTACATGTACAGGGTGTACATGTATGTGAACCAAGGCATCCCATATGGATCAACCCTCAGCAATAAAATTGACGGAAATGATAGCCTAACAATCTGCTTGTACATGTACACATGTACACGTATGTACATGTACACACTGTACATACAATGTACGTGCATGTACACGTATATTATATACACGTACTGGGGTACATGTACATGTACATGTATGTATGTAATTCCATACACAATGTACATGTACAATGTACATGTACATCTACATGTACATCTACATGTACATGTACAGTACACATACATGTACATGTACATGTACCAGTATTTATTTATGTATACACAGTACATGTACCGGTACATGTACAACTGTACGTGATGTACATGTACACTGACATTGTATACATTACATGTACACGTACATGTACAGTACAGTATGTGTTTAGACTGTGTACACTGTATACATGTACAATGTACATGTACATGTACATGTACATGTACATTATTTATAAGTACATTATACAGTACAGTGTGTAACATGTACTGTACCCCGGGTACGTGTACATGTACACATGCATAGAGCTATAGAGGGGCTGGTACCGGTACGTACTGTACACAGTAGAAGGGCCTACCGGTACTTCTGTGTGCTGTACTGCATTCATGTACATGTACACATACTATACATGTATATGTGCATGTACACCCATACATGTACATGTTTATGTACACATACATGACTAGGAGGCAATGGCACTGACTCACCAATCAGGAACTATTGTAAATATTCCAATGAATCATATTCATTGGAATGACAAAAACTAAATTCAGTGCAGGAGATGGCCCAAAAGCAATCTGCAATCTGTCTGTGGTCAGTCACAGGCGATGTTAACACAACCAGAGGTCATTTCACCGTGGTTAAGCATGAACTTGTTTATTGGCTACTGGCCAGCCAGTAAGATGCCACATAAATAGACATACTGGTACTGTACCCCAGGCATGAGGTCAGGGAACAGAAGTGTGATGACTCGGTCAATTTTCAAAGCCCAAAGACCGAGGATACAGACCCAACTTGTCTGTACAGTTGTAGACAAAAAAAAGCTAATAATGACTGAAAGGAGTGGTCAGTGAGTTGGGTAAGGGTCCTGAGTACTGACACACATGGGCCCACACATGTACAATGTACATGTACTGGTATACTGTACAAGTGTATGTATGGGCTGCACTTATTCATAGAGGCCTAGCTCTATTCAAGTTCAACACTGTTTGCATTGATAATACTGTACCCAGTATGTAGAAATCTGAGGTACAGGGTATAGGGCCTACCGCATGCAACAATTGTCCATCACAAGGCCGATACATACCGGCACACATGTATCCTCCAATAACCGGTTTTCGACGATATAAGGACTTTTCTTCAAACTGAACAATGTGGACGAAAGTATCACACCAAAAGAGGTCTCAGTCACTTTCTCCACACCACAGACTATTAGAATAATCATAGAGAAGGTTGATTAAGCCTGTCACTTCCGTAAGATTACCCGGTTTTGTTGACGTCCGCGGCGCACCGTGCAGTAAGCACCGTCACCTATTTTCGTCAGTGGTGTTTAGTAAGGTGTCCCAGTGCAGCCAAACGCAAAATAAATTCTTAAAATAACTCAAAATGCTGTGTGGCACTGTAAAATTCTTCCCTGTATGTTTTTTTGTGTTCATCTTTGTTTTTGTTTTGCCACACTGCTTCTAACACTTTCCTCAAATCATTCATAATTTATGCTTAAAACGTATTGGTCTTGTCCACAATCCTCTTTCTCACTGCTTCTTCAGTTATGACCTTTCCCAATATCACTCAAGAGACACATTTCCTCCTTCTTGGTACTTTCTCTAGCTGCCCTTTTATTTTTTTCATTTTTTATAAAAGCCTATTGGGCCATGTTACTTTTTGTCTTTAGATAATAATAATAAAAAAAATATAAAACAATATATAAGCGAGACGCCCTATAGTAGCCTCCATAGTTTTTACCCAGAACGGACTGCCTCAAGTTGCGTGATATATTTTTTTTCTACGGATATTGGGGTTTATTATGGTACACTCAGATTTTTTTTAGGACCAACAATAAAGAAAACTGGAGCTTCGAAGCAACTGCCAATTTTGTACCTAGGAAAATAGACCCCAAAAGAGCAACTTTTTGAATCACACGAGTTTGGCCTACTGGAAAAGCCTTAACTTTGCACATTTTCGGTGACGGACAAGAGCAGGAAACAAACTGTAAGATACGAAGTCTGAGATCGTTATACGAAGTTGTTTTCATCGTGCGATGTGAGTTAGAATGCTAAGCGTCGAAAACGTGTAGCGTCGAAAACGGGGGTTCCCACGATACATGTAGATGTACAATGTACAATGTACAATGTACAATGTACAATGTACATGTACAGGTACATGTGCTGTACATATGCATCTACCGGTACATGAATTTGACGATATCATATGTACACTTTGTACAAATGTACATGTAGGCCTACGTGTTACAGGTGTACCGGTACGGTACACATGTACATGTACATATGTACATTAGCCAGTATGAATTGTATCAGTTGTATTGATGAAGAAACAGTAGTTGATGACAAAACTCTGCCCAGTAAAAGTGACTGGTCAGGTAAGTTTAACTGAGCCACTTAGTCCAGTGGAAACGCACCACTCAGTAAAACGCGACTCAGCACACGTACCGGTATGCACTGTGCACAAATAATTTTTGCCAGCTCGGTTACATGTACTGTTTAACCATCATCTCAGTTAAATTGACCGACTCAAAAGTGGGAACGACGGTCAAATTTGACCATTGGAAATTTAACCATCGTCTTGGTTAAATTTTAGTCCAGTGGAAACGTGGCTTTTGTTTAGATACACAGCCATGGCAGCATACATACAATGTACAAGTGCTTTATGTACAATTGTACATGTGTACAATGCAATGGCCCACACCATATTACTACTAGTACTACTGTACTTGTATTTTTGAAGACTTGGGGAGATGCGGAGTTGAGTCTGACTTTTTATTTTAGAGGTTTCCAGCTGGGCCACCGTAGCAATTTTTTCCAGCAGCCAAATCTGTTGTTGGCCCAAAACATACCGGGGGTACATGTACTTGTACTGTATGTACATGTACATGTATGTACATTGTACTTGTGTACACTGTACAAAGTGTACATACATACATACATACTGTATGTAAAACAAGCTCTCAATTCTTATTGCCATGTATGTACAGGTACATGTACATACGTATGTACATGTGTACATGTACATGTACTTCTCAGTAATTATCGAAAACTGAAACTGTGAAAGCCAGCCAGGCTACAGTACAGACCTATGTACCGGTATGTATGTATCTGTCCCGGGTGGCCATCATGCCATTTTAAAGGCCACTGGTAGTCAGGCCAATGAGACCACTCCTTTTTAGTTGAGTAAGTACTGCATTGCAGTAGCTGATACATGTATACGGTACATACTGTACAAGTTATGTAACTCTGGACACTCTTTTTGAAGGTTCAGACAAAGTTAGTGTTCCATGTAGGCCAAACAAAAATAGCTACAGGTGCTTACTATTACATGGTAAAGATCTGAAAATAGAGTAGGAAAGTAGAATTTTTTTTATATTTTTTCCCCTTTTTTTATGCTGAGTACTGGCTAAGTGTTGCTCGACCAACTCAAGCCAACATTACGTGCATGCACAGTTGGTTTCAAGATTCAAATCACGTTGATTTAAATCACCGGTCGCGCCGTCAAACATTGTCAAAATAGGGCATGTACATGTATTGTAGGGTCGACCGGGAAAACGGAAGCACTATTTTGGGGGGCCTTAGTTAGAAGCAGGGGACATCAGAAGAACCAGTGGATGGCCAACATCAGAGACTGGACAGGACCAAATCTGGTGCAAACAAAGCGCCTTGCAGTTGCACATGACAGTGGCAGAACAGCTTGGCAGATGGAGATCATAAGATGTGTTAAGATATTTGCCAATCAATTGCTTGTAAGTATTGTATCAACACTAATTGGTCATAAGTTCCAAAGAAATGGAAGAATACATCTACATGTAGCTGTACATGTACAGTACTGTATGTTACAAGATGTCCATTCAACAATGTTTTCTTCAGGCAAAATGTTATTAATTCCTTTTCCTGGCACTAAATATTCATTTAGTAAATGAATACCATAACCATGGTAAAAACGTATTAACAATTTATACCTACCAAAATAACATGAATGAAACTAACTCAATGTGTAAGACTGTAACTTAGTGTAACTGAGTGCAAGTGCAAATTGCAACAGTTATAACTTATATAAGTATAACAGTAACTGCTGAACAGGCTGAAGCAGTGAAGCGGTGAACTGAAGAGAGCAACGATGAATTGATAAGCATGATGCCCACTTACACTTGGTGTATACGTTACCGGCCATTGAAAGCAAAATTATCGAGGGTTGTGTAAAACCAAAGTATGCTCGATACCGTAATAAAGTCATTATCAATATCATTACTTAGGACTTCATATGAGACTTTGAGAGGCATGACAACGAATTAGAAACTCTAGTCTGGAGTCTTAGAGAAGTTCGTAACCGAACTTGAATCACGACGGCAAAATTACGAATAACTGATGAAGCAATCCCTTACCTTATACTATAAAACGGCATAAATTCAGCTTCCAATTCGACCCAAATCACTACTCGGAGAAGAGAGCGTTGGCGTGCCACAGCAGCCAGAATGTCATCTACTTGGACTGCTTTTTTCCCCCAGCGGTGTGAAATGGTTCTACTTCCGCCTTTCAGTGCGCAACATGTCTTCAGCGCCCTCTATTGGTGAAATGTTTCAAGGCATGACGTCAGGGAAACTTTTTTCCAGGCAGACGGCTGAAACTTTTGCCGTTTTCGGAATGGGAAGCACTGTCTGGGCTCCAGCCGGCCGGGTAGGTCATGAATAATTCAACAAAGTGACGTAGAAGTGAAGTGAATAATCATCTTAATATGTACATGTCAGTGTACATTGTGCAGTACATGTACATTATTCATAATGTTGAATTATTCATGACCTACCCGGCTGGAGCCCAGATAGTGCTTCCCTTTCGGAATAGGCTTCGTCTAGCTGTATGTGAAAAAATCCTGAAAATCCAGGTTATATGGTTTGTTTCCGAATTTGAAGTATGTTGGCTTGATAAGTACGGTATTCACCAAGAAACTGGGACAAAACGCTTGTTTTAGATGAATGTTGGTCAAGTCGTCCCCAAGTCAACTCGTCCCCGGGTCAACTCGTCCCTATGCCTACTATAAGTGATAATATAACTTAGTTTACGACCGAAGCCTAAGCCCGAAAATGGCCTTAATTGATGAAAAATGCCTCGGATGTAAAATTTTCTTCAAAACTATAAAGGGATTATAATCATTTTCAAGGATGATTAGAAGAAATTCCATTCTAAATTATATCTTTATTTAATCATTACGCCTTAGTAAAAAAAAAAAACAGCATTAATTTGATTTGAATTGGCCAATGACAGTTTTATCTTTTAAGTTTTCCTCCAAATTACTCTGCCAAGGTAAAACTTGAGGGACATTTTTGCCATGCACCTATTCTTTCTTTCATAATTTTTTCTTGTGCCCTAAAACAAAAGATCCTATTTCCTTTTCTGCAAATTGGCCCATTCAAAATAAATGTGAATACAAACAATACAGAAAATTGTTCCCAGAAAAAAAACATGTTTTCTTTTTCGTTTCTGTTTTCTTGCAGTTTGCAACATTTGTGTATATCAGTTTGTTTTCTTTCTTGCATTATTTTGATTCAGAGTATCTAGTATTGTACAGAAAAAGACCACTCACTTTAGTTTGCAATCTGTATCTTTATTCAACACTTTCTCAATAATTATGCCAGTGCTTTACATTACTTTTACACAGGTGTGTCAAAAAATGAAAATGCTTCCTCAGGAAAACAAAAAATACAGACTTCAAGAAACCCAACACTAACCTCATCAATACAACTATAATTCAGCAGCTTGTATATACAAATTTTTCTCCATTCAATTATACAGACATAACCAATTTTTCTTTTTTACAAAAAAAAAGCAACACAAAATTACATAACCAGAAACCTCATTAATTAATCAAAAGTAAAATTGGTCAGCCCAGGAGTAGATTTCATAATAGTCTTGAAAGAATTGAATCAACCCAAGACCATAACTCCAGCTTGGCCAAATTTACACAATCTTCGCTGAGCACAAGAATTCTGTGAGCAGAATCTTTTTCTGACGCATTGCTGTAGTAGAAAAGTCACTGAGCTCATATATGAAACAGAATTATCCCTGCAAGTGGAAAAAATGGTGTTTGTATTTGATCCAATTCATAAAATAATAAGAGCCATCATACATACATGTAGGATGCACTTTAAACATGATTATCTTAATTAACCATTTGCACACACTTGAAAAGGGTGGAGGGCCTGACATTACGATCCTAGCAGGACCATTCACGAAAGGCAAAAGTTCACTAATGCACACACGTGATTTCTAAACACTTACTGGAGTTACAGCACAAAAAGCAAACAAACAAAACAAAAAAAATTGCACCAATTACCGCGAGCCTTTTCAAAACCAAGGCATCTAGGCTCTAGCTGAGACACCAGGATCATATCTGACTGGGTGTGATGGGGGCTACGTACTGTACCTTGAAACAGGTTCTATTCAGCACTTAACAAGGGAACAAAGCTTTGGCATCAGAGAAAGAAAAGAAAGTTGGATTTCCAGGGGGTTTGATGACAAGGACAAGCAAGGGGCCTCGACACAAGCTGTGTCTTCGAAAAAGGCCCTTCGACTAGCATAGATTAACCTCTGTTAACCAATAGGGGAGCCCTGATCTTCAATAATGCTCATCGGCCTATTCCATGTTTGACCAAGCGAGGGTGCTGTATCAGTGCCTATAAGGTGCAGAACACTAAATCAAGCTCCCATCGAATACTGCACAAAAACACTTACTTTCAAAGCCAATTATCCCACACCCAAAAGTCTGTTTTTGTAGCTTTACAGAAAATTGTAGTTTGGACCTACATCTCTCAGATTCTTTTAAATTTTAGTGCTCTTAGCCGATTAGATTTTTTGCTAATTACTGTACACCCAGAAAAAAACACCCCAAAATGTGTAGCCGTCAAAGCTGAATTTCTGCAAAGATTTTGGGATGGACCCCTCCACTTCTACAGCCAAATAGGGCCACATTTAAAGCCATATATGGTCCAAATTACATACCAAATTGAAGAGTGAACCCCAAGGTTGTCTTAAGCTTCACTTATTCTACAATGTATGAGTTAATTAGCCTCCAAACACCCCTTATTAAAAAAAAGTTGTGGGTCCACACTTTATGATAATCAGCTTGGCGGAGCCTCCATCTTGGATGGATTTTGTGTGCTGCACCCCTCAATCATTGAAACGTCTACTCCAAAATTAAGGCACTTTATGAAATGAAGACTCTGGGCTAGGGCTTAGGATTCCCATTTCCATGCCTCATAAATACTTTGAAATGGATGAAAAAGGCCCTGGTCTCATCTGAATTCATTGGCTATGGCTTTAAATTACATGTGAATCAATGAAAGCCGCAAGCCGTCTCCTACGGCCAATTCCCATAGACATTATAATGCTCTTTCCAGCTGAAGCTAAGAAAGTTCAAGCAAAATCAATGACAAAAATCTAGACCTGAGCCATAAACTGTGGTAGTAAAAGACACTCAGTAGGAGATTCCTCATCCATCTCTGAGAAAAATAGAGCAGACCATCCTTTGAAAACCATTGCCACAAGCACTATGAACATCTAAACCGTGAAAATGGGATGAAAATGTCATTTAGCTGTGAAAAGACAATTCACCGTGTTTTCACCCCTATTTCATGGCACACAGTTAGCCAAGTGATTTTAACGGTGTTTTCACAAGTGGTCTCCAAGGCCACATTCCTGATGGTAAATGGCTAGAGGCAATAGGAGTATCTGTGAGTGACAGTTACCAAAGGACACCAAACATAACCTCTATGGGGGCTGGTGGTCCCTACTGGTAATTGAATTAGCCTCAAGGCTGGAGCTTGCCATATATTCACGGGTTTTTCACGGTCTCTTTAGTGACCTGAAGATGTAAGGTCAGAAAGGCGATTATTTTCACGGTGAAGTCACTGTAAAATGCACCATGAAATCACAGTGACTTTTTAGTTTCACGGCGAAATGACATTTTCACCCCTTTTTCACCGTTTAGATATGTTCATAGTGAAGTCTGTCTTTTGATTCATGGAACTAGAGATAGAGGGATCCCGGATAAGTCTAATAGACTTGGCACCTGTTTGCAGAGAAACCCGGCATAGGCTCTGGCTTCGTATCCGGCTATCCCAAAAGCTGAAAACAAAGGTTTGGTGGTTTTGAAGCTCGGGGGACTTTTTCAAAGTGCAGTGCGATCTAAAAACAGGGAAAAAAAGGCCAAAGACCTCCTGTTGAACTTTGAAACGGATGAAAGAAGTGGAGACAAAATCCGGAGCCTGAGCCTCAGCTAGGTTTTTGGAAAAAGGGCCCTTGTTATGAATGAAAGAAATAACCCCCCCCCCCAAAAAAAAGGATGAATGCTTTGCGAGGATGCTTCCGTTGCGGTCACGGAAGCCACTCTGGGTGGATGGTGAAGTCGGTCCGGACGTGCCGGGGATGGATCTGGTGATGGCGCTTGCTGTAGTCTGTGATGTGGAAGTGCGGTCCGCTCATGGGCAGTGGTCTGGGACCACTCTCCAGACTATCAAACATCCTCTCCGCTGCGTGTTTCTCTGCACAAAAAGTGACCAACCCCCAAATATTTTCTTTTAAAAAACAGCAACAAAAAGGGAAAAAGTCCTGTTTGGACCGAAATGTTGGACCATGTTAACTTTTGAGATGAAAAATTTCAATTTCTGTAGACATCAGGAAAAAATAATTGTGAGTTTTGAGTAAGACTTACAGCTTTGCATGGTGGGTGAAACAATATAGGAGGGTTTGCGGTGACACCATGTATCTCTTAAAGAAGAGGTACGCTGAAAAGAACCTGAGTGATAACTCAACATCGAGTTACCACTCAGATTCTTTTTCAGAACCATACATGTACCTCTTCATTAAGAGACCTTATACATGGTGTCACCGCAAACCCTCCTACTTGTATATAGAGTTTTGAGTACACCATTGTGATATCGTGTTATTGAAGGTCAATCGTGCACACTACAAAACTGATTTCCAATTTGCTCACATTTTTTTTTAAGTATGCAATTCAGCAAAGTACCGAGCATCTGAGAAGGCCAAGCATTGCTGAATGCTTTGACGAAAATGTAACAAGAAACCAGCTTCAAACAAACTGCAGCTTTTTGCTTCACCTTCATGGCCTGCCCCCTTCATGAACCGATGCACCGACGCCTGGTATGGTTCCCTGACTTGCTCCTTGATATTCCGCACTGTCCTATCCTGGGACTGTCTGTGTGGCCTCTGACCTCCGGTCTGTGCCTTATTGAACATGGTCTTTACAGCTTGTTTATCTATCAAAGAAAGGAATCATGAAATATGTATGTGAGGAGTTCATTTGCAAGAACAGTTATGTAGGCAATTCAGACACAACTGGTTCTGGCCTATAGCTGTTGCATTTTATCCGTAAGTGTGAAATGACCAAATAAACCTGCAAGTGTTTATTCATACTGTACTGCTGTTTTTTTAATTTTAACTAGAAAAGCATTCTAGTGATTACAGAAAATTGTCATGGTGAGTTATCTGCTTTAGCAAATTAACTCTTCATAATAAAGAATTATAGAAAATACCGGTACACTAAAGCTCCTACACAACATTGGTAAGATCGAAAAACAGAAATGTTCACAGATTTACATGAAACTTATACATTTTGAAGATGGTTATAGCAGAAACCTCTCACTGAAATATTTCTGCTTAAAATGTTGTATTTTGGGAGAAATGAGAAAAGAAATACTTTACGTCTCACCGAGTTCTAAACTATTGTTCAGAACAGTACGGCGATGAATGCTACATTGTCGCGAAACAAATGAAGAGGTTTTCACGATTTTCTTGAGACTCGGTTGGCGGATTGAGCTTAAATTTTCACAGGTGTGCTATTTCATGCATATGTTGGATCAGACAACGTTTGGATGCTATTCTTTGACTTTGACCAATGTTGTATAGGGGCTTTAATGTGTGTTATTCAGTGTGAATGAGAGACAACTCTTTAAAAACAGATGCAGCTTAACTATTTTGTGTTCCACGCATATGGGTGCATACTGCCAGTAGATTAAAAAAGACAGTTGGGCACTTGTAATGATGAAGTGTATACAACTGAGGAAGCTCTGTTAATGACAAGCTGAGCATGAAATCACTTGCTTGGCACTGCGGCCAATGGAAGCTTTATTATACATCAAGCCTCGCGCTTAAGGTTTTTTTTTACTAGCCCACCGGGCTAGTAATTTTAGTTTTCTGCTAGCCGGCAGCAAGTTCTACTAGCCCTGTAAAATTAATATTGAATTTAAGACAAGGTTTCTAGGTCAAGTAAAACAAATTAATAGTTTCTACTTTCTCATCCCTGCCCGTGTCATTTTTTGCTGCCACAGCGCTGTCTACTTTTTACTAGTCCGCCGGGCTAGCAAAGTGGGGCATTTTACTAGCCCGCAGCTGTTTTTACTAGACAATGATCGTCAGGCTAGTGCTAAGGTCGAGCCCTGTACATGTACCATGTATTTGCAATGGCGCCCTCTATTGACTATTCTTCAAGCCAACAGTGGATCCTGGGCCCTTTTCCAAAGCCCGGCTTAGGCTCAGGCTCCGGCTCCGGCTTTGTCTCCAGTTCTTTCATCCATTTCAAAGTACAAGGCATGGAAATGGGAGGCTTTTGGCTTCGTTTATCAATGTAATACTGTGTTTTGAAAAAGACTGCAACGCTTCCACTTCAACAAAGAACCCCAGCCTGTGTTTTCAGCTGTTAGATAACCGAGACGAAGCCGGGTTTTGGAAAATGGCCCTGGTGGACAAAATAGGTATCCATCTGTACAGCACTGCATGATTGTTGATATAGAGGCCAGCCTGTACACACGTGAGATACTCACTCGGTGTTCCCGCCAGTTTCAGCCAAGCCTCTGCAGCCTGAGCAGACCACGGGTCAGATATCACCTTCTTCATCTTCTCTCGCTGCAAAGAGTGAATAAAATAGACCAAACGGAAGAGATCAAACCATGGGAAAGCAAGACAACTCAATGGAGATTTGCCTTTTTGCAAACATACATGAAATAATAGCCTTTCCATCCATGTCGAAAGCAACATTTTGAGAAATTGTGACTTTAGTACCTTTTTCGCAGAGTGGGTCACATCTAAGGACTCACATCTACTTGTATGTTTTCTCAGCCTAAGTTGCACACGTCTCGTGAATTTTCGTATGTCTCTCCCATCACGTACTCCTCTCGATTCCGGGGGCTTTTTGACAAGCTGGTGACAGATGGTTTGGGGCAGTGTGCGCTCTGCTCAACACCACTGGGAACATGATGTCACGACCAACCTTTCACATTGGGACTCAGCCTGCAATGCGCTTTTATACATACCTCTTCGTCTCGGTACGTCATGACGTTAGCTGTGCTGGGCCTGCCGATGTACTTGTGTCTGAGATGACGTCTTTCCTGCTGTAACCAGTCAGGGCACATGGCATCCACTGGTGTGGAAGAAGGAAATGTGTACTGGCATTGGTAAGAGCCATTACTGTGCAAGTCCAATTCAGAGCCATTTCTAAACCTATGTGTCACAGAAAGATCCACTTTAAAAGATCCCCCCTAAAAATGAAAATAGCTACAGGTTCAGCAATTTGGCCGTCAAAAGATGCATTTGGCCACCATACATTGTACATGTATAACCAATCTGGCAACTAACAATTTTTTTTGCAACGGAAAGATCTATTTAGCCACAAAAAGAACAATTTGGCCACTAAACTAGAGCTACATTTGGCCACTAAAAGACCCAAATGAGCAATTAAAGATCATCTTGGCCACCAAATGATCCATTTGGCCATCTTTGGAGATCGATTTGCCATCAAAAAATCAATACACACGCTACATGTGTACCTACAGCTGCCTGGAACGTTACTTCTGTGACCCAGAAGAAAAAAATATTTCCCTTTTCCCTGATAATAATTGCTAGTGCTACCATCTCATCTTTACTCATGGTTAACATGTATTAATTATCTTCTCATTCTAACCAATCTTGTCTAGTGACTATACCCCCAGAGACGCATTCTAAGCCGGTATGGTTGGGCTGCTTTCCTCAAGGAAAACAGAGCCCAGGAACACTGTTAATTCTCACCTAGATACACGTCTTCTTTGACCCTGCTGTCTGGATTCTGGAAGCCCTGGACAGCATCAATTTCTTTGCCCATTGCCGAGGAGGGATCGTAGTAGCCGGGCACCTTCTGGAGTCGACATGTTAAGAAAACGCTGCAAGACAAAATGTCAGAGAGATAGTCTTCTTCTTGAAGATAACACAATTGCAAGCTGATATACAAAAATGTTGCAAACTGCTTACTGACTAAAATTACCAAAATGTAAATCTTAAAATTTAGTGGGCCTGACGTTTCGATCCTAGCAGGACCTTTCTCAAATTGCAAGCTGCTAATTACTAGCTGAAATATCAACAAATTAAGCATAATCTCAAACATTCAGCAATCCTAATTTCTGATCCCTTTCTCAAAGGGAGAATCATTCTTTATTTGGCTACATTAAAAACTGACATTTTGGCTTTAGCATTAGAGAGATAGTACAAATGCAGAATTGACCTGAAAGAATTGATTCATCCATCCACGTATCCACTACATGTAGACCATAACCAAATAGGATTGTAGACCTTCCACCAAGTCATTCACCAATTTGTAAAGGCAATCTGTGTCACAACATCATTCAAACACGTTGAAACACTACACCAATACATGTAATGTACACGTGTACAATAACCAAAATTTACAAGTTCTACATCAATGACCCCCCCAGCCAGTGACAAAGGGATGACCTTTCACAAATGATCGAGTGTACTTTGCTTGCCAGACAACCTTGCATTTGATAGGCCAGTGCTTATTTCACTAGAATCTACATGTAGTCCGAAGAGAATTAGATACCGGTACATGTAATGTTGGTTCACCACAGTTTTTAAAAACAACAGTTCAGTACAGTACACAAAACAACCTCGGGTTTTGTGTTCTGGTTGTATGCATAGAGTCAATCAACTCAGGATTCTCAAATTTCAGAAAAAATAAACTCAGTTACATGTACATGTACTGTATTATTAACTAACCCTCACAAAACATATGGACAAAAAGGGGTATCGGTAATTTTTCAGATGTACTGTACATGTATTGTTAGAAAAAAGGGATAGGCCTAATACATGTAGGGTAAAGGGATTCTTATTCGAGTCAGTACTGTACATGTAGTTCAACAATCAAAAGCATTGAAGTTTTGAAGTTTTTGAACACAAAAATGTTTCCAGAGGATGTGTAACAATGGTCATGCTACATGTAGTATAGATCTACATGTATCTGATGAACAATGCTTATAAAGTATATGTACTATGTATACATGTATGTAAATCTAACTAGAGAAAAAAGAGCAATTAGCTTTCAAGCAACACAACAATCAACATCTACAATGTAGTTCTAATCAGATGCAACGGAGACTAGATACAGTAGTTCATGCACCAGAGTCCATGCACTTCCATTAGCAACGAGTCTGTTTTGTTTGTCCACAATCACTCTTCTAAGTAAACAGATTCGCTACGAGTTCCACTGCCCCCAAAATAAGAGTGGAGAGTCGCAACAAGGCCAAACCAACTTGAAGAAAGCTCTAAAAGTACAGTTAATTGCAAATTATAAGCACACTAACCCTCCCGTGCACCGAGTGGATAAGAGTCTTATCTACGATCAAAAGCAATCAACCATTAAAAAAAGAGAGATCGGAAGAAAGAAAGAGATAAGCCGAAAGAATCTCAGACGACTTCTTAGGGTCCTCTAAGCTATTGTGCTGCCTCCCTTTGTGACTCAACAGAAAAAAATCTCTCTCAGGGATGCATGTGCGATGAAGCCAGCCCGATCACACATTATTTCTTGAGAGGAAAGTCCGAGCACGAAAACTGTCTCCAACCCCTACCCTAGTTACTTACGGAGAAACGGAGTGAGTTGAATCTTCAACGTTCGGTTCCACTGACGCAAATGAACGCTTCGCCTTTTGAGAAGCAATTAGAGACAGCACTCCTCTCTATTGATTGGCTGTGGATTGGCGGCCCTCTATACATATCTGCTTTTCAGTGGGCAGCTAAGCCGTGGGCTGATTTTCACAGATCCATTGACACGCTGTAGCTATGGTTATCAAATACCACTCCATACTTAAGCAGGATTAAAATGACAATGGGTCTGGGGAGCCTTCTTCTTCTGCAGACGATTTTGAGGAGTGGGTGCGGAGGGGGGGGGGGGTCAGAGCTTGACAAATTGATTTACTGAGGCCAGTGCAAACAGGCCAGGAGTCAGAGATGGGGAAGGAGCGACTTGATGAGGGTGGTCTGAAAGCTGGATGGAGTCCATGGTGTTGGCACAGCAGTGTGTGCACTAGTCTATGAGTCCTAATCTATGTCTAGGTAAACTTGGAGGTATGGGGATGGACATAGCGAAATATCTTGTTGTGGCACGTAAACATGGGTGGCCAAAACATACTGTAGACCCTCAAATGGGTGAGGCAGAGGCCTATTGACAGGTAGAGTACACTGTCCAAAATGTTGAATACCATGGTTACAGGTAATGTACATGTACAAGTACAATTATCATGTTTTTATCATTTTTCTAAGGATGATTGCTGTCACTGCCAACTTTCCACACTGTGATTCCACCTTGCAAACCTGTTTAGCCTACCGTAAATCTAAATCAGTGAAAATGAAAGTTTCCTGCCTATTACCCTTTTTTCTCCCAGGTACGTTTAGGGCACTTGCCATGATTAGTGCTCAGCTTTGATGTACACGTACAGTGTGTACATGCATTGTATTTATAGCCTAACTGACCCGAAGCACACTAAGCTACATGTACATGTACATGTACCTTACGACTTTTATGAGCAACTCCAGCTGGCAGTTTGGCACGAGACTAATAAAGAAGCGGAGGAGAGTTATTATGCAACATCAAGGAAGCACATTGGAATCGACCCACACAGAGCATACTACAAACTGTACATGTGTACATACATACAATGTATTGTACATTGTGTACATATTTATGTACACGTAACATAGATCTGTAGGCCCTATACTGTACACTGTACCTGGTACATGTGTATTGTATGTAATTAGTAAGTGAGCTTAAATCTTAGAAAGTTGGAGAACCAGACATTTCAATCCAAGTAGGGACCTTCCTAAGGCAGAATGATCAGAATATGCAAACAGGTGTTAATATTCTCTAATTACGAAAGCAAATTTCAGTGTTACAGGTGTATTGCACAGTACATGTATGTCACCTCAAACTTTCTACACATTGTGCTTCTACCACACAAGCCTTCAATTTTAAAAGTACATGTAGCCTACATGTACATGTATGTATAACGTGTACATGTACTTTTCCAAACCTACATGTTGCTATGACAGTTTTTTATAGAGGTACACGGAAGATATGGTAATGAATCCCAATTTAGAGGATAATGGCAGGTCGTGTACATGTAGGTACTTGAGCCAGTCTGATGCAAGCCATTGCATCCACTAGCATACATGTACATGTACAGTAATATCCTATTATCCTATACCATTACCAAAATGCTAATTATTTTACTGGGTCAATACTCAATGGTAGTCTACAGCAACCACACCAGATGTTGTATTCCCAATACCTGGGAAGCTATTACAGGAACTACAGGTACGTACAGTACAAGTAATAGAATGAATACAATTAAGTAAGTTACAGAAATGTAGAAAACTTCTTACTGATTTAAATGGCTGTAATGCCAACCTTAGAAATACAGCAGGCAGGACATTCTCAAAGACAGATTTTCAAGTATTGATACACTGTACATGTATACATGTATGAGGGGAAAACAAACTCATGCTTGTTTGTTGAAAAATAGAGACTATAGTTTGAGTTCAAATTTACACTTGAACCTGAGACCTCTGGATTTGCTCTTCCATCTGAGCTATCCAGCCCTTTAGAGGGTGTCCTATTCTATAGTAATTCAGTAATAGTCAACTACCCGGTAGTCCAATACGGTGACTCAAACTGGGGGTCAATAGAAATTTCACAATTAAATGTGTATGTGGTGATAAAATTATCTCTAGGCCTACTCATCAAGACGTCAGTCATTTGACTCAAACATGTCAAACTTTAAGAACACTGGTTAAAAGGATTTCTTTGGTTTAAATTTGAAGACTACTACTAGTACTAGTGCCATGACACAACGTCTTTGATTCAACACTTGACATGGATAACTTCCATTCTACATGTATATCACTATATGGGAAAGAAAACTTTGACTGAACCAGGACTTGAACCTGAGACCTCTGGATTAATGTACCAGTGCTCTTCCATCTGACCTGTCCAGCCCTAAGTTACTGTACATGTACTTTAGATGTTGGCCATTATGAGGCCTTCCATAACAGTCAACTAGTCTTTGCGTGACTGGTGGTGCCAGTAAGAAGAAATTCAACCATTAGCTGCCGTACATGTATATCTCCAGGGATCACGCCACCGCTTTTATTCAGATGCAAACAACCAATTGTTGCAACCTGGCTACGGCAGCTCGAGGATCACACAAAGTGGATGCAGCTCTTTCAATTCAAGTCAAACAAACAAGGAAAAGAGGTCTTGGGTTCAAGTCCTGGTCCAGTCAACTGGTCAAAGTTTTCTTTGCCAATTTTTCAATTTGTTCAAAAGTTCCCAGTCAGTTTTTCCTCAATATTAAGTGAAATAACACAATTAATGGTACTGTTTAATGCTTCTGCCTAGCGCCACCTACTGCACGGCAAAGAAAGTTGACTATTTGGGAAAGCCATCTCAAAACTGTATAGCTCAGGTGGAAAGAGCGCTAGTAAGAAAATAAACCAGTGGTCTCAGGTTCAAGTCCCATGCACTCCCAATCCAGTCAAATTTTCTTTGGCTTTTTTTGTTTATTTCAAAGGATGTGAATCAGAATCAGACTTGGCGTTTAGTGACTTGAAATTGAATACAGCTTGTCTACCAATTTGCATTCCATAAAGTCTGTTATATAATATACATGTATGTATAGGAAGGGTTTCAAGGGTGTTTTCGGGGTAAAATCGGGAGGTTTCAGTTGGGGTAAGTCATGGAGTTGAACACATTGTTACTTGTTCGTGTTTCCCTGCTGAAACGCTTGGACCCTGCTAACTATCGCCCGACTCCCTAAAAAAAAGGCAATTGTAAGGGTCAAAGTTACTCAGACTAATCAGTTTAATAACAGGGTTCAACACTGGGAGGTTGGCAGCTTTCGAGTCTTCTTTAAAATATGACTCAATTCAACCTTAGTCTCATAGAGCAATTCCTTGCTGTATGATTCAACTATGCTGCGTTTCCACTGGACTTATTTTGGTTAAAGTACTTGTGTAAGTTTACAACCGAGATGATGGTTACTTTGACCAAAATAAGTCCAGTGGAAATGGCCCAGTCAAATTTCTCTCGGTTACTTTAACCGAGTCCAATGGTTACTTTTACCGAGCAACCTCTGCCCAGTAAAAGTGACCAGGTAAGTTTAACCGAGCCGATTAGTCCAGTGAAAACGCACCACTCGGTTAAACGCGACTCGGTAAAAAACCACATCCGGCCTAAGACGTAACACGTACATGCACTGTGCACAGCGTCTGCTTAGTATCGCACGCTAAATGTATCGTGGGAACCCCCGTTTTCGACGCTACACGTTTTCGACGCTTAGCCTTCTAACTCACATCGCACTATGAAAACAACTCCGTATAACAATCTCAGACTTCGTATCTTACAGTTGGTTTCCTGCTCTTGTCCGTCACCGAAAATGTGGAAATTTAAGGCTTTTCCAGTAGGCCAAACTCGTGTGATTCAAAAAGTTGCTCTTTTGGGGTCTATTTTCCTAGGTACAAAATTGGCAGTTGCTTCGAAGCTCCAGTTTTCTTTATTGTTGGTCCTAAAAAAAATCTGAGTGTACCATAACAGACCCCAACATCCGTAGAAAAAAAATATATCACGCAACTTGAGGCAGTCCGTTCTGGGTAAAAACTATGGAGCCTCCTATAGGGCGTCTCGCTTATATATTTTTTGAAATTTATTTTTTATTATTATTTAAAGACAAAAAGTAACATGGCCCAATAGGCTTTTTTTTTAAATGAAAAAAATAAAAGGGCAGCTAGAGAAAGTACCAAGAAGGAGGAAATGTGTCTCTGGAGTGATATTGGGAAAGGTCATAACTGAAGAAGCAGCGAGAAAGAGGATTGTGGAGTTTTTTTTAAACGTCACAAAAGAAGACATCAACCAGACCAATACGTTTTAAGCATAAATTATGAATGATTTGAGGAAAGTGTTAGAAGCAGTGTGGAAAAACAAAAACAAAGATGAACACAAAAAACATACAGGGAAGAATTTTACAGTGCCACACAGCATTTTGAGTTATTTTAAGAATTTATTTTGCGTTTAGCTGCACTGGGACACCTTACTAAACACCACTGACGAAAATAGGTGACGATGCTTACTGCGCGGAGCGCCGCGGACGTCAACAAAACCGGGTAATCTTACGGAAGTGACAGGCTTGATCAACCTTCTCTATGATTATTCTAATAGTCTGTGGTGTGGAGAAAGTGACTGGGACCTCTTTTAGTGTGAAACTTTCGTCCACATTGTTCAGTTTGAAGAAAAGTCCTTATATCGTCGAAAACCGGTTATTGGAGGATACACACGTACATTGTGTATCCGGCTGACACTTGACCTTCATGAGCTGTTATATTGCTAGTTGCGGTAACCGTAACCCTCATCCTCCCGAAGGTCGGAGACCTGAGGGTAACGGGAACGTATGTACAAAATTATAGCGAGGTTTTTGTTTTTACCATTTTGGAAACACCACTGTCCCGATCGCCCCCTTTTTCCACCCTTTTGAAAATCGCCACACACAATCTAAGGACATGCACTTGATCCCAAATGTATACTGAATGTGATCAGATAACTCAAAACATCGTGGGTAAAATACTTTTCCGAAAAACGGGCAGAAACTCACCAAAATACTGTCTGTAAATGTCCCGTCAACGTCTCCGCCAGGTTCGGAATCCGAACCTGGCGCCTCGACCAATCAGCGCTTAGTCTCGTGACGTATTCCTGCACGACGGCTATTTGCTGTTTCGCAATAACAGTCCACACTCGTGGTGCGCGCGCAGGTCATCGTCCTGTGAAGAGCCTACTGGTACTGTATACAACCATGGATATGCGCGCGCACCACGAGTGTGGACTGTTATTGCGAAACAGCAAATAACCGTCGTGCGGGATATACGTCACGAGACTAAGCGCTGATTGGTCGAGGCGCCAGGTTCGGATTCCGAACCTGGCGGAGACGTTGACGGGACATTTACAGACAGTATTTTGGTGAGTTTCTGCCCGTTTTTCGGAAAAGTATTTTACCCACGATGTTTTGAGTTATCTGATCACATTCAGTATACATTTGGGATCAAGTGCATGTCCTTAGATTGTGTGTGGCGATTTTCAAAAGGGTGGAAAAAGGGGGCGATCGGGACAGTGGTGTTTCCAAAATGGTAAAAACAAAAACCTCGCTATAATTTTGTACATACGTTCCCGTAACCCTCAGGTCTCCGACCTTCGGGAGGATGAGGGTTACGGTTACCGCAACTATTATATTGCCAGCTCAATTCTACCTCCATGCTTTAACCATCGTCTCGGTTAAATTTGACGGACTCAAAAGTTCAAGTGGGAACGACGGTCAAATTTGACTATTGAAGAAATTTAACCATCGTCTCGGTTAAATTCTAGTCCAGTGGATACGCGGCTATAGTCTCATACTATCCAGTAGTCATAGAGCAATTCCTCGCTCTATGATTCCACCATGGAGGATTAAACTCACCAAGTGATAAAAAAACCCAGTGGCATTGTTACTACTCCGAGTACTCGATCTGCATTCTGCATCATGACAATTACTTTCCTAGTATCAGTATCAGACAATTATAACCTGGGTTCTTAACCTACTCTTTGGGATGGGGCTTGTTCCTCCTGGTCGGCGACAGCGGCCTCATCTTGGCCACATCCTCGGCCCGCACGCCCTTCTTGTAGAAGCTGTGCTCGTACGTGGTGGGCCTCTTATTGCCCGAGAAACCGCGGCCCCAGTCCTCCAGCTCCTCCGTCCAGGCCAGGATGGCGTCCTGCTTGATCTCGGCCAGGTCTCGCGGGCTGGACGGGTGCAGGGGCCGGCCGCGGGCCCCCGGCCCTCCCCGACGCCCCTCCGCGTCCCACCGCTGGCCGGACATGGTCGGATCGGCGGACTTGGAGCGGAACTTGGTCACGATGCTGCCGCGTCCCGGCAGAATATGACCCGTTGCCATGCTGACCAACCCCGGCCACTTCGAACTCACTGTCACTCGATCCCTGATTATTCCGTCGTCGAAATCTAATCGTCTTTCAATTATGCTTGATCCGAACTTTCGTGGGAAGATTACGGGGGGCTGAGAGGGTTTACGAGGGGGATTTCACTGTGGGTGTTTTCCTTTGCAACACATCCTGCTCAGCGATGTTAATCTAGCCACGGACAACAGTTCTAACTCGATCGTCTGAGTTATTGTATACAGCAGGTGACCCGATTAGCTCTAAGGCAACCAGAAGCTGATTAATATGGTAAAGAGCCACTTTGTTATGGTAATTAGCTAGTTTGTTATGGTAATAGCTATGACCCCGAGTCACTCACCCTGCGCAGATACCCTGTATGGGGTCCGTGCGCATAAGATGGTCGCTCCCTGGAAGTCTGGAAGTGGTAGCTGTTGACGTTGTTGACAGGCACCGAGAAGTTTTTCTCAAGTTTGACGGTAAATAATTCCTCCATAGTTGAACTACTATGAGGGACTTAGAGAATAATTTTTATGCTGATTTATTGCACAGGGATCTTATCCAATTTTACCGTGAACAGAGTTCCCTGACCTGAGATTGAGTTAGGCGCTCGCGACAGTCACCGTGAGTTTGTGCAGTGCCAGTGTCAGTGCAGGGGCTGGCATTTGAGTGTACACATGTATCGTGCATGATGTACATGTGCATGATACATGTACATGTAGTTCAGTGTACAAAATGTACAATGTACTGTACATGTACATGTACATGTACATGTACAGTACATGTACACACATGTACAGTACATGTACAATAGGACTACACTACAGTCTACAGAACTGTGTGTGAATCAGTGGGCGTTACTCAGCCCACCCATCTTTCTCTCATTCATTGTTAATCATGTTAAAATACCAGCAATTCTAAATTCTAAACACTAAACTCTAGACTATAGCCTGCCAACACCGTGTCTGTATTAATAATAATATTATGCAAGGTGATATACAAAAATGTTGCAAACAGTACTAGTTACTGACTAAAAATATTACCAAAATGCAAATCTTACAATTTAGTGGGCCTGACGTTTCGATCCTAGCACTTAGCAGGACCTTTGAGAAAGGTCCTGCTAGGATCGAAACATCAGGCCCAGTAAATTTTAAGAATAATATTATTCATTATACATGTATTATTTAATGTAATTTAACTAATTAACCTCAGGTTGTCTGTCTTGCCCATGTTCTCAGTTTCCACTTGTTTTAATTTTAAGTTTCAGTGTTCAAACTTCAATCACTGACCAATGCCAATGCAATGGGGCAATGGTGCTTAGCTAGGTAATGCCAGCTGTAAAGAAAGTTGGCAAATCTATTGTTTTGTGGTTGGGTCTTTTCGTAATAAGTAATATTATAAGGAAGTGTATATTTTGCCGGCACCAGCATTCTTCTTACAAAAGTTTTTTTGCCGTTCCTTACCCTGGTTGGTCAACTTTCATTACATCATGCCTGCTGGGGCCGACATGAACATCAGCAGGAACGACCTCCGGCAAGGCAAGAAGGCCGGAATGCAAATTTGCCAATCAGAGTAAGGGAACGGCAAGATTTTTATTTGCAAGAAGAATGCCGCTGCCTGGCAAAATATACCCCGCCTGATAATTAATAGCAGTAAAAAATTACTGTAGTTCTTCTATACAATCTCAATCAATAGACGTAGGCATTTGCCTGTGGTCTCCTCCTCAAATTATACACCACTTGAATAACTGGTGCCGCTCCCACCACTGCCCGCCCCTCCACTGCTGCTTCTTTCAGTTCGTTGGTATCACACCCTGACCATTCTATACAAAATTACAAGAATCCTATTTGCCTTCTGCAGGATTCTGCAGGATTCAGGGCACATGAGAGTTGACACATTGCAGGATTGTGCAGGATACAGGCTACTACTATCAAAGTGCTGGAGAAGGATTTTGCAGGATTGAGGGCACATGAGAGTTGACACACTGTAGGAATGTGCAGGATTTTGTCAGTAGGAAAATGCAGGATGCTGGTAACAATTCGGACGTCGTTGTGGCTTTTGTCAAGAGATTATCCGTTCGAAAAAGGGTGCTTTGTTCTAAGCTGAAAAAAGTCTTTGTTTAGAATGTGGACTAAAACTCCATAAACTCAGTGCAGGATTTGGCAGGATTCAGGCAATGGTCCACAGTAGCCAGTACTGCAGGATTTGGCAGGATTCAGGTCACATGGAGCTTTGAACAAGGTAGGATAGCAGGATTTTGCAGGATTCAGGTTACATCCTACAAACAATTGGTAGGGGGTTAGGGTTATCATACATGTATTTCCTTCTCACATAGGTCGTCTATGTATCTGTCGAACTTGTGTAAGTTGAAAGAGATGACATTAAACATGGAAACAAGCCGCTCAGATTATTTTATAAAAAAAAAAAGCAATAACAACACGTGTGTACCGCATCGTAAATAGAATGACTGAGGTATATTTCAATGCTCCAACATCTTTGATTAAGCAGACGCAATTGAACGGAGGCCACAGCGCACATTCTTGAGTTGCCCGATGAAGGTTAGCAGTTAGCAACCGAAACGTCGTCACCTGCAACGACACATCGCCTGACTTTGATCGCCCTTTCTACTTGTCAGACGCAATTACTTGGACGGCATTGTGAATCAGGATGACGGCCATTAGACACACCCTCCAGCGTGATGTGTTCCTTCCCAATGATGAGAGGCTGATTGGCTTTGTGCATGTCACCAAGACCGGCAAGAAGAAGAAAGTCAGCTTCCTCTGTGCCACCGGTATGTCGTCATGTCTGATTCCACCACTTGCCTAATTTATTATAGAACGGGACAGCTCAGTGTGCAGTGCACACTGGATTGATCCTCAAAAGTTGGAAGGCCTGACGTTTCGACACTAGCAGGACTTTTCTCAAAGGCCTTTGCCTTTGAGAAAAAGAACAAGAGAAAAAGGCCTTTGCCTTTGAGAAAGGTCCTGCTAGGATCAAAACGTCAGGCCCTCTAACTCTTGAGATATATGTATTGCAGGTTATTTTTTGTCTGTGAGCAGTTTGGAAAAGTTTTTTGTTGTAATTACTGGATTGAATTGTAAGGCGTGTGGTTTACACTCGTCCATTTTACCTCAGAATGTACATATACATGTATAAGGGACCTAGTACTACTGGTATGACATAATTTCTGATTCCACAACTCACCTCACGTTAACGATTTTCATCATAGTACAAGGACCTCCACTATCAATCTACAATTCTGCTTTTGGGAAAGGATTCAATTCAATCCAATAATAACATTTATTTCCATACTTCCACAAGCATACACATCAGAATGGGTAACGTGAATTAAATAACTATATCTAACAACAAAGTGCCAAACACAAATTTGATTATATAAAGAACTTGAATAAAAGAAGGTGGGAAGTATAGGGACTGTTCATATAAGCCAAGGCTTGTAGAGAACAGCCTTGGCAGACAAATTGGACGCAAATACAAGAACAATTAGACAAGTAAACACAAACAAGACGATTAGAGTAATGAAGACGAAAACAACATAAAAATGAAAAGAGCGATGACAATGAAAGAAACAATATCCTGCTAGGATAAAAAACGTCAATCCCTCGCCTTCATCAGACTTCAGAATCAGAACAATGCATGTATTCATTACTTTTGGTCTTCGTTTCAGTCACAACGGACGTTCCGTCCCAGGTCTTTATCCACAAGGTGAAGAAGGTGGACAAGGATACCTACAAGAAGCGACAGTCCTGGAACTTGGCCGAGCTGAGAGAAGTGGATGGCAAAGACTCCATCATCGTAAGTGCCTTCCGTGAGAGTGCATTATTTCCCGTGTGAACCACAACATTCAGAATTGGTTACCTGGTGGTGTGTTGAATAAGCCACCGGCCGATTCCACCCAATTCGTTGTTATGAATTGCAGAACAATGAGTGATTCGCAGAAACCCCTTTGATCTTGTACATGGTTGGACAGGCTATGGATTCTCAGTTAAGGAATCTTACAATATCCTTTGCCCTTATTTCAGGTTGACCATTTTTCAGTCATAGATATGATACAATGTTTGCGTCAAGGAGAATGAAATTCAATGAGGTTATGAGGCTCAGGCAAAGCACTGAGCACTAAGTGCTGATTACATCAAGCAGGGCAAACCTGCCTTTTTCAGTCATTCCTTTACATCTTATTTGTTTGTTATTCAATGAGATTTTTAACCTGCTAACGTTGAGCAGGTCAAAGCCTCATTGAATTACATTCCCTTGACGCAACATCATGTTATATCTATAATTTGTTGTTGTTGTTGTTAATTTGAATTTGCAGGATATTCCGGATTTCGATCTGCTCTTTGATAAATGCTACAAGTGGATTGCCAGCAACCCAGCTGAGAAGAACTCCTTCATCACAACACTGTGGAAGCTGACACAGCGCTACCTTAAGCAGCTCAAGAAGCCGGAGTTTATCAACATCAATGACTCCTACCTAGAGGGTAAAGGAGACAAGATTGTCCCTGCCTGTCCGACTAGCACCACTGGATGACATGACCGAATGAGGTCATGTCTAAATCTGTTGGCTACTAGCTAGCAGCTACAGCCACTCACAACAGATTTGTGTGTTTGGCTATGGCTTCAGTTTACTCACCAGTCTATGAAATTGGCCCCAGATTTGAAATTGGTCCCACATTTCCACGCTTAACACTTTAGGTCCTACAGAACGCCACAAAGTTCTTAAGGCTCAGACCTACAGAACGCTGTGGAGTTCTTACAGTAGGCAGTGTCAATATTAATACAGTATAGGGTTTGACCGATGCGTAGCAATTCATTACCGAAAGGGTGATATACAAAAATGTTGCAAACTGCTTACTGATTAAAATTACTTAAATGCAAATCTTAAAATTTAGTGGGCCTGACGTTTCGATCCTAGCAGGACCTTTCTCAAAGCAGGACCTTCCTCTAGCAGGACCTCTCTCTCTGCCTTTGAGAAAGGTCCTGCTAGGATCGAAACGTCAGGCCCACTAAATTTTAACATTACCGAAAGGGTTAATTAAGCGGCTCTATGATATTGGCCCCCTTGGGTTGCAGAGTTCACTCCCGTCGGTGACCAGTCCAGAGCCCAGCAGTCGGAGGATGAGCTCGGCTCCGGTGACGACTACCAGGTGCTGGCGTCCAGGGAGGAGGCTGACCTGGAGCGGATGATGGCCGAGTGCGAGTTTGCCATCGGCAACGCCGAGGCCTTCGTGGAGCGACTGGCCAACGACCTCTCGGTCCTAGACGGGGCGAGTATTCCCTTCTTGTCTCCATCATATTGGTTTATTATAAAAAATACAATTATTCATGTATCAGACTTCCAGAAATTTTGGGATTTCCGGAAATGGTTTGATTTTATTTATTTATTATTTTTTCAATATTATTATTATTATTTTTTATGTCAAATAGGTATCTCAAACTGCTCATTTTTATCTGTTAAAACTGTAAAAACTGAAGGGCACCTGCACCCCTGCCGTGAATCTCTCAGAGCCACACGTCTCAAAAGAGATATTTTACATCACTGCAAAAACCTTCCACTTGGTACTTCCACCATGCAAACCTTTGAATCTCTCAGACGGGTAACTCCTTTCAGAGCCACACTCAAAAGTGATTTTTACATGGTGTCACCACAAACCGCTTGGGACTTTCACCATGCAAACCTTCGAAATCTTAACCTAGTTCCAGACGACTTTGTCAGCATGCAGTTTGGTTCCTTGGGTGAGCACTAAGTATACCAATGTCTGCTGTCTGGTGACTCCCGTGGCTTCTTCTTTGCCCACTCCCCACAGGCCAACATCCACTCCATCATCGAGTCTCAGCAAGAGGTGGCTCGCCTCATGCATGTCCTGGACGAATCTCTCCGTGAGGTCAACAAACTGGAGTCCAACCTGGATGAGTACGACCACATGCTGGAGGTAAAACCCAAAATCTAACCCTCCCCCTCCCCCAAAAAATAAAAATAAAAAAATCTCACGAAAATAGCAAAAGAGACTGGAACAGGACCTGAACCCACGGCACCTGGTTTAACGTTTCAGCGCTCTAATAGCTCAGTCCTTCAATCAATCAACTTTACATGTATTTCATCTCATGGCTATAAAAAAACCCACTAAGCTACACAATTTGGCCATAGATCACAAAATTAAATAGTTAGTAGTAAGTATCGATAGTAGTGACTATTAAAACATACAAATAAACTTTAAACCAGAGGTCTTGGTCCAGTCAAATTTTCTTTGCTATTTTCACAACTTCACTACTTTCTTTGTTCAAAAGATACTGAAAAGCCAAGAAAATGTGACAGGGAGTGTAAGTTCACATGAAGAGTGTGAAACGGAGAAAATTCACGATTCAGTCTGAATGGGGCTTAATATTCCCTTGTCCACCATGGTTGTCCCTTTCTCCAAGTTTCTCCAAGGAATGAATCCAAAACTTGGAACAGAACACTGAACAAGTCTTAATAGGTCCAACAAATAAAGGAAAAACAGTCTGAATATGATTATAGGAGTTGACTGAGTCCATTCTTTCATTCAATCTTTCCCAAGGAGTACAGGTTCACAAGGAAAAAGGAAGATCCTGCCTCCTAGATCATGGACCAGTTCTCTGCTATCCAATCTAGATTTGGCTGAGTAGCTCGCCCTTAACATCCCTTCTTTCTCTCCCATCTCCACCCGAGGGAGTGCGGGTCCACATGGAGATCATGGACCAGTTTTCCGCGATCCAATCTAAGAGTTTCTCTCAGTAGCTTGCCCATAACATCCCTTTTTTCTCTCCCATCTGCACCCAGGGAGTGCGGGTCCACATGGAGATCATGGAGCAGAAGGACTCCATGATCCAGATCCAGGGGCAGAACCACTCCAAGCTGATTGGCCAGCTGCGCAACATCATCGGGCAGCTAGACATGCCCCACCGCCACAAGATGGCGCTGCTGGAGAGCGACCTGGCCACGCCCAAGGGAATCCTGGACTGCACGGACGCCACCCAGTGCCTGCAGGAGAAGATGGAGGCAGAGCTCCACGCGGGTGAGTGGGTGGGCCGATGCTTGCAGACCACAAAATAATAATGATGACAAGATCAGTACAACTGTATTCCTGGCAGGCCCTATCCCTAGCCTTAGCCCCAACCCAGCCCAGCCTGAACTCTACCTTTAAGCCCAACCTAGACTCTAGCACCAGCCTTAGCCCAAGTCCTTTCCTAGGCTCCAGCCTTAACCCTAGCCCTTTCCTAAGCCTCAGCCTTAGCCCTAGCCCTTTCCTAAGCCCCAGCCTTAGCACTAGCACTTTCCTGGTCCCCAGTCTTAACCCTAGCCTTTTCCTAAGGCTCAGCCTTAGCACTAGCACTTTCCTGGGCCCCAGCCTTAGCCCTGGCCCTTTCCTAATCCTTAGCCCTAGCCCTTTCCTAAGCCGCAGCCTAATAGCCCTGGCCCTTTCCTGAGCCCCAACCTTAACCCTAGCCCTTTCCAAAACCCCAGCCTTAACCCTAGCCCTTTCCTGAGCCCCAGCCTTAACCCTAGCCCTTTCCTAAGCCCCAGCATAATAGCCCTGTCCCTTTCCTAAGCCCTAGCCATTTTGTTTAGCCAATTAGCTCCAGCTCCAGCCCCAGTCCTAGCCATAGCTCAAGCTCTAGCTATAGTTCAACCCCTTGCCATTCTCATCAACCAAGGCTATAGCCATAGCCAAGCCGCATATTGTTTGTAATGTTTTATTGTTCGACCCCTCCCTCCATTTACATGTAGGTCTAGCCAAGCTGCGAGCCATCACAGACCAGCGGGAATTGCTGACCAATCTCCAGGAGAAGTTTGCCCAGAGATTGGCCATCCATCTCAACAATATCTTTGTGCAGCAGGTATTCACCTTGACAGTAACAAATACTGTGGGCCGCTTTTGCAAATTTTGATTCAAAATACATCCATTACGGTTTCAGTTGTGCAGTGTTGACTAAAATAAGCCACTTCTTTCCATCTAATACAGGGAAGTATGACGGGGGATACCTTGCTGTACCAGTCAGGCCGTCTACTCCTACCCAAGCACCACAACTTCCATCGTGATCTCATTCCGTACCCAGAGCTCATGCAGTGGCTCAAAAAGGCCGACCACACCAGCTTCAAACTCCTCTCCAAGGTTTGACAAGTCTCATTTCTTTTCCTCCCCGCTCAACTGTTCACCGTGATCTCCTTTTTGTTTATCATAATCTATTGATCAGCATTTATCTTTTCTTTGGCTCTCAAACTATCAAGGACGTCTTTTTAGTGTGTCAGTCAAGCCCACCTTTTGACTTGATTAATCAGAGGTTGCCAATGGCCAAAGGATTACTTGTCCAGCAGTTGTTTTCACCAAACCCATCGTAACTTACCATCAATCGCAAGGCAATGAGCGATGCACAGAAACCATACTGTGTGTCACAACTAATGATGGGTTACCCATTGTAAGTAGAGTTACAATGTTATAATTTAGTGGGCCTGACGTTTCGATCCTAGCAGGACCTTTTTGAGAAAGGTCCTGGTAGGATCGAAACGTCAGGCACACTCAATTCTAAGATTTGCATTTTGGTAATTTTAGTCAGTAAGCAGTTTGCAACATTTTTGTATATCACTAGAGTTACAGTGCATCGTAAAGCTTTGTGAAATCCACCCGTGAAAAACTAGGAGAAACCCTGCCTGTGTATGTGATAGCAGCGCTGCGTGGATCGTTGTCCCACGTCGCTAATTGAAAGTGGTTCCGCTTCCTTTCCCTCGCCTGGCCTCAGAACTACACCAAGTCCCTTCACAAGTTGTACAGCCACGAGATCAGCGAGTTCTTTGAGCACGCCAAGCAGTCCCTGCTCACCAAGACCAAGAGCAGCACCCTGGACCCCAAGAAGTTTGGCTTCGGCGGCCGCGGCCAGGGCCAGGGCTCCACCGGTGACCTCTCCAAGGCCGGGCTCGCCAAGGCCAAGGGTCAGGAGTACCAGGGGTCAGAGGCCGAGCTGACGGACAAGCAGCGGTTTGATATGGTAAGGTGGGAGAAGATGGGAGAGGGAGAGTAAGGGGGGGACAGAATGTGGAGGGAGGGAGAGAGACAGATACATTGTACAGACAGTAAAAAGAGAGGGGGGAAGAGAGACAGACAGAAAGAGACAGAGAAAGAAAGCCAAAGAGAGAATGAGTGAAAAAGAATAAGAGAGAGAAAGAAAAAGAGTAAGAGAGAGAAAGAGATTTTGAGATTTTCTAATGATGTGAAAGAGTATACCATTAGCTTTCAAATGGTACGAAATTTATTTCCGTGTGAACTTTTTTGTAAATAGTACAAGGGGACTTCGCTCATTCGTTTGGTACCAGACACAATATAGCAGCACCAGTCTAACTCCTCGAAAGCGGCCATTCAAAAAGGCAGGAACTTTACATTTTCATGAAAACAGTACACAAACACTCCACCGAAATCCTCTTTTTTTTCAACATTTAGAGACAGATTTAGGCTATTATTGCCTCAGTTCATTTACACACACATGCAGCCATTTACTTGTATTGAAAGCCTCTTGAACGCTGTATCCATTTTAGAGGTTTTTCTTCTTCTAAATTTGGGGCTTTTTTTGGTTATGTTTTTCTTTTCCCTCAGGTGTTTACCCAGGTCCTGAATGAGGTTGCTCCCATGTGTCAAGCTGAGCAAGACTTTTGTGCCAAGTTCTTTGGTCTGGGATCAGACACGGACTACGTGGTAAGTGTTTTCACTCACGGACCAGCAGTTGATTTCACCAAAACTCATCGTAACTTACGATCCATCGCAAGACGATGAGCGATGCGCAGAAACCATACGGTGTGTCACAACTTACGATGGGTTATCCATCGTAAGTAGAGTTACGATGCATCGTACGGCTTTGTGAAATGCACCCAAGGTCTAGAACTCCATGGCTATGGCTACCGAAATTGCACACGGAACCGATTGGGAGCTGCCGTCCAAGGCAGCCACTGTGAATCTCCATAGATTTGCGCGCTATCGGCAGCCGTAGCCAAAAGCATTTGGACATGGCCCAAGCAGTACGAACCCTGGAGTCTGTGGGTGTTTTGCTAGGGTGACTTCAATCATGCTTTTTTGGAATTATTATTTCTACTTTCTGATTTTCAGTTAGTGCATTTGATACAATTTCCTTATTGAGTATTCAATGCTAGCCACACATTGCGAACGGCAACATCTTGTCTGTTTACTTGATATTCCCTCTAAGCTCCAAAAACCAAAGTAAAAACGGTGAACCTAGTGCAGTGAACCTAGTAGCTAATCTTAGAAACCAACGTTTGGGACAAACTCATTAAGGACCAATTTCATACTCCGGGTTGAGCACCAAATTTTGCTTGCGCATAGATGGCCTTGCTTAATATTATCATGTTACCAACTAAAGGTGCACCAGTACTTCATGCTAAGCACCCAATGCACCAGAGTATAAATCAACCAGTGTAAGATTGAAGTGGAATATGGTTGGCATTCTTGGTTTTAAGGAAGAACGTTCATTCTTGACAAGTTAACGTGCTCACGCAGCTGTACAGTATGATATTGGGTCTAGAACCCTGTCCCGTTTATCCCATTCTGTGTGAGTGTTTGAGAATAACCTGTGGCTGACTAAGACACAATGCCTGTTGTCTCGGCTAACCGGCAGAAAGGAATGAGACCGAGTGATCCTTTGTATTGCTAGCAGCTGTGTATACCAGTTTGTGCATGATGATTCACATTTGTTTTTACTCGTTGAACCACGGGAAGGAATTCACTTTTTTGCTAAATTCCTGGAATTGGTTATAGGCCCTAGTTAAAGCCCCTACACACCATTTGCACAAATCCAAATTTCGACCGGACAAATTTTGTTAAAGTAACTTACTGAAGTGGAAGTAAATACCTGTATCAGACATGATGTGAACTTTTAGCGCTCGGAATGCTGCCATTTTCATGAAAAGTGGAATTTTGTATGAATTTCCAACGGTCGTTTTAACTTTTGGTAAAAAAAAACCATGCTTACCAGCCAGCAGTAAAGCCCCTACACACCATTTGCACTTGCAATTACTGATAACTGTTTCGAGATTTTGCATTTTTTGCAATTTTCTGGTTTAAACGCACGGTAGCAATATTGAACATTAAATTCTGCTTCAGGTGCATTTTACGATCCTCGTAGTTGACACAGTTTGATGAAAATCCGAGCCACTTTTTCACCATTTTCTCGTGACATGGTTGATGGATTGAGCTGGAGCTTGCACAGGTGTGTTAATTCATGCATATGCTGGATTAGACAAAGTATGGACGCGTTTCTAAGACCTTTACCAATGGTGTGTAGGGGCTTTCACTGATAGATACATGTACGTTACTCAAGATTTTTTTTACAGCAACT
Organism: Luidia sarsii; assembly: GCA_949987565.1. Classification (NCBI taxonomy): domain Eukaryota; kingdom Metazoa; phylum Echinodermata; class Asteroidea; order Paxillosida; family Luidiidae; genus Luidia; species Luidia sarsii. The sequence goes on along the minus strand of OX465102.1, from coordinate 21,588,054 downwards.
GCTCATCTGTTCCCTGATATTCTTTGTTTGGGGAAAATAGGAGAAGCTAAGCTTGGGGTCTTTGTGAGATTCTCATTTGATCAATGCTTTGCTTCGCAATGTGTTCAACTCGTTGATTTGGCACTCACTCATCCACACTGAATGTCCACTGTACATCATACACACCTACCTCATGGCTCATTTGCATACCTAATTAGCCTCATGAATATTGATAGGCAGGGACAGGGCCTAGGCCTTCAAAGAGGCTTCTAAAGTGATAAGACTTGAAGGTTTGCGTGGTGGGAAAAACTTAGTGGAAGGTTTGCGGTGACACCATGTACATGTATCTATTCTCTTTAAAGAGGTGTGACTCTGAAAAGAGTGTGGCTCTTTTCAGAGCCACACTTCTTGAAAGAGAAGAGATACAGTACATGGTGTCACCGCAAACCTTCCACTAAGCTTCTAAAGTGGTTTCTCATGATTATTAGCTTGACCAAGTGTCTGTTGTCAGATACCTGCTGAAATACCCTGAACAAAATAATCACCAATGCTGTAACTTCATCATGCTGTAAATCCTCATATACATGTACATGTAATATGACTCACTGCACGTCAGTGAGATTGACGTGCAGTGAGGATTCCTCCGCTACATGATATGTATGCTCAATGGTTAGGCCCATTGCCAGCTCAAAAAGTACTGGCAGCTCGGGTGGGATTTAATAATAATAATAATAATCTGTAAATACACACAAAAAAGTTGCAAACTACTCACTGACTGAATGACCTGCACTACATTAATCTCAAATCATAAAAGTTAGAGGGCCTGACATTTCGATCCTAAACGTCAGGCCCTCTAACCTTTGAGAATGATGATAGTATTCATAATATAGATCAATCTATAGAGCACACTCATCTGGAAGACAGATCAAGGTTTGAACATTCAAAGAAATTTAGCACAAATAAGATCATTCTAACAAAGAAAATGAGATTTCAGTTCTCTCTTGAAGATATCCACGGATGTAATTTGACAGATAGAAGCTGGGAGTTTATTCCGAATGACAGGTGCTGCCCTGGCGAAGGCAGGCTGACCGTGGTGGATAGTTCTTGCTCTCGGTTCCACTAACAAAATATGAGCCAGAAGATCTAAGAACCCGCCCTGTTTGCTTGAGGCAGATTTAAGCTTTCGAAGATACTGTGGAGCAACCATGCAAGTTTTTGAAAACGAGAAGACATCTTGATAACTATGTCTCCTGCTCTCTAGGGCAGGTTTCATACCCATTTGACCACCGAGGTTGTCAAGTCATTTGAACAATTCAAAGATCCTGATCTTTTTTTTTCTTCTTTAAATGGCTGGCATGTACATGTATTGTCTGATAGTATGCCG